>CAUJNA010003648.1:257500-400000 GCA_963377175.1 Effrenium voratum | reverse complement strand
CTGAAGCCGAAGCCCTGCATCAAGCAGCTGTACTGCATTTGCAAGCGGAAAATCGTGAGAGCTCCGTGTCGCACAGAATCAGCTGCGTGCAAGCCCAGTCGCATAGGATTCGTGAATACGAACAGCGAGTGAGCAATGAGTTCAGCCAAGAAGTGAACCACGCTGAAGCTAGGATAAGCCAAACCTGCCGAACGTGAAGCATTGAACCACAGGGATCTGCGGAGAAGCCATCAGGCAGTGGTTGGTCCCCAACCAAGACAAGCGCCCCTGTGCCGCCCCTGCAACTCCAAGGGGCCAATGCCAATGATGAGGATGAAGGTGATGGCCTCGGGCCCAACCTTGGTCAGGAAGCCTTCGCTAAGATGCTAATGAAGTTGGTAAAGGGTCACACGAGCGACGAGAAGCCCAGAACTTGCGAAAGCGAGATGTTGCGATTCAAGGAGATGCCAACTCCTGAAACGTACCGTGAATGGAAAACGTCAGTTCGTGAAGACGTCCGTGCCGCATCCGACCGACCAGACGAGGCCTGGCCTTGGATCATGGAAGTTTGGTCTGATCGCGAGGACAAGAAAAGGCTGTTGGACGAGCTCGGGGATCCCAGAAAATTCGTGACTCTAGACACGAAGATTCTCGCAGCGCTCACGCGCTCAGCGAAGCGTGACCTGGCTCAGCGAATTCTGACGGCAAAAGAAGAGTGCGCCAAGGAGGGAAAGGCAAAAGAGGGGAAGGCAGGTCCTGTTATATGTTTGACCAATATTTCAAGACCAGTGAAGAAGCCGGAAACCTCTACTCCTTGGAGGATCTGCTGTGTGTCTTGTGACATGGTGAAGGGATCATTGATCTTAAGCGGTTCCTGAATGCTTGGGATTCTGTCATTTCCGGCATGAAGAAGCCACCCGAAGAGAAAGTGTTGAAAGACATTTTGCTTCGTCGAGTGAGAAGCTGCCATCTCTTGCGGTATGACATTGACACATATGATCGTTGCCGTGATGATGATCCCAACAAATCGTATGATTTCTTGATGCGTTGCGCGAGGGATCTAATCGAGAGGGATAGGCTTTGTGAGAACCGAGAGCGCGTGTCCAAGGTCAATGCCAGTAGAGCCCCGACGGTCAAGGCTGGTGCTGCAGCTCCTGAAAAGAAGGATTTCAAGAAGAAAAGCGCACCAAAGCCGAAGGATGCCGTGACTTCCAGGGCTCGTGCACGAGGGGGGCAAACTGCCCTTACGCGCGCCGCAAGGAGCCGCGAGGATGCTCGGCGACCCGTGGCAGAACGAGTTCCCTCAAAGGCAATAAGGGAGACAAGCCACCGTGTTCTTTCTTTGCGTAAGGGAAGTGCACAAGAGGTGACAAGTGCAAGTTTAGCCATGCCTCCGCAGGCGGCAAGTCAGCCGCCGCGGCATCGAGCAACGAGGCCAATGCTAACCCAGCGGGTAAGAAGCGTGCAAATTCACCGAAGCCTAAGCCGAAGGCCAAAGCCGCCAGTCTGCACAAGGTACGCCCTGTTTGCAAAGCCGATCAACTCGGTAGGTGTGTCTTTTGACACCAAGGCTCGTGTGGGTTTCAAGCTTGAATATGAGGACCGGCAGTACAATAGGATGCCCCCCCAGTGCAAAGGACTGCCCTGGGCCACCCAAATGGACACGCCCTTCGGACGGGTCAGGCTTCAGGAGGCATCGCGGATGCTGACTTGGAAGACCTTTGAAGACTTCGGGGGCCTTGATGGCTCTGATCCTCGCAGCCATTTGTTCAACAGGTTCTCGTCAGCGAGTTCCAGCTTGCGCCAAAAGGATAAATCATGTGTGTGGCATCCGAAAGGAACCCGCCGTCAAAACCCATCTAGTCTGAGGGTGGAGAATGACGCTTGCGCGTGGCGAAACGTGACAATGTGTGTTGCGGCAAAAAAAAGCTAGGTGCACATGAGCTTGTGTTTTTGGAGGGTGCCCCTTTTGAGTTGTTAGAGAGAGACCAGAAAGAAAAGCTCATTTTTTGGGGTCCCCCTGCTTTGACACATACCTATGTGAGTAGCGGTTTTTCCGTTCAAGCAAACATGTCTAGATGTTGACGTATCAACAAAAAAGGGGTAGCGCCGCACTGCAGCCTTGGAAGGTTCGCGGAAGGTTTGCAGAAGGTTTTTCGCCCGCGGAAGGTCGCATAAGGGACGTTGTGGCTTTGCGCATGGTAGTTTGATTTCGTTTTGGTGGCTGTTGCCAAGCACGTTTACTAGCAAACCATGCGCACGAATTAGGCAGTACTTATATAAACTTGTATATAAACTTGCAGAGAAGCATGCTTGCGGAAGGCATCCTTCACACCGCGGAAGCTTCGCACAAAGTTTCCCGGAAGGGTTTGATACATCAATGCAAATTTACAGGGAGTTAAAACCACCACTCATGTCGTTCAGTGAAGGCTGCAGTACACACGACTCTTCACTTCCCGCCCGGGCCAGGCGTCTGGTGGGGAGCTTCTCATAGTTGAGTCCCTTTTTGTGGTTTTAAAGGGGAAGCCAAAAGGCCCGATGTGATTTCGGGAGGTCCCCTAAGAGGAATCAGCTCTCCACTGCGGCTGAGTCTTTGGCGACGGCGGCGCAGAAAAAGTAACCGGTTGTGTTGCAGGGGCACGATGGGTGATTCCGGCCGGGTCTGTGTCTGAGGATCTGGGGATGGTTATGGTCATGACTCAGCCAGACATGGTTCCAGTAAATGCAACAAGTCACTCACCAAAGTACTAAGTATTTCTGACATGGCTGGTGCAGCTCAAAGTTTGCGGAGGGTTCTTTGGAATATAGGCCGGCAAAAGGCACTAAGGCCAAGTTCTTGAACATGTGAAAATGTGAGACCTACGAAAAAACATGTTTTTTGGTAGGTCCCAACTTTGTGGCGCGCGCGCAACCGCTGCTTTGGCTCGGCCCGTAAGATTCCTGAAGATTCCTTGGATCCTTGGCAACCGCAAACTGAAAATGGCTCCCCAATCACTAGGCACATGTGGCTCAGCCGGCGCAGCCAGTGCGGCCGGCCGGTCGGCGTAGCCCAGCGTCAACAGCGCAACCAGCGTAAACCAGCGTAATCAGCGTAGACCAGCGTAATCAGCGCAAACCAGCGTAATCAGCGTAAACCAGCGTAACCAGCATAATCAGCGTAAACCAGCGTAATCAGCGTAACCAGCGTAATCAGCGTAAACCAGCGTAATCAGCGTAACCAGCGTAATCAGCGTAGCCAGTGCATCTGACGTGAACCAGCGTAACAGCGTACCAGCGTACGTATCTTCTTTTGACGGAGACCAGCGTAACAGCGTAACAGCGTAAGGCGACAGTGACCAGCGTATCAGCGTATCAGCGTAACAGCGTAATACGACACGGTTTGCCACCACGCTGTGCATATGGTAAGCGCGCCGCACACGTGCTTTCCAAATGAACCACAGCTGCTCGTGGTAGGCGCAGCCGCCCGAATGCGCTCGGTCAGCATTGCGTGCATGCCTGCCAAATTGTAAAGTTCATCCGCCCAACTGCGCCCCTTCAGCACACATGCCTTTCAAATAGGCACGGCACCTGCCCAGCACTGCACACATGCCTGTTAAATGATAAGCACACCACTCAAGTGCACCCGCTCAGCGCTTGCTTTGTCCTGCGAGGAGTGTGGGTCTGTCTGTCCTTGTGTCAAAAGATGGTCGTGCCAAAATCCGATAGGATGGCCCACTAGCTGAGCTGCTTCCTAGGAAACATTGCCTACGGCAAGCGGCTGCACAGCCGGCATGCGAGCCACAGCCGGAAATTGCTACCGCCGCCTTTTGATTTCCTTACATGGAATTCGGGTAAACCATTGTACTACCAGGTTTTGACTATGACTCATGTGGTATGGCGAGGTTTGTTGGCGCGTCATGATGGCAATCAACACGGCAATGTTCCAAGCGCTGCTTGCAACGGCTTGTGAGGTGGATGAGAATGGTAAAGTGCGTGAACTCGATGATGTGGTGCGGCTGGCATGCTTTTTCAGAAGTGCTTTGTGCGTGCTTTGATGGCTGACTTGCTGCGCTGTTGCAGGCCGAGTGCGGGAGTCGCGATGTTTCTGGCTCTCGCTCCAGTGAGGACTCACAGATGCCACAGGCCAGGAGGACCTTTGGAGATGTTTATCATTGGCAGGAGCGAGGTGCACATGCGCCCGATGCTCGCAGTAGCTCTCCAGGCGGGGTAGCCTGAAACCTCCGGAGCGCTCAAACAGAGAAGGCATCTGGCTGTGGGTCAAAAATAGGTACCTGGTAAATGGAACCAAGGACCAAAATTTGCGGTCCCCTGGTGGCTTAATTTTGACCCATACCCATCTGAGTTTTGCAGCTCTCAACACTTCGCCCACGTCGAGCAACACGGATCTAACAGTGGACCCTGAGGTCAGCCGCTGCGGGGTCGGGAGGAGGCGGGCCAAGAGGTCCCTATTGCGACAAACTAATACCCAGAACATAGATTGTATCATCTCATAGTTGGGCTCACTGATTTTCAGAAATGCTCTAACACAATGATAAGGTGGAATGTTTTAAACAGATAAAGATATCAAAATGTTGTCTTCAACATTTCTTTCACATATTATTTTAATTTCTAAATGGCTTTCTATTGTGCTTCGATAACGTCTCCATCTTTTACAACCTTTACATGCATCTCCAAAGTAAGCCACGTTCTCACGCGGCTGTCTCAAGGCGTGCGCCTTGAACTTCTGTGAGGTGAACACTGCGCCTTGGCACCTCCACTGGCCAGTAAACCATGCGCCTTCCGCATGAGAGCCAAGCGCAGCGTTGCGCAAGGCCTCGTGGGGCTCGCAGAGCGCACCGCATCGTGCGAGAGACGCGGAGGTTGCATCACGAAGCTCACGCGGCTCCGTGGAAGAGGCCCTAAATCTTTGCCCCTCGGCTGCGCCGGGCCGGCCGAGCCTTAAAGTCTAGGGGAAGAGCGGGCTGGCATTTTGCTGGCGTGCCAGTCGTTTTCCAGTGAGGTGAGATCAACACCGCATCATGGAACTCCAACTGTTCTTGGTCTCGCACGTGGGGTGTGTGGAATCCTCGTTCCGGGCCACGCAGCGTGCAGGCCAGTGAGGGGCATGGCTCGCAAGGCCAGTAATTTGAAAGCCAGTTTCCCGCCTGGACAGGACATCATGGCCGATCTAACCTTTTGCAGCGGCTTCCCTCATGAAGCATCGGCTCCGGCAGTGGAACAAAGCGGAGGTTCGTTGCAGAAATCCGTTTGACATGCCTTCTTCTTGAATTGCGTCCAGATTCCATTGGCGCTTGCAGGTCAGACTGTGGCCCCTTTTCCATCGCTTACAGCTGAAGCACTGGCTGCGCTCAGCCGGGCAGAAGAAGTGACCTGGCTGGCGCTATAATTTTAAGCTTAAATACATAAATATATATATATATATACTTGCGTTGCACAGGCCTCCACATGAGCCACAGTCAGAACCTGGGTAGGTGAAGGTTGGTAAGGGATAGTCCCAACCCAAAATGGGTGCAGCTGCCTTTTGTCGTTCTTTACATGGTTCTGGGTAGACCATTTTAATTCCTGGTTTTGATTGTGACTCACATGGTCTCGTTAGGCTCTCGTGTGCTGAGGTAGACACTGTTCCGCCCGGGCACGGCATGCCGCCGAGCGCAGGACGCTTTGCTTTGAGCTGGACCCGCATTCTGTCAAAACAAGCGGGGCAGTGCAGATCAACAGTGTATATACATATAAATCTACTTGTATCTATCTTATATAAGCAGTGTGTGCGTGGACTTCAATCCTGCTTGCTCAGGAATGCTTCATGTAATGCATCACGGCCACAGCCGCCATTGCCATCACCATGACCACCACTCGAGCCACCACTCCAACCACCATTTTCAAGGCGGGATGGGTCAAAAGGTCGATGGATCAAATGTACCGAATGGTGCAATGCGCGGCAGGCGCGCAATGCCAGCAGCATTTGGATCTTCCTCCTGTGCCTGAGGGCAGCCGTCAGGAGACCCAGCGAGCAGAAGGTGCAGACATGGGGCGCATGCCGACGCCACCCTAACCCCCTCCCCCCCTCAGCCTCATACTGATGCCACACCCATTCCGCATATGCCCATTTCAAATTCACAATCACCAGTTTGGGTTGTTTGGTGGTTTTAAAGGGAGACCAGCGGGAACATCACCATCTCGGGGTCGAACCCTTAAACAAAAGAACGACACCCACATTGGCCACGGCACATTCATTTTGTGAGTTCCTGAGGTTCCACCTTTGGCCTTGCGGAGAGCTCGAATAAGCTGCGACTCCTTGAACAGCGTGTGGACTCTGAAAGGGACAGCCGAGACCGCCGTCAGAACAACATGCGCCCAGGATGCAGTCACGACTCACGAGTTCTTTTTCCTGAAAGTGACCCCCACCAATTTGGAGAAAATACGCCGAGATTCGTCCCACTGCGCTTCTTTTGGACATTCCGAGGCGCTGGCGCTTGTGGCACCATTCGGAGCGCTACTTCCAGCCGCCGCTGCAGGCGCCAGCAGACGCAGCAGGCGGCCCCACTCCGGAACCGGATGCGTCGCACGGCCAGCAACAGGAACAGATGGATTCGGATTCCTTGCTACTCAGGGGACCGTAAAGGGGTTCTAATACATGGGTTCCAGCTTTCACCAGGAAGCAATTATGTGTGTAGCATCCTAGATCCTATGTGAACTTTATTTGGCATGTAGGGTCACCCAAGATACCTGCGATTGTTCTATCCCTTTTCCTCTTTCCGCTTGCCGTTCCTCGCATTGCGCTGCCCTCGCTTTTTGCCGTCCACCAACTTTCTCGTTTCCTTCCACGCGCGTGAAGCGCGCTGAGGAGCATCGAGGACTCCCTGTGGCTGCGCGAGGCGCGCTGGGAGCAGAAGCTCTCCCTGGCAACGCAGCGCATGGCTGACTCGAGCCAACGCCTGCGGCGGCAGGAGCCACGTCTGCAGAACATGGTTTGGATGTGACTCTTGTGGATCCACCCTTGTGGACATAGTCAAAGAGTACCAACAAAAAAGACCCACCGGGGGGAAGAGCTGGCCAAAAGCGCAAATTCAAGCCGGTTTCTAGAATGTTAAGGGGCGAGTCTGAGTTTTTTTTTTTTTTTTTAGATTCTTAATATTATTATTACTATTATTATTATTTACATATATACAAATTTTGTTTTCGCGCAGATCTCTCTCGACCTTTCCGCAAGCCAGGAGCGGCCAAGCGGCTTCGGCGGCTTCTGGCAGCCCCACAGCCCCAAGCGGTGGCGATGGTCGGCGAGGTCCGCGTCGCCGCCGGGGCGGGAGCTGCCGGAGGCGGTTCCGGAGGACCATGTGCGCCTCGAAAAGGAAACGGGGGAAGGAGAAAGCCCCAAGAGGCAGGAAAGATGTTGGGGAGAAAAGGCCAAAAGAGAAGGGACACAGGCTTTATGGGATCTAGAGGGAGGATGAAAGGGGAAGGAACTGGGAAGGAACGATGTGAAGCCGCGGGCAGCTTCTCTTCCAAGGCTTGTGGCGGTGCCGCGCTCCCGCTTGGAGGCGGTGGCACGGCTTTTGGCCTCCGGCTGATGTGTACAAACGCGCCGAGTCCGCTGGCAGAGGGAATGACCACGAGTTCTTCCGGCGGCTGAAGGAACATTTGAAGCGGTTTTGGGGATGTTCGTAAGGACGCCTAGGGGATGGATGGTTTCGGATGACAAAACGATTTTCAGGGTGTTGGAAATTTTATTCATCTGTGAGTTTTGTTGCAAAATGGGATGGATGGTTGTTTTCTAGAGGTTATTCCCTCTTTCCCTGCTGAATCAGTAAGTTTTGGTGGCATTCCGAAAAGTGCTGCCTGATCGCCAAGGAGAACAGGGTGAAAGGCAAGCTTCTGCATTCCAGATTTTGTGGGCTTGGGCAAGGCGCTGCAGCTTTGGGCTGCGGATCCCTGCCAATCCTGCATCAGTTTGGCGGCGCTTGAGTGCTTTCGGGAACCCTGGACATGTATGATAGGGGTCAACATCGTGGCACCTGGGCGTGTTTCGTGTCAGTGATTCAAAGTAGGTCATCCAGGGACCCTGAAAGAAAGCTCGTGCCAGTTTGTGCTTGCCTAGCCGCAAGTCGTGCCGCAAGCAGGGAAAATACGAGCGTGAAGCCCAGAAAGCGACGTGCCGCCACGCCAAGAATGCTGCGGGAAAGCCTGCTTTCCTGCCAGGAAGCTGTGTCACCGTGATATCAAGCCAGAGCATGTTCTGATCAAGGCAGGGGTAATTACAGACGCGCACACACACACACATATATGCCAGCACTTTGTTCTTTCATGTGCCGAGGAGCGGTCGCCCGCGCATTCGGCAGAGGTCAAGCTGCCGCTGGCCGAGATACTTTGAAGTTTGCTTGCCCAGTGTGACCGTCCAACGTTAGGTGACCCACAATCAAAACCCGGGTAGGTGAAGGTTAGTAAGGGATAGTCTCAACCACAGATGTGTGCAGCCGCCTTTCGACTCTTCACATGGTTCTGGGTAGACCAGTTTAACATACTTTGATACCGATCGGTTTTGATCATGTCTCAGGTGTGACTTTGCAACGGCATGCTTGTTCACTCCTGGAGCCCGAGCCTTAGATTGTTCGAGCTGCCTGGCCCAAGTACATGTCACAGGCGCATGTAGTCTTTGACTTTTGGTGAACCCACTTGCTGTTTGCTGATCATTTGCTTTTGACTTTTGATGCATCTCGTGTCTTTTTTGTTTTTTGCCATCACGCTGATGGTAGCAAATGGGAAAAACGAGCTTGCCTGTGAACAAATGCTCAAGATACAAGCGGGTGGGCGTGCTAAACGGACACCCACCTGAAGCCAGTTTCAGCCAACGGCGTCGTGGCTCTGATCAGCGGTTTAACGGTTACGGCCTTCGCATGTGTGCAATCCTGTTGCCAACGTCTTTGATTTCCTAAGCCAACTTCACGTGGCCCGGGGCAGCGTGAAGTTCCCACGAGCCGGAGGAGTCCATGACGGAGAAGGTGACCACTCCGTATTATGCTTCACCACAAGTCCACGAGGGCTTGCAGCTTGGCTCCATGCGAGCTGCCGGCTGAGTAATGGGTGTGTGTCTTAGGGGTACCCGTTTGAAAAGGGGAGCCAAAAAGAACATATTCTTGATGGTCTCCTCTAAAAAGAGAACGGAATGAAAGGGATGTCAAAGCTCGGAGTTTCAGATTAAGAAACACCGATGCTGCCGCCGCTTGCTGCCGTCACGTGTGACAAGGTACACAGAATCCGTCGACGTGTGGTCATGTGATCAGCTCAGCCCTTTCTCACAGTGCAGCCGCATAAAACGCTTCGCAAGTTTGACGCCACTGCCTGTGAGGCGGCATTGTGATGTATCTTTTGCTGACAGGCCGCACCATGTGCAAAGAGGTTTGTCGCTTGCCGCTTGAGATCTGCGAACCCATTGGCCGTTCAGGATACCCGCGAAAGACGAAGGCAATAGCGGAACATCCAAACAACTATCGTGGAGATGACTTTCTGAGCCTTGGCCGCACGAGCCTCGATGTGGCCTCACGAGTTTCTTTGGAAGTGCCAAGGAAAGCCTTGACCAAGGGCAAGCTGCACAGCTTGCAGGACTTGAGTCGCCTGGGACAAGGGGAGCGCTGCAAAGCCTTTTGCAACTTGAAGCTGGCAGGAGAGAGGAGACCACATCTCGAGCCAAGCAAATCACCTGCTGGACCAATTGCCACTTGGCTGAGTATGGCCGAAGCTGCAAGATTGGAGGCACAATAATCAACATGGAACCTGATATAGAAGATCCTGGAAGACGATTTTCCTTTCAAAGAAACCCCCTGTCAGGTTCCATGTTAGTTGGTGGGGTGTTCGAAATCAGTGGCGCGGACCTGCTCTTCGCCGGCTTTTCTCGGCTGTTTTCAGCCGCTCAGATGGCACGCGGCCGTTTCCAGGCTGGTGACTTCTGAGGAGCACCGGGCCACACCCAGATTCGCAGTCCCAAGCTTAGCCGATGTCGGGTGAAGGTCGGTCAGAAGGCTTAGGCAACTTTGCTGCTTGGTGCAACTTGGCCGGTCAGAAAAGCCCACGGTTTCCGCAGCTTGCCTTTTATGGAAGCTCCAACAGTGGCGTTCTTCTGGTTTCAATGGAAGCCAGCGGATAAGTCGATCGACTTTTTCATTTGGGGGAATTCTAGGCAGCCCCTGTTGCGCTGAGATGAAGAATGCCTGGTTGAAGCACCATGCTCCACAGCCTTCGCCTCGGGAGAGTTTTCTTGTGGCAATATGGCTGTGCTTGTCAAAACCGCAATGGGATCCCATTTTGGTTGGTAGGTGAATTCACCACCCATTTTAGAACCTATTTTTAGTGGTTGGATTGGTTGATGTTCACTGGGGTACGATTTGGCTTTTGACCCGTGGCCATCTTGTCCTGCAGCCGAAGCGGTCTCTTGAGTCATTGAGGCATGCGCCCAGCAGCCCCCGGGAGGGATCAGCGGTCAGTGGCCTGAACGCATTGGGCCCTTTGAGTGTGCGATAGGGAATGATTTTCCGGGTGCTGGGATTGAGCTGGGAGGAGATTCCCTTGAAGTAAACCATAGGGCCCATAGGGGATGGTTGTCTGGGGTTCCAACTCATTGAGTGAGAGTTTTAGCTTTCTGCTCCAGGCTACGTGCCGGGGCAGTGCCCCGACCGCGCTGGCTTGCTCTTTTAGTGCAGTCTTCCTGCCCATGTGCACATATGGGGCAGTGGACAGGTTGTACTTTCGTGCGGAAAGAGGGCATGCCCCAGCAGCATAGCCTTTTCATCGAGATATCCCCATCACAATCGTGAAATTGTTTCTTGACCATGGGCTCTGGGCTTGTTGCGCCTGAACTCCGCTGTTTCTCCTGTCGGCCATGTCAAAGTCAAGGCTGACTTTGTTTCACCACCGGCGCTGTCCACACGACATGCGGTGGCGAAAATGAGATTGGCCTGGCTTTCTGGGCTTGTGGTTGATGTAGGTCGTGTGAGAGAGTTGTTCCTATGGCCATGCGGGCGCCCAGTCGAATTCCTATTGATGCGGTTCGAAAATTGTTGGCTGGGGCTAGGGGCTGTTTGCGGCCCACTTTCTCCAGCCAATGCATGCTGAGGCACCCCTACCTTGTTCCGGGCCGGCACAGTGCACTTCCTTTCAAGCGGTCACTCTCTGGCGGATAGAAGAAAGACATAACGTCAACCATGGCATCACGAATCAGCACCAGCTCACACTATCATGAATCATGAAGTTCGGGGTCTCGCTACCAAGGTCTCGCCAAAACATGCCAAAACGGCATCAAAGACTGACAGACAGTTTGAGTTGTTATCCTGGTACACGAGCACGGGATTCAACGTGCCCAAGAGCTACGAAGTGATTCAAGCTTCTTCTCGGGCAAACATGATGCCAGCTACCCCATGCTTCTCTCCTCCAGTCAGCAGATGAGGCTAGAATTTGTCAGGGTTCGACCATTGTAGATCACGGGCAAGTTTGATGCCTTTATCCAGGCTGTCATGCTCGGGCTCGGGCTAGTCAGTGTGCACCAGGACGGACGGGGACTAGCTGTGTTTTCCAGCGCTTTCGCCAGCTGTGCTCGTTTCCAGACTCGCTTTCCTGTAACGGCCCCTGTCCTTCTCCGGTGTGGCTGTGGCTGGATTCACAGAGAGGAGCGGCCCATCCCGATCAAGCCTCGTGTCCATGGGGAGTTCCAAAACTTTCAGCAAGGACTCTGATTTTGCATGCCGTTTCTTTTAGAGCTGCATGAATCTTTGCCGGCCGTGACTCTCTGACTTTGAGGCGGTGCCAAAAGCACTTTGCCGCCAATTCCAGGATTGCCTTGCAAGCCTTCCCTTGCTGCTTGCCTGCTGTCTGCGGCCCATTGCAGAGGCCGGTCAGCATTTGAAGGCGGTCCTGATTGAGAGCCAGCCGGAAATCGCACGTCAGGTCGGCGTCCTGCTCGCAGGAGCCAAGATTTGGAGGCGCAGCTTTCGCCTGATGTGGGTGCCAGGTGCGTCAAGGCACGCAAAGCATGCTCGAAGCCCTTGACATCCTGAATATTTGACCATATTGGGTGTATTTTGTGCAAGCCGATTGACAAAAGTATCTTAGAATCTTGGTGTCTCTTTCAGGAACACCATGATTTTTCCAGCAAAAAAGCGTTGATGCAGAATGTAGGCCCTGCAGCTGCCAGGTGGATTGCCTGTTTTACAGTCTGACCGCATCAGCTGCGGGCTTTGAGCGTGTGGCCGTGGTGGTTGTGCCCAACGGCACGCGACTCATGTTCATCGACTGGAGCTGCCGGGCGGCATTGAGCCGTAAGTGTCGTAAGTGTGCACGCTCTCCAATTTCAACTTCAGGCACATTGAAATTCTCAGTCGGCAGTGCAAGCTGCGCCTAGGCAAGCCCGTTGATGGCGCTTTGCCGGCAGCAATGCCAGTGTCTCCACTTCAGCTGCGCTGCCTGCAAGCTGGCTGACACAGAAGCACAGCAAAGCGAGCTGTCCGTTCCATCGCAAAGCGTAGATGTTCGCTGTTTGCAAGCCATGGGCCGCTGCTCTTGCTTTGCTTCTGGGTTGCTCTGGATGGTTGGTGGCCATCTTTTTTTGCTGCATCTTTTTGGAGTTACTCTCGCTCGGATGTTTGGTGGCCATTGAATGAATTGAGGTCCTATGCCTTCTCTTGGGGTGCATTTGGTGAGCCATGCTGCTGAGCAGCGATTAAGCCCGTTGGCATGGTGCAACCCCAGTGGATGAGGTTGGCGAGCAAGCAAAGCTCAGGACGATTGCGCAACAGCCCTCAACATTCAAAGACACTTCAGTGTCTATGGGGCCATACATCATTTAAATCATGGTACCCACATACACAAGTGTCAGTCCCGTGAGTGCAACTTGCCTTCTTAGCAAATAGAAGAAGTGACGCGTTGACAGGACAAGCCAAGTAACTGCCATCGGCATGTGCATGATGAGCACACCCGCGTGCACATGTACGCATATCATGTGTCTGTGTGTATGTAAGCGCAAGCACGTATACTTGCATGCATGTGCTGTGTATACGCAACATGTAGCTGCAGTTTGCAGTTTGAGGTTGCATGCAGCTGCGCTGAGGCGTTCGGAATTCTGAAGTGCAACTTCCGAGTGGTGGGGTACTTCGATTCCATGATGTAGGCTGCTCTGAAACTGGAAATTACCCGGTCTCGCATGCATGTCTTGCATGGCAGCAAGTTGCAGCAGAAACCGGCTGCCAGTTTGTCATGTTGTGCAGGTGCCTTTGCCGCTTTGCTGGCACTGGGATTGCTGAAGAATGGCAGTAGGTTTGTGATGCGTGCTCCCGTGAAACAGCTGACCGTCCACGCCCAGCCGAGGCACAATCCATCTACACACCCGGGGCGAATATCTGGCTGGATGACTACGTGGACGTTTTGACGGCTTCTTGCCGACCGTTTTTTTGGACCTGTGCCAAAGGTGCTGCAGGCTCCAAAACAATGCGTTTTTCCCCATCGGTCGGCCTGTATTAGTTTAGTGTTGGTGTCCTTCTTTGGATCTTCCTGAGGTTCCCAGATGTTTGCTCGTGGCACTGGTGTTGGTTTCCTGTTGGTTTAGCTGTGCTGTCGCGTTTTTTCTGGGATTTCTGTTGGTTTCCTCTTGTACTGTGTCGCATCGCCATCCAAACCTCCTGTGCAATCCAAGATGGCGCATGCAACTGGGCTGGTGCGGGTGTGGGGAGACTTTATGGCAATTTGGTGGCTTTGGAGTTTAACAATTTTTGGTCGAAGGTCGGATTTTCCAGAGGGGGCCCACAAAAAGTGAACAACTTTTTGCAGAGGGGTCGTTACAGCAACCAAAGAGAGTGCTTCTTTGAACCGTCTCAAACATTGCACCGTATTCGTCAGGTTGTTTGCTTGATGGCGGAGGAGGAGCGGACAAACGGGCGCCTGCAACTCAGCACGGCAAAGGGCAACGCCAACGTGATGATTGACTGAAGTCGGACGCCGAAATACTTGAGTCTTGAGTCTGTCGTTTCTGAGAGGTCCTGTTGGCCGTGCTTTTTGTTTTTCCTTCAGGGAACCCCCAAATGGCGCCAATGTTTTCCTTGCCGCTTCCCTTTAAATCCACCCAACAAGCATCAAGAAGAACAAACACATGTGGAGTGCGTTCCGTAGCCATTTCGGCTTGCCAGGCTGAAAGGGAAATCGGTGGCGCATGTCATTTCGCATGGCATACGGAACATTTGGTCCGTCTTTTCGTCCGTTTGTTTTGGTTTTTGTGGTTTTAACGGGAAACCAAGAGGACCATGACACATCCATTTAGACCAGTTTTTGGGCGATGAAGATCAACCACAAGGTGAGAGAGAGAGAGAGAGAGCTGCTCTTTAACGTCGATCTAGAATCTATAGGGTGTGCGGCTTTGCGCGGTGCCAATTACTCAAGTTGGAGACAAGATCTGATTGAGCCTTTCCAATTCCTTTCAGGATTGCAAGCTGAAGCAAATCTTGTCTCCTGTAGTGCTTGCGCGGCTACTCGCTTTGGACCAAGACCTTGCCAAAGAAAAGGCACGTGCACAGCTCCCGAATGAGCAGAGCAGAAGCCGGCCTCAACGTTTCTTCCTTCAAATCGACACGCTGTTTGGTTGGCCGCTCCAGCCTTGGTCCATTTCGCGTGCGGCCAGGCCCCCCGGCCAAGCCGGTGGGCTGTCTGCGAAAGCAGGCCTTAGAGCCCAAAGGCTAGCCTTAGAGTTTCTTTTTCTTCCCTCAGTGTAGACTACAAAGCATAGCTTCAGAAGTCACGAATCAGCGACCACCTTAGCGGCTGGAGAGGCAGGGCAAGCAGGGTAGTTGTTGAGTGGATGCTGGTTGAGTGGCATGCCGTGCCAGGCCAGTTGATGCTCCTTACTCTTGTTGGCCCTAGCAGCAGCTTACAAGGGTAGCTCAGCTAGTACTGAGCTGCTCATGTTGTATGGGTTTGGCAGGGCTTTTGGCGCCAGTCTTTTCCACCCCAGGACACCCTCACACTCCGGGCAGTCATGGCAGCAATGCAGAATGTCCAGCTTCCTCAATGCCCCGAGCTCATGCTCGCGGCATGGGGTCGAGCCTTTTTCCGCTGAGGACCGGGCAAGCAGCAGTCAGGCGACTTGACTGAGCCGACGGGGCGAGCTAAGTTGGTTCGTCGAAGCGCTTGTGCGAGGTGGTTGCGTCTGCCCAGTTCGACCACATGGAGCTGCCTCAGCACCTGGCTTGTGCCTTGATTCAAGACAGGGACCACTTGGATTGAAGCCTTCCCCACGTCACATCAGCAAGGTTATGACAACCAGGAACTGGCATTTACGTGCACAACTTGCATGACTGGTGCACATGCGCACCTTTTCAACTGTGCGGGCGGGCATGGCTGCAGGCCGGGCACGTGCCGTGTCGTCTGTCCATTCGCATTGAGGTGCCCAATTCTTGGCTAGCCTGCACCACAATTACATGGAGCAGGTAAGCAAAGAGGCTTGGAGATGTTTGACCCTTCATGGGGTCAGGATGGGCTGTGTGGGAAGTTGCCTAACCTCGCGCAACATTTGGCAGCCGGAAGGGGGGAGGCATGCTGGGAATCATGCCTTGCGTTTGCACAGTGGCAAAGCCCTGATCTTGGCCGCAGAGCAGAACAAATAGAAACTCCTACAAAGCAAGTAGATGGCCCACTTTAGCTCGCCCATGTATTCTCGAAATTCTTGCGCACCTTGAATAAACTGCGAGAAAAGCTTTGCTTGCAATGGGCCGAGAAAGACAGACTACAGACATTTGCAGACTAGAGGATATCCCTTGACTTGAGAGGATGCGGTTTCACGTGGTTCCCAGTGCCCTATGCAACAGGGGCTTGCGGGGCATCTTGACAGTCGGCAGCAGCATGCCTATGCATCGACGACAAGGGGTCGAGGTTGTTGCGGGCGGTTGTTGAAGAACAGGTGCTGACTGGATTGCCAACAGAAACATCTTCGGTGACGTTAGGCACACCAAGCCAACAATTCTCCCCCCCTCAATCCCCCGCCCCCCAGAACAGCCCAAACCTCATCAAACGCTAACAAATCCACCCCACGCATGTCTTCAAACATGCCATCAGAAGACAACGCCCCCGCCGGACCGAGGGCTTAGTCAACATGTCCAGGGCTTCTTGCGCCCCAGGCCCACCTTTTCGAACCCTTTGCTCGAAAGAGCCCTCAGCATTCGCGCTCCTGGAACGGGGAGTTTTCAACGTTCCGATCACGATGATTGCCCAAAAAATGGCAGTGGGACATTTTGTTGGGCGAGAACTCCCGTGCATGTTACGGTGCTGGGGGGTTGACTCACGTGCCGTGTGCGCGGCCCGCCTTGGCCTGGCAGTTTGGGCGATCCGGGACAACTGCTACGCTGGAAGAGTTTCACGGAGAGTGTGACTTGCTGCGAGGCTGCACTTGGAGTCCAGGAAAAGTTGATAGCACGCAAGCCAAAGTTTTACGTCAAGGTTTTTGAACCTCGCAAATGGACGGTTTGTCAAGTGATGCACCTCAGGGAAAGCATCACTCCGGAGTTGTGCGACAATGTGCTCGAAGCCATCGAGGAGGAGCAGCTTTGGCCAGAAAACATGCGTTGGGGTTGGCAGGCCGACAGACTTCATGGACCAAGAGATCAGGTTGGATCGTTTCACAAAGCTGAACACCCTGAGCACAACACAGAAGCTGTAAGTGCTACCTAGACGGGCACGACGCATCATGTTCGATGTGCCCGCATTTCGCAAGGTACGAGGACCTTATTGTCTACAAAGGGAGAAATTTAAAAGGAAGGCGGGCCGACGGCTTGATAGCAAGCGACGCCACATGCAAGCTTCTTTGGCCGAGCCGAGTTCGTGTCAGACGCGCCGCGTTAGGCCTCTCCACTTTGCCATTTGGGTGGCTTCAAGCATCGGCGCACTGGATGCCGAGGATTGAATGACAGGTAGTGAAGGTGAAGCGAAGGTGTTAGATGTGAGCCTTGCCGGTTTTGCCCTTGATACCGCTCGAGGATGTGCGTGTCCTCTTGTGCCTCGCCATCAGTGGTTGGCGTTTTCGTGCCCGAAGCTGCTTAAAATTTGATTGGCCTCTCGGGTTTGGAGTCAAGGTGGGCCAAAGCAGAGCCCAATAGCTGCGCCACCTACATGCGCAAGAACGAGGCCAGATCAAGCCAAGCCTCGATCGCCGGGCCCACGTGCCTGCGCGCGGACGAATCCTCAGGTCGTGCAGTTGCCGGCACTGCACATAGCAGCTGGGCTGGGCCATGGCCTCAGTTCTACAACTGCGACTACCCCGGATCAAATCAGGTTACTACCAGAAGCCAATGGAGACAAAAAGGGTTATGTGAGGGTCAAACTGTGCAAATTTGGCTGCAGAAACTCGTCTGCGCCGCGACCTATTTTTTAAAATGAAACTTGTGAACATCAGCGCTTTGCTCCTCTTGGCACACAATTCCTGACTGCTGCGACAGCTGCGCTGCGATTTGGAATGACATATCTCCGATGGGCCCATGACACAACGGGCGTTTGGGGGCAGAGAGCAATTTCTTCGATCCGTGCGGCTGGCGGTTTCAAGGCAACCCAAGAGCAAAGCCATGGCTTCGCAGGTTGCATACCGGCAATGGCGATGATCCTGGATCACGCGCAGTCGCAAGACATCGATATCATAGATAGATATTGTGCCTTGGCAGTTTGCTTACTGAGCGCTGGGCCGACCACATATTTTGTGAAGGTCTTTGCGGCGAGCGGGATTTTTACTGTGCGCTGCACGATGCCGTGTTCAATGGCAAGGCCCAGGCAGCGATTTGAAGCCGAGGGGACAAGGGTCACTCGGGATTTCCAGCGTTGCCTCGACCCTGAGGCGGCAGTTTGGCTTCTGGAGCAGAAAGCGGACCCTTCCGTGGCTTACCCGAATTCAGTCCATGCCGGTCTTGCGCACCCGGAGCTTCAGCAGGTGAAAAACATGGAAGGCTACACCGCCCTGCACTGGCTTGCCCAAAGAGGCATGGACGATGACTCAGATGTTGAGGACTGCTCACCTTGCACATGTCGCAAGTCTGCATGTGCCGCATGCCCTGGGTTTGAACCACATGTCTGTTTCTAGCACGTGGCATGGCATGTTATGTGACGTGTGGTCGCAGGATGTGGTAAGATGCCTCATCCGCAGCCGTGCGTCTGTGGAACAGGGCACCGAAGATCTCCAGGGCCGTCAGGGGCCAAGCCAGGCCACTGAGTAATCACTAAGCAAGCCCTCAGCACACGGATTTTAGGATCGAAGGGCTGGGGATTTGGCTGTTGGTCACACATAGGGTAACCTTAAAACAAGCTTAGCCTGAGGCAACAGCCGGATTCCGCTGGAGATGGCTGTCAAGCCTGGCAGCTTGTTCCCCAAGCACCTGCTGTACCTCTTGGCGCCTTCCTTCCAGGCCGTGGCCAAAAGGCAAGGGGCTGGCTGGCGTCGGCGGCTTGCGCAGGTCTTGGAGGAAGTCCAAGTCGCCGGTCTTCGTGGCTGCTCTTTCTTCGAGGCAGGGTCTCGCTCGAACTCAAAGCATCGCCGTTCCCGGGCTCACGAAGCTTCTGGTGAGGATTTGGCGCTGATGTCTAGCCACAGTGGCAAGGCTGCGCAGGACGGAGCTGCTCTGCTGACATCCTTGAACACTTGGCTCGTCAGGACTTTGCCGATTGCATTGCCATGCTTCCGGCCGCTTTAGCAAAGCAAAAGGCCATAGCAGATGCACAGAACGACAATGCTGTGGACTGTATCTTGCCTCAACCATGCTTCTTCTTGTGCTGGCACGTTGCTGGAGAAACCACACACCTCCCCGTATCCTGAGCTCAGGCATGGCAAGCCTTCTGCAGCGGCTTGGTCAGCAGTTTGCGTGCAAGAGAGCGGAAGGCACTTGGCAGGTGACGATCTCAATGATTTCGACAGTTTGTTCACGGCCAGTCAAGCCAAGCCGCTGATTCACTCTTGGTCAGCTGGGGCAAGCAGCATGGTTGCCAAGCAACGTGGGATCTCCAAAAAGCGTGGAAGGTATTTGTTTGGACCAGAGAGGGACATATCGCGCCCACTCCTTGCTCGCTAGTTTGCGTGCAAAGGATGGCCCCGGAGGCAGCAGCAGTTATGCTGAGCTTGCTTCTGGACACGCTCTCAGAATTGCTTTGCGTGGGTATTTGGGTCTGTCTTTTTTTTTGAAGGCACCTTTCTTTGGTGGTTTTGAATGGAAACCCAAAGGACACATCACCATTTTTTTGGGGTACCCTAAAAAATGAGACACCCATCTCAGTTGTTTTTTGGTTTCCCCTTAAAACCCACGGACAACTACTCAAGAAAAGACAGCCGCAGCCCATTCTTTGCGGGCGGAGGCGAAGCCTATCCAGGAAAATCCTGGGCATCATTCTCTGAGCTCGCGGGCAGTCCTCTCGGGCAGAACCTTGCGCCAAGCTCAGCGTGCGACTGGTTCCGTCAAAAAGGGGTACCCCTGTACCCTAGAAAACATCCACCCAAATGGGGTTGATCAGGGGGTTGATCAAAATTCCTCCATGCGACTGCTAGATTAGGGGGATTGCCTGGCCGGTTGACCACCGCTTTCCGAAACCAGATTCGATTTGATCGAATTTGTTTTTGACGGAAAAAGCTTGTTTGGTGCCAGGTGATGAACGGTTTACAGAGAGACTGGACTTGGGTTTTGGGAAACAGGTAAAAGGCCCAAATGCAAAATAGCATTTCTGTTAAATATATTTTTGTTTTTTTTGTCTATTGGAAGTCTATTTTGTGATTTATTTTTGTACTTAGATGGAAGATCATAATTTGTTAAAAGCAAATATTTCGCCATCACCTTTTATTCTGTGATCTCGTCATATGGCAATTGTGTAAACGTATGAGATGCGCTATGGCGAAACCCCATCAAACTATGATGACGGCTTCGCACCATGGTATCAATATACAGAGCAGGTGCGACTTTCGAGCTGCAGCAGCTCAAGTATACCACGCTTGTATTGAACAGCCTTTGAGCCGGAGCTGCCGGAGTGTTCTTCGCATATCCTCGCGCGAAACACTGAGATCCGATGGGCCCCAAATTACCGATGTCACCGATGTTCTTTGCCAGATTTAGTCCGTATGCTGAGGCAGTGTGCGTACCAGCCTGACCAGAAGATGACGCGTGTTGGGCCACGCCAGGCGCAGGGCAAGCACGGCAAGCACGTTGTTCCGAGCAACGAGAAGCCCGCAGGACAAAGTCCGGTGGCCCGTGTGGAAGTACGACACCAACACGGGCCAAGCGCCCCCGTGGCATGCAAAGTTCCTCAAGGCGAGGATTTCGGCCTGGGTCCCGTTGCCAGCGAAACGCAGAGGTGCCACAAGAGCACCAAGCTCGTAGCTCGAAGGTCTTTGACGTGGCCGGTGCCCCAGAATCTTTGTGATGGAACGCCTTCCATGGGGAAGGGAGAATTCTGAGAGCCATTCGATGCCATGCTGAGGAAACGCTGGCCTTACTCTTGCCGAATGTCTTGGACATCGACATCTTCATGGCCCTGGCATCTGCTCGAAGCGTCCACAGGTGCGCAATCATTTTCTCAAGCCATTTCTTGATACAGTCATGGCTGGCCCCAGGCAGATTTTCAACTCGCTGCCAATCAAGGCAGCCGTGCACTGCCTTTGGGTCACGCTCATTAGCCACCAAGCTGACATTACAGGGCTTCACTGCATGTCAATTCAGAGTTGCGCTTTGATAGGTCCAGTCTTTGGTCTGACGCTGATTTTCAACTTGGGAGACTTGCTGATCTTTGCCTGCTGGGGTTTGACGCCGGCAAGTCGACCATTCCTGTGGCGCATCACTGGTGCCGACATGCAGGCCGGTACGGGCACAAACGCTTAACAGCCATCGCCCCGTGACGGACGAGTACTTTTGATGCAGACTTGTTGCATTCTGAGAGGACATGGGCATCAACTCCAGCCTGCAGTATCCTCGTTTCGCAAGTTTCCTCCTGGCGGGTCTCCTGCGCACCCAAGCTGCAGGTGGCTATGTGCGTGAGGCAAGATACAAGTTGGTTGGATTGCCCAAAGCTGACAAGGATGAGAGAGAGAATATACCCAGGACAAGCATGCCCCCAGGCTATCTTTCCACCAACACCCAAACCAATGCCTAACACAGTCCAAACAATTTCTTATCGGGGTTGCACTGTTCCAATTTCCGCATTGTAGTTTGCCACTCGGCGCCCACTCAACGCCAATTCAAGTGGCATGATGAAGGTGGCATGAGCATTGGCGCTCCGAAGTATGCAATGCTTCATAGCAACTGTATGTAGTGACAAGGCTGCGGATAGAAACCGGCAGGCGGTGTCGATTGTGCAGGCAGGGGTGAACGATTGGTGCGACGAATGCGCCTACTCTTCACACCAACTCTGAATTCCGGCCGAAGCGTGCGTCCAATCACAAGGTTTAAACTTGCATGCGCCTTGTATTTATGTTGCTCGCACGGTTCGCGTCGTTTACACTTGCCGTGCTGTTCTCACGCTGGCAGCTTGATGCGTGGGCGTCGCTTCAGAACAGCGTAGGAGCACTGACACACTTGTTTTGGGCTTATCCTGGGCCTCCTTGCACATATCACCCAGAATAATCCCAACTTGTACTTGTCCGACGGTTTTGACCTCAGGCTGTAGGTATTGCAGCGAGGCTTTGCTGTGCATGCTTGACCTACCAGGGCCACAGTTCAAGCCGTCAGTGTTTTGCCTCATCAGTAAGTAGATCTGAAGGGGGTGGGCCCAGGTGATTTGACCAACATTAGCTGGTGGCTTATGTCACTTTGCCAGAAGTGGCTAAGGCCTGTGGGTTCCATTTGCTTGTCCTTGCAGCCGTAGTCATGTTTCCATGGATCAACGCATCGCCGTCTCGGCGATTCGGCGTGGCTTGGGACCTCCGGCCTGCCAGGCACAAAGAGCACACCACGATCAGCGCAACTCTCGGGCGAGGGCATGAGCTGCGATCCGGTCTGCACGCGCTGTGGCACCCCACGAAAATCTTCGACATGAGCCACAACACCAACATGCCCGAGCTGACGCCGTGCAGCAAGAAATCTGTTGGTTCTTTTGATAGGCTAAGAGGTACGGGTCAATGCATTCCTTATGGGCCATGTGCAGTCGGATTCATAGGGAGCAGGGGTGGTGAAGGATAGGGGCAAGACGGGGAGAGTGGCACTGGAGAGCATTGGACTGAGCTCTGCTTGAGGATCCTTTGCTTGCTGAAAGCGGTCTTCTTGTTCTCTGTGCAGTGCGCAAGTGGCTGTGAGCGGCAGATGCCGAACACCACGCAGGACGCGGCGTTGTGATTCACAGTACAATTGCCTTGACCCCTCCCGGAGTCTTGAATCCCTAGCAGGCCCTGTTGGCAGTGTGCTTTTTCACGCACAGCGCAACTTGGATCACAGCGCACAGAGGAACATGCGATTGACTCGCCCTGTCAGTCATTTTGCGAGTTGCAAGTGCAGACGAGTGAATACACATGAAGGGGCCCGACTGCCGCGGAGCCAAGGTGAAGCTTATTTACATGCTCCGAGTGAGTGCTTTCGGTGGAAAGAAGATCCTTGTTCTGCTGAAGACGCTTGTGAGTGGCGCAATGCGAGAGATGTGCTTTGGTACCGACTGGGCTTAACAGTTGCGAAGATGGCTTTTGCTTTTGAGACCTTGGCACAAAAATGGCTTTTCTTGCCGGTGCTCAGCAGGGAATGAGTTGGAATGACCCCCATAAACCATCCAACTGGTGGTTTCCTTTAGCAATCCCCAAAACGGTTCATTCCATTTCTCATTCCCTGATCTGACCTTTGAAGCCAATGGTCAATGCGACGGCTCAATGCTTCAACGAGGTTCCTCGTTGCTTCTCTCTTCTTCCTCGCCTTCGTGGTGACGGCTGTCATGCTGGATCGCCAGGGCGCCATCACGGTAGTGAGCTGGCAGCTCGGACGACTCCGCGCCACCACCTTTTGGGTCCGTCTGTTTTGGTCGGTATTTGTTTTTCGGGGGGTTGCCAAAAGGACAACCACCATTTGGGGGGTCCACTAAAAAAGACCCACCCATTTGGTTAAGCGCACACAAGATTCATTTCAGAGTTGCATCCTTCGTGATAGAGATCCGCGCAGGTCTCTCTATCGCGGCCTGCTATTTGGGGATGGCGCCGGTTTAGACAACATGGGCTTCGCCATTGAGGGCAGTTGGCGAGGAGAAAGCAGCTTGGCAAACTCAAAACCACCACATCTTACGTCCCCTTGTGTATGCGCCTATGGTATCAAGACGCCGACGCACTTCTGAATTGCACAACTCAACCCACACTTGTGCTGCCTTTACAATTATGTGCTGCAATGTCCTCTTTGCACTGTGTCGCTCTGGTGGCTCACGTGCTCGACACCGCGCCTCGCAATAGGCCTTTGTTAGTAAAGGAAAAGTTCTCTACCTGGCATGGTGCTGACGTTTCGCACAAGATGCGGCGCCATGATTTCTGCACGTTTTGCGCACATGTCCCTGCTGCATAGCTGCCATCGGCTCGGCGATGCCGCTTCAGGATTTAGGAAGGCCGGCACCTCTCGCAGCTTCATTGACCCTCTCCGCTTTCCAGCCTTGCCCAGCCTTTTTTTCCCCAGTGCCTTCGTGGTGCTGCTCGCTTTGGATGCCGCGCCCGCGTTGCTCTAAGGCGGTCTGAATGAGGACATCGATGTGCCCTGGGGCAAGTGAGAAGCCGCAAGGCTTGGAGGCCAGACATGCGGCCTAGGTGATGAAGCAGTTGCTCACCATCATGGCCATTCTGGGCACGGTCACGTTCATAGTGATGCTCGGTTTTGCAGTGAACAGTTTGGGTTTCTTTGCATGCGTGGTCGTTGTGCTTGCTCCGGTTCGTTATTTGCTTTGCTGGCTTTTGCTGAGTGGCTTAGCTGTTTGGCTTTGCTGGCTTGCAGTGGTTTGCGGTGGCTTGCGGAAGCGCTCGTTTTTTGTTCGTGCTTTTTCTCGGTCAGTCGGCCGATTTGTTCCAAGGATTCTGAACATGATCATTGCCATTTACAGCAATGAGTACGGCCGCCTGGAGGCTGAGTCAGATCTGTTGTTCCAGCGAGACGCCCGGCAGGATGGCCACGGATTTGGCTTTGGGGCAACAACTTGCTTGCTTCCAGTAGGGACATGTTTTGGGAATGATCCTAGGGATTCCAGTAAAGGAACCATAGGGCAAAATTGGGGTCATTCCAACGCATTCCCTGCAGACCCTTTGTATAGGAAATGGCGAGCTGGAAAATCAGGGCCAGCTTGTCTGGGGGGACAGCCCGAGCACCGATCAGACGTAGCGCAGTGCAGTCGTGCGTGCCAAGGAAAGGGCAAAGTATTGCTGCAACTGCCTGTTGCTTGGCGAGGTTAAGCTCCCCACTGTGGTGCTTCAATATCTTGTCACCGAGGTTAGGGATGCAGAAGATTCGCTCACGAAACCGCTGTTGGCGGAACTTGTGGCGCGTGGTGGTGAGCTTTGGCCAGTGGTTTGTGCAGATGTGATGTTGCTCTGAGTATGTCCGCTGCATGCCTTGTGAAGCCAGCCGGGCTTCTGGGTCCAGCCCAGGATTGGCTGCTTTGTGGGTGCCGTGACCCTCTTCGCGGGCTTCCCAGGCCATGAACAACTCGGTGGTCGCCCGACGACCGTGCTCGGTTGTCAAAGCGTCCAGGGGATCCTGGCGGTCCGCCGCCCCCGCCTGTGGGAGCTGTGCTGCTGGCAGCTGCCCAGGCGCCATTTTGGGCCACGCTGCAACGCTTGGGGCCTGCCGGTTTTGGTCAGAAGCGAGGGATGGACCTATCGGTTGGGCTTGACAGCTTGAGGGCCTGGGGGCCTGGGCACCGAACAAGAAAAGAACCGACGCAGGTGGGGATGCAGGCATTGCTGATGCGGAGCGAGTGGTTTGCAGTCGGCCGTGGCGGGGAAGAGGGACCGCGCGAAGAGCATTTCCTTTGGCCCCGCCCCCAGGTCGACACAAACCCACGACTGTGACTTGCGCTTGTGTGCATTGCTCTGTGCTGGCAGCGTGGCTTTGCAAGAGGAGCGAAAACCGTGTCGCAGCACGCCGGCAAGAGAGCAACACTTTAACCCCCCAAAACATGAATCGTGTACCCTCCCACCAATTAACATGGAACCTGACTTTTTTGGGGTCTTGGTTTGGCTCATCTTCCTGTCAAAGGGCCATTTCCTGTACGTCAGGTTCCATGTGAAGGCGGGGGGGTATCCACGAAGCAGACACTGGGAACCGCGAGGGTGGTGCGCCGCTGTGAGCAGCGGGACTTGCAAGCAGAGTTGAAGCAGCGCGCAGCAAGTGAGGGGGCCGAGGCGGGCTCAGCATGGATGTGGCTGGTATACCTTTAGTGCATATCACACACACACACATATATAAAAATATTACTAATATCTACATTTGTAATTTACTTGGTATGCTATATACACATATATATATATATATATATCTATATGTATATATATATATATATATGTCTCGCTTTGTTTGATGAGGGCGAGCTCGGAACTTGGACACTTGGAGACTGCTTCAGGCACAATCCAAGCTGATGGATCTCATGACCGAGATTAGCACCCTGACCTGTCATAGCAAAGCTGGCTGGGGGATGTGCCATTGCACGTGCGCCACGTCGAAGCACAGAGCCGTTTGCTTAAGTCAGCTCAACCAAAGCAGCCGCAAGCCAACCCCACGCCGAAGTTCAGCCCACACTCGAAACCCCAAGCTCACCCCCACAAGCCAATGTACGCCACAACACTGCGCTTCAGTAGGTGGCCACTTGCAAGGCAGTGAATTGAGGCCACAGAGGTTGATCACTGGTTTGGGTCCCGCTGTTTCACTTGCTTAGGACTGTCGCAGCGGCAATGTTGTAGAGTTTCCCGCGCCTCAGGAGACCGTATGGCGGCAACGTCACCGCCGAAGGCAGATTTGGGCACGAGAAGCAAGCCTTAGCAAATGAGTCAGTCAGCAAGTTGTATGTAGGAGGGCAAGTAGTCATGGGGTGATGTGGATTTTCAGTGGTGAAGCTTCAGTCGCGATAGCAGGCATGTGGATTCAGCGGCTACGTGTCGAAGCTCCAGAGCGGAAACGAAAGTTTGAGGTGTGGATGTAATTGGCCGCTTGTGTTTGACGCTGCCGTGACCATCCAGGGGTTTCACGGCAAGAGTGGCAGGCCATCCTCCCGGACACCACAGCGTGTGCACACACCTTCTGGCCTTACACCAAGAATGCTACTTGGACAGCCTAAATTCTGAACTCGACAAGTAATCTTGTGCTTGCGCGCGCGCGTGTGTGTGTGTGTGGGTTCGTGTGGCAAAGCAGTTTGATTGGTTGGCTCAGTTTGCTCAGTACCATTGGGCCTGCTGCAGATGCAAACGTTGTGCGTTCACAGCATGACATGGAGCTGAGGAGGTTCAATCCAACGTCCATTCGCGAGAAGGCAGAGGCTGAATGCTGCAAGAAGCAGCTTTAGCTAGGTTACGAGCGTGTCCAGCTGGGGAACTCCAAGGGCCGTGCACTAGTTTGAATGCTTCCCCCATCCCGGAAATGCTCACACCCTCTTTCTAACAATCATTGAAGGGGTAGGAGGGGCTTCTCCAAAAGAAACGTAGTTTCCAAAGCCCTTGTGTCAGCTTCCATGATTGTTGGAGGGAGAGCAACGCCAGCATGACTTGCCCAAATGCAACTTTTTGGTGGGCAGCAACAACTTAGAACCGCGAAATGTCTCCAAAAATTTGTATTTTCCATCCTCGCAACGAAGCTACCTTTGCCTTGGACCGCCATGCTGAAGCACAACATGAGAAGGTGCCAACTCAAAGAGCCCAGCTGAGCCATCAAAACCTGGCTAGATGAAGGTTAGTAAAAGACGATCCCAACCTATGGCTCGGATAGCAAATCGTCGGCACAGCTTGAACACAACAGCAAGCATTTAATCACACATTGTTCGCGATGACGTGCCGGCTACGCATGAACCTGTTTCAATTCTAAAATATTGAGCAAGTTATGCTGGAGCAAAAGGCAAGGCATTTGCCAGCACAAGGGTGTCAAGGCCAAATGCTTCGCTTGGACACGTCGTAAGTGGTTACGGCCACACCAATTTTAGGGCTAAGCTTTGCAGCTCCAGTGATGCCAGTGTCTCCAGCCCAATTTGGCAAACGATGCTCTTCACGCTGCCTTGCATGGCGGCCTCGGGCGAGCAGCCCCATTGGACAATTCGAGGCGAGCGGCCTCACTAGGCCACCTGCGCCGCTCTCGCCTGGTGGAAAAGGTGCCTTGCGATGCTCAAAAGCCGAGCGGGCCAACGCGGCCAACACAATGTGAGCTTGAGGCATCGGGCTGCTGGGGCTGGGCGCCGGCACAAATGCACGGCAACTGCTGCAGTTGCTTCCTTCCAGGCGCGCGGGCGCCGCGGGCGCCGCGGGCGCTCGGCTTCGCGGCTGGCTTTGGATGCGCCAGGCGCTTCCTTGCCTGGGAGACATCGCAGGCCGTGCTCTTGGCTGCGGTCAGCACCTTGGGAAGCACGTGTCAAGCGGCCGGCCCTCTCGATTTCCCAGGATTCCTGCGGCGGCCTTGGCTCCGAACGAATGGAGGCATTCTCAGCTTCGCTTGTTGGCTTGCTTGGGGGTCGCATCGGAGGGCCGGTCGCCTTTCCTAGATGCATGTTTCAAGGTTCGTTTGTGCGGCATGCAATGGCTGCATTGTGTTTGCGTGGCTCAAGAAGGCCCACGAGAGGCCCACATTCTTAGGCACTATGTGCAGGCTTTGACCCCATCCTGGGACACAGAAATCGCATCGTAATTATAGAGCTGTCTGTGATCGCAAGTCATTCACGTGCGCCATGACAAAATTCGAAGCAGCCCGAGCTGCCCACAATGCAACAAAGGCGAAGTCGCACCCTCAGAGTGCCAAAGCAGGCGTAGGGCTGACGAGTCTTGCCAAGCATGAGGTTCTAGTGAGATAAGGTGGCAGCGTGCGCGTGAACTTGCAGCGCAGCACCTTGAAGAGTTGAAGCAGCGTAAGCTCGAAGAGCGACAGGCTTAGAACTGCCATGGCTTGTTTGTGGACCTCAAGGGTTGCAGCCTGCATTCAATTCTGCACGGTTGGCTGAGGCAACAAAACCGGAGAAACAGCAAGTCATCGACACAGTCGAAAGACCTGGAGCGGCGGTCCAGCAAGGCATCGGCAGAGTCTCAGGAGCCGGCGCAAGCCATCAGCAACAGGAGGCCGTCAACGCAGTCACAGGAGCCGGCGCAAGCCGTGAGCGCAAGGAGGCCAAGCCTCACCTCAGGCCCAGACAAGACGGAGGCGGCCAAGCCGGACAAGCCGGACAAACCGGACAAGCCGGACAAGCCGGACAAGCCGGACAAGCCGGACAAGCCAGACAAGAGAAGCCCTGATGAGACGGCAGAAGCCACTCACGTCGAGAAGCGCAAGGCAAGTAAGCCGAGGGCGTCGAGGCAGTCGAGTAGAGCTTCGGGGGTGTCCGAGTCCACGAAGAGCGCGATTGACACTTGCATGCAGCATGGAGCTTGGTTGACTGAGGTGCCAGTCAGCCTTGCCGCGTTGCACACGTTCATGGCCGCTTCTTGGGAGAGTAAGGAGTGTCACAAACTGCCAGAAGAGGAAGATCCTCGTCGGTTTTTGCAGCTCTGGCGTAGATTAATTGCACAAGTTGGCATGTTTGGTGCATGACCGCTAAGACGTATAGGGACCGGTGTGGGATGTGCCGCAAAAGAGGCAAACGCGTGCAGCCTTTCTTGGTTTGGGGCCCTGCGTTGAACTCCGTCCACTGTTTTTTCTTTCTTGGAGGCGGAAACGGCGAAAGCTCGGTTCGTGCGTTGTGTTCTCCGCTAGCCTTCGCGGGTGTGGCTTCTCTCTCTCTCTTTTTTTTGGTTGTGGGGGCCTACCAAATACTGGCTTTCCTTTTTCAAAGCCGATCAAACGAGGCGTAGCCTCAAAAAAAGAGCGACCCGCGCCGATCGGTTTTGCTGCGTGTTTGTGTTTTTCAAGGCCTGCTCCAGCATAACCCTCTTTGGGTACCCTTGAAACGGGCCTGGGGATTTCATCGTAAAGCGAAGAAAAGTTTCCCAAGTACCCCAGACCAATACTACCAAACCGATGCGCATTCGGTTCCAAAAGAATTCGCAGCCACAATTCCGCAGGTGCCCTGATTGCTATGGGGTATCGGATCTTTAGACTTCAACATCCATTGATTGGATTCAATGGGTTTTCCCGTGTTCCCATAAAACCCACAAGCAGTTAGACGCTTTTGGCAGAGTCGTTACGGTCGCATGGTCCCATGGCCTGAGATGGCAGCCAGCCAGGTGGAGGTATGGCTACTTCCGCGGGCCCCCGCAGCCGCAGCTGGAGATGCATGTGTGCGATGAGGGGAACGCGTTGTGCCTGCCTGAGCCCCTCTTGCCATGTTTGACACTTGTGACACTTGTGACACTTGGTTGGGGACCTCTTCGGCGGCCCACTTGAACAACAATGGATCACGGTGACGTTGCCTCGAGTGTCTTTCTGGCCCAACTGACCACCACCAAGAGAGGCCGTCCACATGCGTGAACTAGCGTTTAGCGAAGGACTAAAGGCCTGAGGCACTGTAGGCGATACATGACACCCGGGTTCCTCACGCGTGGTTGGACAACCCCTATCCTGGAAAAGTCGGAAAAAGTCGCGTGTCAACATCCGTAATTGAAACACCTGCCAGCACATGTTTGACCATTTGTTTTGTGCACGTGTAAGTCGAAAAGGGCTGCAATGAGGCGTTCTGCCGGGGCTTCCGATGATGCCAGCGATATGCTGGTAGCTTACCGTGCATTGCGTGCGTCGGCAAAGTTGCGCAGGTTGAGCATGCTTTAATCGATCAAGGCATGTTTGAGCCGTTTGGGCAGTTTCAGCAGAATAACTCTTTGCATTGATCGAGGCATGTTCGAGCTGCTTGAGTAATTGCGGAGGTACACTATTGAGTGCTCTCTGACATGGGCGTTTCCTGCTGACCCTCGAGCACCTTGGCCAGCTTTTTGCGAACTCCAGCAGGAAACGCGCCATGCCTGATGACGACTGACGATGGCCATGCTGCGCGGTTCCTCATTCAACCTTGATTGGCTTACCTCACGCATTTCCCGCCTACGAATTGTGACATTGCTTTGACTGCATTCAGTCCTGGATCTTTTAGGTTTCTGAGTGGACTTGCCGGCTGCGCCTATGCGACATGAGAAGCAAGCTCCACGACGAAATCAAGAAGGCTCATGGTAAGCATGATTATGGTTGGTTATGCTCAACAGTTGAACGGTAAATCCTCTTCTTCTGAACTCTGTCTTCTCTTGCTGCCTGTTGCCTTTGTCAAAGCGGAGGAGCTTGGCGGAGAGTACAATGACGTCTTCCAGGTGCCGCCTTGGGCAAATAAGGTTACCGCACCCAGGTGAATGTGGGTGGGCTGGGGAGTGTAGGTTCTCTTTGCGTCCTTGTGCTTTTGCTGATTTTGTTTGGCAAGTTGTACGTGTTGTCTCTTTGTTTATTTGTGTGTCTGTGTGTCTCGTTGTCTCTGTGTCTCTGCTTCTGTGTTTGCCTGTTTGCGTGTCCACCTCTCTCTCTCTCTTTCTCTGTCCGTCCGTCTGTCTGTCTGTCCGTCTGTCCGTTTGTCCGTCTGTCCGTCTGTCCGTCCGTCCGTCCGTCCGTCTGTCCGTTTGTCTGTCTGTCTGTCTGTCTGTCTGTCTGTCTGTCTGTCTGTCTGTCTGTCTGTCTGTCTGTCTGTCTGTCTGTCTGTCTGTCTCTCCGGGATTCGCTTCCCTTGATTCTTTGTTGTTGGCTTCCTTTTGAATTCGCTTTGTTTCTTTTCTTTTCTTTTATTGTCTTTGCTTTTCTTTTGATTTTATGTTCTTTCTTTGTTTCGTTCTTGTTTGTTTGTCTCTTTGCCTCTTTGTCTGTTTGTTTGCTTCTTTCGTTCTTTCTTTCTTTCTTTCTTTCTTTCTTTCTTTGATTTTATCTGTGTTTGTTTGTTTCATTTTGCCGTGTTTCTTTTTTTCTTTGTGTTTCCTCTTTTTGTACTTTGTTTGTTTGCTTGTTTTTTTATTTGTTTTGTTTCGTTTGTTTGCTTGTCCGCGCATCCCAGTCTTTGTTGGTTGGTTGGTTCGGTTGGTTGGTTGGTTGGTTGGCTGGCTAGCTATCTGGCTGGCTGTTGGCTGGCTGGCTAGCTGGCTGGCTTGTTGTTTGGTTTGTTTTTTGTGTTTTTTGTTTGTTCGGTTTGTTGGATTTGTTTGGTTGTTTGCCTGTCTGCCTGTCTGGTTGTGTGTCGGTTGGCAAGTTGCTTTGTCTTGCTTGTTTGCTTGCTTGTTTGTCTGCCTGCCTGCCTGTCTGTCTGTCCGTCTGTCTGTTTGTCCCATCGTTCGTTTGTTTCTTTGTTTTGTTGATGGTTTCCTTGTTTGTGCAATGTTGGTTGATCCGTTGTACGTGTAGGATGGCGTGCAAAAGGGCAGTCAGCGCTGGAATAGGGTGTGGGGACATCTTGTTTATCAAGCATAGCTTGTGTCAACAATGTATGCATTGGCAACTTGAGTGAGAGTGGGAGAAAACAAAGAGAGAGCGAGAGAGAGAGACCAGCAATCATTCTGAGAAAGGACACCCGCTTTGCTCACTACGGTGGGCTGCCGGGTACGAGGAAGAGGCGCGATGCTTTCCACATGTGCCAGTTCCATCAACACTGGCTGGCAGGCTGAATGCCTGGTTTGCATCCTTAACAGCCATGGCCAACAAAGGCCCGGTTGACACTGTGGATGGACGAAATCCTGCACCGCCAAAGACACCCCGTAATGATGATTCGCCTGGAAATACCAACCAGCAATGGCTTCCCGTGGTTTCTTAGGTGGTGCGAAATGGATTTCGTCCATCCACAGCATGGCATGGGCAAAGGTGGGTCTCGTGCCATCGCAACCTTAAGGACAGCTTAAGACCGAGTTGCTCGCCATGCTGCTCCACCAGCTCCAGGCAAGACGCCCGGTGCGCGAGGTGCACATGTTCCAAGGTACTGCGTGCATGTGCTTTGCATGTGTGCATCAGATCATCTATCTATGTAATATTGTGTATGTAAGGTGTGCAATGTATATGACCTGTGCAATCTTTACAATCCGTGAAGGAATGTACATGTGCAAAATACATATATGCATGTATGTGCGTAATTGAGTGTAATGTAATGTGATGTAGTGTAATGACATGTAATGTAATGCCATGCAATACAAAATGTATGTATGTATGCAACTTATGTATGAAATAATGTAATGTTATGTTTTACGTAATTTATTGTAATGTAATGCAATGCAATGTAATGTGTGGTATATTATGTTATGTTAGGTTATCTAATGTTAGGTAATGTAATGTAATGTAATGTTTGTAGGTAGGCGTGTAGGTATGTACTGTATGTATGCATGTCTGATGTAATGTACGTATGTGATGTAACGTAATGAACCATAACGTAACGTAATGCACCACAAGGTAACGTCATGTAATGTAATGTCATGTAATGTATGTATCAGGTTGCACCCGAACAAATAATTAACCACAAATTGCATTATTCAAATAATGGTGGGCAACAGGTTTCATTTGGGCGCTTGTGTCAAATATTGCTAATGGCGGAGGCTGGTGAGGGGGGAGGGAGGGGGGTCCAAATAATGACAACGTTATTTGAATGATACTAATGTGGCGGAGGCTGGTGAGCGGGGGGGGGGGGGGTTAAATAATGGCATTATTTGATACTGATGGCGGAGGCTGGTGGGGGGGGGTTCCACATAATGGCAACGGAAATCATTTGGCCCTTCATTATTCGAATAATACTATTGGCGGAGGCTGGTGGGGGGGGGGGGGGTCCGAACAATGGCAACGGACATCATTTGGCCCTTCATTGTTTGAAAAAAACTATTGGCAGAGGCTGGTGGGCGGGGGGGGGGGGGGACAAATAATGGCAACGGAAATCATTTGGCCCTTCATTATTCGAATAAGACTATTGGCGGAGGCTGGTGAGGGGGGGGTCCGAACAATGGCAACGGAAATCATTTGGCCCTTCATTGTTTGAAAAAAACTAATGGCAGAGGCTGGTGGGCGGGGGGGGGGGGAAATAATGGCAACGGAAATCATTTGGCCCTTCATTATTTGAATAATACTAATGGCGCAGGCTGGTGAGCGGGGGGGTCCAAATAATGGCGACTGAAATCATTCGGCTCTTCGTTAGTTGACTAATAGTACTGGCGAAGGCTGAAAGGATAGTACAATGGTAAAGGACATTATTTGGTGTTTCATTACTTGACCACTACTAAGGGTCCAAATAATGGCGGTGGACATCATTTGGCCCTGTGTTCTTTGAATAATGCTCATGGCCTGGACTGGTGAGGCAAATAATGGCGGTGGAAATCATTTGGCCCTTCATTATTTAAATAATAGTCATGGCGGAGGCTGGTAAGCAGGGGAATGCATGGGCCAAAATACTGGCCAGGAAACCATGGCATTATTCAAATACATGCGGGCAACATCGTTTTTCATTATTTGGGCGCTTGTGTCAAAACATGGCAACGGAAATTGCTAAGAATCTCCGGGCCACAGGCCAAAATCCCAAGGGCAGGTTCTGAGGGTCACCCTGTTCTCTTCTCCTCCTTTAAGGTCCCTCGAACCGTTGCAGGGATGTTGTTGTGTGAACAGCCGACTCATGCATATGGATGCTTTGGCTCAAGTGAGTCATTTTGTTCAAGTTCTTGATAAGTGATTCAAGACAAATATCCAAAGGAAAGCTGTAAAGAAGCAAAAGGAGCCGTGCTCCGCTGTCGCAGTTAGTTGTGAGACAACGCAGGCCATATTATCCTTACAACCCCCATTTATAACGACCGCTACTATACGACTCCATTGTCGAGGGTAGTGGTCACCCCACGGGATTCGAACCCCAACTGCCTTGTCATTGACTACGTGGTTGACTCGCCTCCTGGCAGGTTATCAGGTCTGAGGGTCTTGTTTTCCTGAGTGATCTTTGACGAACTTTTTGCTTTCTCACAGGACTCATGACGCCCTTCACGCTCCTTCTCGGTGTCGATAAATCCATTGTACGGCTGTACATATGATTTCAAAAAGGTTGTATTGTACCGCAGTTGCAATCCACCGCTGGGACCAATTGTAAGCTTGCGGCTGATAACCTGCCAGGAGGCGAGTCAACCACGTTGACAAGGTCCCGTGGGGTGACCAAGACCCTTGACAATGGAGTATAGTATTGTTCGTTGTGAATAGGGGGTTGTAAGGAAAATGGTTTGCGCTGTCTCACGACTCTCAGCGACGGCGGAATACGGACCTTTTGCTTTGCTTCACAGCTGTACGTTGAATGTTTGCCTTGAATCGCTTATCAAGGACTTGAGCCAAATGCAGTCACATGCGCTCAAAACAACACCATTCCCGCAAAGGTTCAAGGGACCTTAAAGGAGGGGAAAGAACAGGAACCTGCCCTTAGCATTTTAGCCTGCGGCTCGGAGATTCTTAGCATTATTAATACAACCAGTACTAGTACGTTTAAACCTATTACCACTATTACGACAAGAGACAGGGGCTCCTTTTTTCAAGGGGTCAAGCTTTAAAACCGGAACTCAAAAGCAGTCCGAAACAGTTCGGACACATGTCTGAAGCAGCCCCGAAGTGCCTCAAGCCACCACAACCATTTGAGCAAGCTACGCAACGACGACTACTATTACGATTGCTACTACTATTATTTCTACAACTACTACTATTTCTAATACTACTACTACTTCTACGACTACTACTACTACTACTTCTACTACTACTACTACTACTACTACGATTACTACTACGCTTATTCCTACTACTAACTACTCCTATCACCACTACTACTACTACTACTACTACTACTATTAATACAATTAGTACTAGAACTTATATTACTTTTGCTACAATTACGACAAGAGACAGGGGCACCGCGTTCTTTTTTCAAAGGGCCAAGCTTCAAAACCGAAACTGCACAGGGCCCCAAAAAGCAGTCCGAAACAGCTCGGAAACATGTTTGAAACAGCCCCGAAGTGCCTCAAGCCACCACAGGGCCTATTTGAGCAAATTGTCCAATTATTATTACGATTTCTGTTACGATTATTACTACTAGTGCTACTACTACTACTATTGCTACAACTATTATTACCACCACCACCAGCACCACTACTATTACTACTTCTACTGTTGCTTCTACTACTACTACTACTACTACTATTACTGCTGCTGCTGCTGCTGCTACTACTACTACTACTGCTATTACTACTACTACTACTACTACTACTACTACTACTGCTACTGCTATTGCCACAACTACCACCACCACCACCACCACCACCACTACTATCACTTCTACTACTATTCCTACTATTACTACTACTACTACTACTGCTGCTGCTGCTACTACTACTACTGCTACTACTACTACTACACTTATTATTTTTACTCATACTACTACAAGTAAGGTCCGGCAGAGCCGGGGAGCGGAAGTTTTATATAAAAACTATAGTTGTCTTTCTTTTTTTCCTTGATTCTTTTTCTCTTCTTCTTCCTTTTCATGGTTTGTTTTTTCTCCGTCATTCTTCCTTTCTTCCTTTCTTTCCTTCCTTCCTCCCTTCTTTCCTTCTTTCTATCTGTCTTTTCTTTTTTTCTTTCGTTTGCTTGTTTTTGTGCTGTTCTTTCTTTTATCTCTTCTCTATCTATCTATTTGTCTACCTATCTATTTGTGTTATCTATCTATCTGCTTATCTATTTATCTATCTCTCTATCTATCTTCTCTATCAATCTATCTCTTTATTTATCTATCTATATATCTACCTATCTCTTTATCTCTCTATCTATCCATTTGTCTCTCTCTCTCTATCTGTTTATCTATTTATTTATTTACCTCTCCATCTATTATCTATCTATCTACCTATCTATTTATTTATTTCTCTATCCATCTACTTATCTATCTATCTATCTTTCTATTTCCCTTTCTATCCATTTATCTAAGCTTTCTCTATCTATCTATCTATCTATGTATCTATTTATCTGTTTGTCTATCTATCTTCTGTTTGTTTATCTATCTATCTATCTATTTATCTCTATCTATTTATATCTTTATCTTTCTTTCTTTCTATCTATCTATCTATCTATCTATCTATCTATCTCTTTGTCTTTCTATTTATCTATCTATCTATCTCTTTCTCTCTCTCTCTATCTTCTTCTATCTGTCTATCTATCCATCTATTTATCTCTCCATCCATCTCTTCATCTATCGGTCTTCTATCTGTTTATTTCTCTAGCTATTTATCTATCTCTTTATTTCTCTATGTATCCCTCTATCTACATATCTATCTATTTCTTTCTCTATTTGTCTATTTCTCTATCTCTTTATCTATCTATTTATTTCTTTATTTCGTGTATTTATCAATCTCTTTATCTTTCTATCTATCTATCTCTATCTATCAACCTCTTTATCTATTTCTCCATTTCTCTTTGTCTCTACCTATCTATCTATCTATGCATCTACCTCTCCATCTATCTATTTGTTTATCTATCTATTCATCTATCTATTTATCTATCTATTTGTTTCTCTATCCATCTATCTATCTATCTATCTATCTATCTCTCTATCTCTTTTTCTGTCTCTGTATGTATTTCTCTCTATCAGTTTATCTATCTGTCTATGTATTTGTTTATCTATCTATTCATCTATTTATTTATCTATCTATTTGTTTCTCTATCCATCTACTTATCTATCTATCTATCTATCTCTCTATCTCTTTTTCTGTCTCTGTATTTATTTCTCTCTATCAGTTTATCTATCTATCTATGTATTTGTTTATCTATCTATCTATTAATTTCTCTATCTCTTTATCTATCTATCTATCTATTTATTTCTCTATCTGTTTCTCTATCTCTTTATCTCTCTTTCTTTCTATTTATCTATCTCTCTATCTCTTTCTCCATATCTATCTATCTATCTGTCTATCTATCTTTTTATTTCTCTATCTGTTTCTCTATCTCTTTATCTCTCTCTCTCTCTCTCTCTGTCTGTCTATCCATCTATCTCTTTCTCTCCATCTTTCTATCTATCTCTATCTGTCTACCGATCTATCTATCCATCTATATCTGCACTTAAAAGTTGTGATTTTCAATCCTCGAAAATTGGCTTTACGTACTACTTTCGTACTCAAAAGTTGCGATTTTCGAGCCCCCCTGCGAAAGTGGACTTCACGCACTACTTTCGTACTTAAAAGTTGCGATGTTCCAGCCCCAGCTCCGGAAGTGGACTTCACGTACTACTTCCGTACTTAAAAGTTGCGATTTTAAAGACCCAGCTGCGAAAGTTGACTTCGCGTACTACTTTCGTACTTAAAAGTTGCGATTTTGGAGCCCCAGCGTACTACTTTCGTACTTACAAGTTGTGCCCGTCTGCGGTGCTGCGCCTTGACCTTGCGAAAGTGGCGCGCCTGCCACGGATTTTGCACTTGACGTTGCGAAAGTGATGCGCCTGCCACGAAATCTGTACTTGCTGCGCCTGCCATACTTGCCTGCCATACTTGACCTTGCGAAAGTGCTGCACCTGCCACAGAATCTTATCACTTGACCTTTACGAAAGTGCTGCACCTTGCCACAGAATCTTAATAGCGACCTTGCAGAAATTGTTGCGCGTGCCACAGAATCATAGCGAATGCTGCAAGTGCTTGCACCTTGCACACGAGTCAAACTGCTTTGACCAGCGCGAAAGTGTAGCCTTGCTTACGAGGTATAATTGACCTTGCGGAGAAGTGTACGCCTTGCCACAGGAATTTATGTAGATCTTGCGAGTGTATACCACAGAATGTGTCATGACCTTGCGAAGTGCTGCGCCAACGTAAGTCTATGCTTGACCTTGCGAAATTGCTTGCGCGCGCACGTCGCTGACCACCTTGCAGAGAACGCGCCACGAAATGTATACTTGACCTTGCGAAAGTGCTGCGCCTGCCACGAAATCTACACTTGACCTTGTGTTGCCGCCTTGCACCATGATTTACTTGACCTTGCGAGTGCTGCGCCCTGCATCACCCCGACGCGCGAAGTGCCCGCGCCTGCAGGATGCAATACTTGACCTTGCGAAAGTGCTGCGCCTGCCACGAAATGTATACTTGACCTTGCGAAAGTGCTGCGCCTGCCACGAAATCTACACTTGACCTTGTGGAAGTGCTGCGCCTGCCACGGATTTTGCACTTGACCTTGCGAAAGTGCTGCGCCTGCCATACTTGACCTTGCGAAAGTGCTGCGCCTGCCACGAAATCTATACTTGACCGGCACGCCCAGGGAGTGCTGCGCCTGCCGCAAATCTGTGCCGACCTTGCCCGAAAGTGCATATACCATAGAATCTATGTGACGATCGCCACCTGCCATAGGCTGATAGCGACGCGAAAGTGCTGCGCCTGCCACGCAATTCAATCCTTGCGAAACCTCCGCGTTGCCGTGCCAATGGGCCCGCGCTCCGAGCATGGTCCGAACGCGCTCCGAACGAGCTCCGAGAGTGGTCCGACCAGGCGCCGCGAACAGGCTAGCTTTCGGCTCTCCGGAGACACCAATTCACGCACGGGGCCATGTTTTTCTATACTTCCACCACACGCGCGCACATGTTTTCTCGCGCGCTTATTCCTTCTCTTCATTTGTCTCAGCGAGAGCTGGCTTTCAATTAGTTGCCGTAACACGGAAGTTCCTTCTAAACTTCCTTTGGTGAAGTTAATGTCCGACAAACCAATCGCATCTGACGTGCTAACCAGACAAAAGTGACCGTGCGCCATTTTGTGTCATTTCCATGTTGTCCGGCTGAGCCCCATTGCAGTGTAAGCGCTGATGATATGCAATGTGATGTATATGTACTAGAAGTAGTTTCATTTGTATGTGTAGTGTGCGTACTGTCAGGCAAGGTAGCGTGAGGCGACTTAATGTTGCGCGCGTACGTAAGAAATGCCAGAATGAGCACAAGCGCACATCACACATGCATGTGCAGGTTCAAATGCAACTGTAGTGTGATGCAGCGAAGTAAAACCTTACTTTAATGTAGGGGCTTGCTATGTGCTCTATGTTGTGCATGGTGTCTGTGCATGACATATATGGTTGCTGTCCCAGCCAAAAATGCGACGAACATGTCACGTGTGGAGCATGTGTGGGGGCAATTGCGTTACGTGTGTACACGAGTGCACGTTTTCCGGTTTGTACATGCTTGCCTTCCTTCTCCCAAAGCACATGTCCGGAACCATGCGCTCGCGAGCTTGCAGGCCCCGATCCCGGAGAAGAGTGAGATGGAGATCCATGAGCTTCAGAATGAGGTTAGAGCCTGCGAGCACGGCTACACCTCACAGAAGATTTGACCCTCGCTCGCGTTTTTACCCCACGGTTGGCAGAAGTTTTGCTAGCAACTTTTGTTTCAACCGCTGCTTGCGCTGGGCTCAGGTTATCATTCTCACGTGGCCCCCGTTGTCGTGGCTCTGTGAGTGCGGCGTTTCGGACTATGAGGGCCATTTCTGAACATTCCCAATATTATGTTACTTTCTCGATGCGAAGCAGCGAGATGCCTGAGCTGACTACAAATTCGATTGCGCCACCTTTTTGGGGCACCTGCGCACGAACTTGGGCTGTCCGATAGTTTTTAGTCCTTTGTTTGTTTCAGAGCTTTCAATGATATCGCCTTGCACGAGACGCGGGTTTTGCCCCACACCTGTTGAACCTTGACGCACCGCCCTTTGAGGCCTTTTGTGACCTGATATGGCACGTGTCGCCAAAAGGGGGGTTCAGAAGTGCCCTTCTCACTTTCGTCTACATTGCCATGCTTTGAAGGGCTTCTTTTGTGCTACGCGGCTGGTGCAGGTGAGATGCGACGACATCCTCTCGAGCACTGCAGGCAGTGGGCATCCTTTGTTCTGGGATGTGTTTTTTCCCGTTTTTTTGTTTTAAGTTTTTTTCTTTTTATTTTTCGCTTTTGGCTTCTTGGCTTTTTGGATTTTTAGCTTCTTGGCTTCTTGGCTTTCCGGCTTCTTGGCTTCTTGGCTTCTTGGCTTTTTGGCTTCTCGGCTTCTGGGCTTGTCTGCTTTTTGTTAGTGTATGCGGCTTTTGGTGGCTTTTTGGCTTTGGCTTTTCGCATCCTCTGCATTCCCAGTTCCTCTTCGGCAGGTGGCATTTTGGCTTTTGCAGCTTTTCGCGGGTTTATGCGGCTTTTGGGAGCTTTGGCTTTTCGCATCCTCTGCTTTCACAGTTCCTGTCTGGGCTTTTTGGCTTTTGCACCCTTTCATTGGTTTTTGGATTTGGCTTCCCGCATCATCAGCATCACCAGTTCCTCCCTATTTGAATCATCACTTCTGCGATCATCATGGGGGGGGAAGAGTAATTGCACCGCTATTTGAATCAACACTTCTTCAAACATCATGGGGGGGCTGCCGTCCCCCCCCCCCAACCCCCCCACTACTTTTTAGATTTCTTGCAGAGATTGAATTGCACCCCTATTTGAATCATCACTTTTTCGAGCGTCCAGTTTCGCGAGAAAATGCTGCAAAATACGACGTTTTAGGCAATCTGTGCAATCCATGTATGTCTGTGTGTATGCACTTCTTCGAACATCATAGGGGAAGTTACTCTCGCTAACCCTCCCGCTGCCTTTTAAATTCTATCGCACCCTTTCTTGAATCATTGCACCCCTACTTGAATCATCACTTTTTCCGACATCATGGGGGGAGTGCCCAACCCCCCCGCTACGTTTTAGATTTTCCACGGAGATTTAATTGCACCCCTAGTTGAATCATCAATTCTTCGAACATCATGGGGGGCTGCTGCCCCCCCAACCCCCCCGCTACTTTTAGACTTTTTGCAGAGATTGAATTGCACACCTATTCGAATCATCACTTCTGCGAACATCATGGGGGGGGGCGGGGGGCAGCCCCCCCCAACCCCCCCGCTACTTTTTAGTTTTTTTTACAGGGACTGAAATGCCCTCCTATTTGAATCATATTTTTTTTGACCCCGCCAACCCGCCAGCTACTTTTTCGATTTTGGTACCCTTGGTTTGTTGGTGATGCTAGGGATGTTGGGTCGGACATGCGGGGGATGTTGAAAATGGGGATGTTGGCGGGCTAGTGTAAATGCTGTAAAATACGGCATTTTACTGGCCGGGACGAAAAAAAAAGAAGCAATCTCCAAAAAATCCGAAAAAGTCCCAAAATAAATCCGCACCCTTTGTTCTGTGCCAGTTGCGGCCGCTCTCTTTTTCTGTTTCGATGCACGGAAGGAGTTGGTTTCACTTTCACGCGCGCGTTTTTGTTTTTGAGATGATACCCTTTGTCCGACAATCATGGAAGTGAAAGGTTACTTAAAAGGAAGGCAGTCTTCCCACTGCCTGTCTTCCATGATTGGAAGGGGTCATGCCTTTGTGGGTTGGACTTTGCGAGGCGCCACTGAGCCCTTGGCCGCCATGGTGGTGGATGTTGCCGTGGATGGCGGCGAGGGCGATGGCAGGCTCCCCCAGGATGGGATCGGAGGTTTGCGTCGGCATGAAGGGGTTTTGGGGTCCGTCTGCCTATTTTTTAGAGCGAGCTCTGGGTGTATGGCGATGAGCATCGATGTGTACTCGTGCTTGGTTTGTGCGGAACGGGCGGGAAACATCTTTGCGGCCGTCAAGGCTCCGAGACATGGCCACTCTTTTTCCAGAAATGGGGGCTTTACGCGAGTGCGTGTTTCCGTCTCGGGGCCCCTTTCCGCCAGAACCGAACACGAGCTTTCCACGACAAAGGTCCTTTGCTTGGGGATCCCTAAATCTCAAGTTTCGGATAAATTTTAACATTTGCAGATCCCTGAAAACCAGTCGTTGATTGCTTTCGCTGTAACCTCATGTTTGCTTGCTGAACCCGCTTCTCCCATTTGGCTTGCTGGGCTGGCGCAGGAGTTGGAGACCGTGGAAGCATGGAGTGGCCGGCGCCTTGAAAAAGCCTTGCGTAGCATGTGTGACTTGAGAGATTTGTTGCTGGAACGTTTGAGGCCTTTTGTCATTCCTGGCCAAAGGCCTGGATCTTACAGAACCGGTTGCTGGGGCCAGACGTGGGTAAACACCGGGGGATGTTTCTCCCCAGTTGGTGAGGAAGCCGCTTGGTTGCCAACATGGGGTCGCTCAGTCAAGGCAGGAGTGCTGATCACATTGGGTGGTCCCTTGCCCTTGGCGAGGGCCACGCCGTGCCTCCTCAGCGGCCTTGGCCCTGGTGGGAGCTGCAGAGCAGCATGGTTTGCAGGCTGGGGCCTTTGGGTGGCGACTCTCATGATTGCCCTGCATGAGGAGTTGATGCGTTGCAACGAGCCAGGTTTGGTCAACCATCTATCCTGGCACTTTGGGAAAGGAGCCTTTGGAGAGACACTATGATTCAGCAGTGTTTGACCGTGTGGGGGTTGAGCAAAAGGTCCTTTACATGGAATGGCCATTGGGGAAACCAGCAAAAGATGAGATCACCCACCCCCCATGCATCGATTCTATTTTTACTTGTTATTTTTAATTTTATGGGCAGGATGGTGCTTCCTCAGTCGCCGCAGGCGCAGATCTCGATCTCGTGATGCTTTTGTCTCGCTTTGCTTCGGCCTTAGGCGTCGATGCCAATTTGCTCATCCTTGTGGGTGACGGACTTTGCCGTGATCGCTGGGAGCGAGCTCAAAAAGGCCCGGGCAGACCGGTCTGCAAGCGCCAAGCGCTAGAATGAGGCCGACTGCAAGGGCCGGACACTCTGTGCTCTTGCAACTTGTGCCCGGCGCATGTTGTTTACAGGAACAAATTCTGCAAGCACCTTTGGGCTGAGGTTTGTGCGATGGGTCGCTGGTGTGGTCGGCATTTGTTGAAAAGGCATTGCTCGCCAGCATCCGGCCGTGGCAGTCAGCAGTCATGTTTGTGCCGCTGATGGCCCAGACAGATCTCCATGTCCACCGGTCAATGTGGGATGTGGCAAGAGGCCCTTCCAAGGGTGGCCTTCTGTGAAGGCCGCGGCGGGGGCAAGTCCTTGCCCAGTCACGACCTTAAAGCCCATGGAGCTCCGTTCGACGTAATCTCTTACAACTGCGCGATCAGTGCGAGCGCTTGGCAAGAAGCTCCGCGCTTGCTCCAGGAGATGTGCGCCAAGGGGCATGATTGGAGTGCGGTGACCCTGAATGCTGCCATGACGGTCTGCCAGAGAACAGCTCAGTGGCTCAAGTGCGTGGCTCTGCTAAGGTGCTTCAAGGCAAGGCTGCTAAAGCCAACGCAGGTATCATATGCTGTGTCAATAGGTGCCGGCGAGTGGCAGGCTGGATTGCTCCTCTTGCAGAGGATGCTTGTTGTACACCTTCGCCCGAATCCGATTTTGTACAACGTGGGCATCGCTTCCACGGCGTGGCAGTGGGCTTCGGAGTTCTTCCGAGAGCTTGCGGCCCAGAAGTTGGAGTCGACCGTGGTAACCGAGAACTCGGCGATCGCCTCATTGGCCAAGGCCGGCCAGTGGCAGACGGCTTTGGCTTTCGCAAGCCGCAGAATTGACGTGGTTGGCTACGGCGCCATGGCAAATGCTTGCGAGAGGGGCCATCGCTGGCCTTGGTCTTTGCAGGTTTTGCAGTGCATGCAGAAGCAGCGCCTCAGAAGAAACATCATTACCTGCAATGCGGGGCTTGGTGCTTGCAAGGAATCTGGGCAGTGGAAGCTGGGAATTGGAATGTTCAAGGAGCTGCAGCATGAGTCTTTGAAGCCAAGCGTGTCAACTCAGAGCGCGCTGGTCAGCACGGTGGCCTCTGGTGGCTTGTGGAGGGAAGGATTGCTGCTTGGAAGGCCATTGGGGGAGGCAACTGTGGAGCCCACGGTGATCGCCGAGAGTGCGGCCATCACTGCTTGTGAAAAGGGCACCCGCTGGGAGGTTGCCGTGACCAGCCTTCAGCGCTTGCACTGTTGCCGACTTCGGGCAACGGAGACCACGTACAGCGCCTTCACTGTTCGTCGATCAAGCTATATTTTTGTGTGATTAGCCATGTCTTAAACCATCACCAGGGATGTCGCGATAGTGACTGACCGGTGGTGTTTGGCTCAAGTTTGCGGGTCCGTCGCGCCTCGGATGAGCGTCGCCGGGTCCCCGCGTCGATCACCTTCGTGTCGGTGGAGAAAGGGACATCGGCCCGGGGCAGATTGGTGGGGTCCGCCCGTGCGGTTCATCGTCGATCAAGGTTGCGGGTACTTGTTTACTTGTTTTGGTTTTTCCCTTTTGGTTGTTGTTCTCTGGTGTGTGGGAAACCCTGATCTTTGGGACCGGGGATTGGTTTGCTTTTGGGGAACCTTTCTTTTGTGGCTTGTTTACCCCAACTTACCCATTGCCTGGGCACAGGCTCGTGCCCGAATCACAGGTTATCAGCCGTAGGACTTTCCTACGCGCTTGAGACCATCAACTACAAGCTCTATGTCGACCCCACGATCTCAAGGAGTGTCGTGGATGAGGAGGCCATCCTAGGGGCCTCCGCTCAGGTGAGGACCTACCGGACTTCGACTACGAGGATTTCGAAGCAGGTTCGACAGGTCAGGATCGCAGGGGTGAAGATCCCGGTAGGGACACACCCAGGAGCCGTGGCAGGTACACCGACGATGGAGACGATCGCATTTTCCGTCAGGCCACTGATGATGAGCAGACACGAAGGGTTCGCTCCGATAGGAGCGGCTCTGAATCAGGTCACAGGCGCGGACAGTTCGACTTCATCAGCATGGCGATGAACATGGCCCGCCCTCATTCGGACGACCCGGAGGCGACCCCCGAGATCTCTTGTTCCAGGTGAATCGCAGGTCTCGGATGAGTTTGAGGACAGGCCGCAGGGACCAGGGACTATGGTTTTGGCTCCGGGAGGTATCTCGGGTCGATCCACTGGTTCTCAAAATCCAGGTCAGTTTGATGAGGCTTCGGATACGATGCTCTGTTGAAATCAACCGCAGGCTGGGGCAGTAGCGCAAAGCAGGAGCCTGATGCCGATAGGCCCAACCCTGTCGCTGCCGAGTTTGAGTTTGATAATGATGAAGATTATGCCGCATTTGCGGATCGTCGTGATGAAGAAGAGGATCAGTCGCGCCGGAATGCTAGAATCCGTGCTGCCGCGAGGCCCAGGAGCCTCTCTCGTGGAGCTGCCAGGGACCTTCATGTTGACAGGGACGCCCGGAGCGAGAGAGAGAGAGCCAGGGATAGCCGGGAAGTTCTTAGGGGATTGGAGGCCATCCATGACCGGGAGGGACCGATAGGTCCCCCAGTGATTGGTGATACCCCGAATGTTCCCCCTTTTCCCAATATTACATTTGGAGGTCCGCTGCATCAGAGAGACGAGAACTCGAACCGGGTTACTGGTTCGCCGAGGATCACTGAACGGGCTGCCGATGTCGTTGGGACAGGTGCAAGAGATGGTCGGCTTGCCGATGCACTCGGAATCGAAGATCGTCCGTCGATCGCTAGCCCGTTAGGGCGAGATACCAGTGACCTTGAAACGCTAAGGTCTAGCAACGAGTTCACACCTCAATGGGGCTCGATCGCCAGGGAACGTAGTGCTTCTGCGAAGAGGCCGTCACCCCTGGCCATTGAGACCGATAGGTCAAAGGCGAGGAGGGCTACTCACCAATGGGTTCAACTCCGCAGGATGAGGAGATGCTTGATCCTGCTGATGTTCACATTCACTCTACTCCCGAGTCTCGTGCATCCAACATTGATCCCCGATCTGGCGATAGCCGGAGAAGGGGATCTACCCCTAGCAGGCCGTCCAGGATAGGTGATAGTCCTGTAGGCGAACCCAGAAGACTTGCTAAAGCTAGTGGGGCTCCTGAGAGGATCGAGATATCGACTCCTCCAGCACGCAGGTCCCATTCTTCCGGTGAGTCAGGTGACGCCAGGGCAAAGGAGGTGTTTGATTTGCACATCCAGGAGATGCTCGAGAGGGGTGAGGTGTCTAGTTCAGTCGCGAAAGCGTTCCATATCTTTGCTGACCAAATCAGGTTACTGAACGGTCAGGTGGGTTCCATGCGAAAGGAGTGGAGCGACGAGAATCAGCAGACGAAGGACAGGGTCAATCGTTTGGCGACTGAGGTTGCGACTCAATCTGATGCCGCTAGGATGCGAATGATAGTTCAACGGTTTGCCAGCGAAGTTATTCCTGACAGCAAGGCCATTGTGAGGCAAGCCATCGATGAACAGGCTGAAGCCGTGGATCAGAGGATCAATTTGCTTTCCCACGAGGTTCATGAATCTGTTAAGGACAATGAGATCGCAACTGATCAGCTTCGTCAGATGATTCGAGAGAATCGTGAGGCCACCCGCAGGAGCCATGCTGCTTCCGAGGATGAGATCCTTAAGGACTTAGACAAGCTCGAGGGACGGATGATCTCGGTAGAGAAAACCGTTGGGATGCGGACGCCAGCAGGTGAATGGAATTTGAATCCTGCTGCGCAACCGCCCGATAGGGCTACCAGCAGTGGAGCGAACGCGAGTTTCAGGGAGTTAAACCTGAAGCTCGAGAAGGTTCTTCTTGAACACGAGAAGTTTGCTAAGTGGGCCTCCGAATCTATTGGTGGTATTAATGAAGAACAAATCATTCTTGCTGATCGAATGTCGAGGCTGCAAAGTGGGAGGGGGTCCCAGGCGGTCGATAGACCATCAGGGCCTGTTTCCCCGCAGGACTGGCATGAAGCAATTGACGAGGTCAATCGAAAGGTCCAGGATCTATCTCGCGGAGTTCAACGCCAACATCGGGATCATGACGATGTCATCGCGAGATTTGAGACCGTGAAATCCCATGTTGAGCAGTATGAAGCGAGATCGGGAATTCTGAGCCGGGTCCTTGATGACATCAGAGGACAGATCCGTAATCTCCCTGCGAATAGTGATCAAGCGCGGTCTGCCGTTAGGCGTGAACTCGATTCATTTCGGAACACGCTTGAAGGCGCAGTGCGGAGAATCACTACTGTCGAGAGTAACGTGCGTACTCTTAATGGAATGAACAACAGAATCATGGCTCAGCTCTCTGAAATTGAAGGTCATGTTGATGAGGCTGCTGACATTATTCAGGGTGTCCAGGACAATCAGATGAATCCTCAACAACCCAGAGAAAGACGGAATGTTGGCTACAATGCTTTTGCGGGGCAGGGACATAGAATCAGGTCTCCGACGCCCACTCCCGGAGAAGGTAACGGTCGGGGTACTGGCCTTCCGGTGAGACCGGGCGGGGGTGTTGATTTGGCTGATCATGTTTTGCCAAATGTGCCCGGTAGGGTCGATCCTTCTCATGCAGGCAGGCATCCCATTCATCCCGATAGGGAGAGGGCTGACAGCAGAAGCAGGAGGGCTCGGGGACTGCCTGACAGGTCGCATTCACCGCCAGGGCGTGCGAGGGATGGCCCCCGCACGCGCGCAAGGGGGGACATTTCTGTTTCTCCCAGCAGGGGTGTGGGTAGGAATAGGAGCCCGAGGCCTGCTGCCGTCCCCGATAGGGGATCTGAGGTCCGGAGTCGGCAATCGAGGGGGGAAAGGCCAATCCGCGATAGCGGGAGCATCTCTCCGAACCTGGATAGGCCGATCCGCGATAGCGGGAGCGTCTCTCCGAACCCAGACCGTCATCCAGGAGGTGGTATAATAGGGCCCATGCCGACATCCAGAGTCCCGGCGATAGCTGGAGGACTCCTGGGAGTAGAGCTCGTGCCGATATCCAGAGTCCCGGCGATAGCTGGAGGACCCCTGGAACTCCATCCGATCGTGGACGGGCCTCGGCACCGGCCGCAAGAGGAGCTCCCGGTACCGGGGGCCCAGGTGCGCCAAAGATCTGTGCCCTCGATGATCCCAACGACCGTAGGCGCCCGGACGCTGAATTCTCGTGTGTTACGTGCAATCGTGAGTTTTGCAGGCTTTGCCGGGGCGACGATGGGGACCGTTGCAATTGTCACTTCTTGAAGATGAAATGTTGGGCATGTCGTAAAAGTGCCCAGGAGGTCTCTATGTATTCCTGCACGGAGTGTGGGAACCACATTTGTGAGGATCACAGTCATTTTGGCAGTGATGGCCTCGAGCGATGTGCGCGCTGTTGTATTCGGCATGAACGCGCGGAAGCTGGGCCGCCCCCTCCTCCTCCTCCTGGGGGAGGAGGTGGGCAAGGCGGACCATCCGGCCAAGGTGGGGGCGGAAGTGATGGTCATGGACATGCTCCATTTCCACCACCAGGACCTGGGCATCCCGGCGGAGGCCAAGGTCCCGCTCGACCTCCTGGAGGCCCGAGTGGTGGGGCTCCCACCGGGGGATACCCTGGTGGAGCACCCGGGTTCTATGGTAGTGCTGCTGACTCTCATGGAGCTGTGAACAACCAGTGTGGTTCGAGTTTCTATGGTCCAGCCTTTGGGGGTGGTGTCTACAGTCAGGGCGTTGGTGCTGGCGTTAGTCAGCCCAATGTTGCTCCAGGCTACCCTGCAAGCATCGGGCATGCCAGTAATCCTGGAGCGGGTCAGTGCCATGGCTATTGCGCAAATGGTGCCGATAGGCCGGGGGATGGCGGTCTTCTTCCTGAAACAATCAGAGGAGACGACGGGCGAGACAGGTGCACCAAGTGTAACTTCAGGGTCCCCGTTACCGGCCCTCCTTTGGTCCCATGCGTTGGTTGTGGAATGAGGGCTTGTGAAATATGCTGTCCGTTACCGGCTAGGCTGTGTGAGAGCTGCAGGATCACGTCATGTACCCCGATAGGGGCCCTGATTTCAACCGTTGCTGATAAGGATCGGTACCATCACAAATGCAACACTATCACGTTGCCTCCTGAACCGACAGCTGATAAGCTTCGGGAATGGATTTCCGAGGTTAAGGAGAGGGTCAGGAACGTTTTCAGTTTTGACTCTGATTACGCGTTAGCGTGGATTTCAGAGACTGAAAGGCTCAACTATGACGCTCTTGGAGGGCCCTGCAAGTATCCGGTCTTGGATTCCAACTTCACGAGTGCTATCAGGGATTGCATCAAGACGAGGGCCGTTAGGGATAAGATGAATCGCTTAACAGAGGCTGCTCAGAACATGACCCCTCCTCAGGGCATCAAGGGAAGGCAGATCTTGAAGCTCTTGCTGAACCATCTGCAGACTGGAGTCGAGGATGACCAGACGTTCAAGATTGCCGAGTTGACCAGTCTCAAATGTCGACAGACAGGTCACTCCGATGACGAGGCTAGGCTCCGGAGTTATCTGAGCACCTGGGATAATCTCATCTATGGGATCAAGAGGACGATCGATGATGGGGTGCTGCTAGCCGTGTTCATTGAGAACGTTCGCCATCTACGCTGTATGCGGCCTGACATTGAGAGGTGGGATCGCGATGAGACCGTTAGGTCTTTTCCATGGCTCTATAAAGCTTGTCAGGACTGTGTTGAGCGATGGCAGAAGCGACAGAACACGCTTCAGATGTATCAGACCTTTCATGAGCAGAGATCCCGGTCGGGCTCGCACTCTCGTGAAAGGGATCGGCATCCTGGAGCTCCTGGGGTTGTTCGAAGATACGACCCACTCGCGAGGAAAAGCGACCCGAGCCCTTCAAGGTCCGTTAGGTCCGGAAGGGATGGGAAACCCGACGGGAAGCCAAGATCATCTTCGCCCGGAAGAAGCAGTCAGAGAGACAGAGCTTCTCCTGGAAGAGGCAGTCAGAGGGACAAGCGCACACCGTCTCCCAAGTCGCCGAGAAGACAGTCCCCCGCTGGGCCTGCTGATCGGGTATGCTGGGAGTATACGAAGACTGGGAAGTGCCAGTATGGCCGGGAGTGCAGGTTCGAGCACGACAAGAGCCCAAGGAACCCTGCTGCACCCTCTACACCGAGGACTGGTGATAGGCCCGTTAGGGACAGGCCTATGTTCTTCGGATACTGCTACGACTGGATGTATGGCAAGTGCACAGCTCAGCCGTGCAAGTACCTGCATCAGAAGCCACCACCAGGCACGAAGCCCATTACGCCTCGTTCCACTGCTGGTCCGGTTGTTGAGGATGAAGAGGGGGATACCCCTAGATCGCCTACGCCCAGTCCTCCCGATAGGGAGGCGAGGCGTCTCGACAGCCCCGCTCAAGGATTGACGGATTTTTAGGCGGGGCGGGCCGTTACCCTGAGGCCAACCGTGTTGTTGTGGCGTGTCCAGCTATGTGGGCTGTTGCCCCAGCTACCGGTGGGTCTGCACCGGGTTGCCTCCCTCCTTGCGTTAGCAGTTGGGAGAAAAGCGAGCGAGGCGCGTTGTTCTTCTCCGGTACTACTGGTGGAGGTCCTAAATGGGACCAAGTCATTTGGAGACGAACCGTTGACGCAAATGGGACCGTGATCGAGGATATCGGGGTGAACCTCGGTGATCGCCGAGGGTCCTTGTTCAGGAGGCTCCCTAGGCGAAGTGATACCAAGACGACTTTTTGGTACTGCGATGATGCGGAGGTTGTGCTGTCCTGGAGGAACAAGTACTTCCCGAAGGGTCCCGATAGGGAACCTCTGAGAGTCCAGATCCCCGATCTCCCTGATGTGTTTGTTGTCTCAATTGAGAATGACAATACGGGCAGAGTCGTGAATCGCTGTCGAGAGGCTGGATACGGCCATCCCAATGCGATCAAGTTCCCTTCTCGCAAGAAAATTGCTAGGGAGGTTCAAAGTGCTCTGATAAGAGCTGCGGCTGTTCACGCCCAAGTGCTCTTAGACAACGACGAAGACATCGACACCAACCCTGGACTGGTAGATACTGGTTGCCCAATGGATCTGGTAGGTCTTGGTGATTTGAAAGGACCCGATAGGGCCCTAATTGCCAAAGGCGGACACACTCACGCGCTGCACACCGCCAACGGGGCGACTCGCACCGCTGGTCGTGTTGATGCTGACGTTGGCAACCTGGACGAGGTGATTGAGGCACACGTCCTTGAGTCTACTCCATCCATCATATCCGTTGGAAAGCGCTGTATGGACATGGGGTACTCGTTTGTGTGGACTGCAGGTTGCAAGCCTACTCTCACATGTCCTTCGGGCCGCACGGTGGCATTGGATGTCGTCAATAACGTGCCGTACCTTCCTCATGGTGACACTCAGTTCGTTTCTCCCACTCTCGATGATGCTGAACCACTTCCTGCTATGCCTGCCCCCGGCGCGGCATATCAAGGGCTCGAAGTCAGCGAGGTTCCGCCATGTAAGTCTGAACTAATGGTCAAGAGTGAACTACAGGACACCTGGCGCACGGAGCGATCCGGGCATGTTGTGAAGGAGCACCGACTTCCGCGAAAGGCGAAGTTTGTGCCGACTGGTGATGATTGTCCCGTTAGGGTCGATCAATTGGACAACTACAGGAAAACAATCGTTCACCGAAATGGGGTTACCCATGAGGTGCTGGTCGACAATCTGTGGGAGTTGTCCGAAAGAGATCAGCATGCGATAGCAGCTGATGTTCCTTGGACGGGTGAGACATGGTTTCAGGTCAAGTGCGAGACCGTTGCTCTTCCCGGAAAGGCAGAACAGGGGGGTGAGGGCGATCGCCACTCACTACCTTTTCCTGGCTCAGGGGAAGGGGACGATGGTGACATTGTCGAGATAAACTTTCTCTCCGGGCTACGCACAGAGGCTGAGTGGAGGGCGGATGCTAAGACGCTCCGTCATATGCTCACGCATCTCCCGAAGAACCCCTATTGCCCGCACTGTCAGCGAGCGAAAATGGAGAATGTCAAGCTTCGCCGCAAAGGTGGTGCTGCCGCGCATGACGCGGTGAGCTTCGGGGACCTAACCGCCGCTGACACAATGGTGTTGAGAGGACTGAAGGATCGAGGCTTTCATGGCGAGGCAGACGCGATAGTGTTCTATGACCTCGCTACTGATTACCTCGAGGTTCTCCCTGTGCAATCCAGATCCCGTAGCAATACGCTGGAGGCATTTCGCAGGTTTGCAGGGGGGCAAACTCTGAAGTTAGTGTACAGCGACCAGGCCCCAGAGCTGAAGAATGCTGTCACTACACTTGGTGCATTGCACCGACTTTCCACGCTGGGCATGCCCAAGACCAACGGCCTGATCGAGAATAAGGTCAAGCTTGTCCTCCATGGGGCACGTGTGCTCCTGCGTCAAGCCGGATTTGAACCTCGATGGTGGCCATTTGCCGTTAGGCATTTCTCCATGGCAAGGAATATTGAAAATCGCGGTGAGGGATCACCGTGGATGCGACGTCACGGCGACGGGAACTTCAGCGGAGTCATTCTGCCGTTTGGTTGTCTGATCGACTTCTACCCCATTGCTCCCAAAATTCGCAGGGATAGAAAGGGGGGAGTTCAAAACGCCCAAAACGACTTCAGACACGCTGGAAAGGTCGACTCAGAGGACGTTAATGAGGGAGGAGACCACTGGATCGCAAATGAAGACGAGAAGGTTCTCACTCGCGTCCACGTTGAAGCGCGAACCGAGCTCTTTATCCCGATAGGGACGAGCTGTCCAGTCAAGATCAAAGACCTTGGCAGGAGGCGGAGCACAGTCCTCAACTATCTGACGGATCGACCGAATTCGTTGTTGACGAAAACTGGCTCCAGGCCGAAAACGACCGTGGAGGTAACCACGAATGGACTGGAGAAACTCATTTCGACTGTGATTTTGATCAGATCGATGAGGATGAGGCCGAGATCTATGAGAACGAGGAGTACGAACCCGAGTGCAACGACGAACCGGACTTTGTTCCCATTGATGAGGTAGAGGTTGAAGAGACAAGTGTCACCACTGCCCTGCCCGCCGAGAAGAAAGAGCGGGACTTCATCAAGATAGAGGAAGATCCAAAGTTCGCCCCATCGTCCAAGCCAGGCCTATTTCTGGGCTATCGGTTAAGGGCGACTATCTCGTTGCTGATCTCGAGCACATCCAAAGGGGTCTCAGGAAGCCAAGTATACACCAGGTCAAGCGCATCTGGAAGAACCCTGAGGAGCCCTACGTGTTCCCGATGTTGGCATCCTATGATGCTAGGACCCGGACCATTCGGGAGGCGATAGCTGACCGAAGGGCCGACCTTAAGCCGAGTAGGAAGATCAGGGATGAATTCGACTTTGATGAAGGTCGATTTGATGATCCTGATGATGATGATGACGATGACCGACAGGACGAGGGGGGCGATAGCTCTTCCAAATCCGATGGGGCCAATCAGAGCAAGGCTGTCCAAGGAGGTGGTGACGCATGCGTCTCAGATTACTGGGAGCGGCACGACGAGGACAGTGCCTGGTATCGTATCCACGTTGAGGTGCGGAAGAAGTTCTTCGGAGCAACAAACGAGGACCTTCCTCCTGGTGGTCCTTCGCATGAGGAGCTTGACACCGTTAGGGTCACTCACATGCGGGGGCTTGATGCCGTTGGAAATTGGATAAGGGACGATCGTCACCACGATGCTCCTAACCATCGGCACTTCACGCGTGGTTTTTGGACTGGTGTGACCATCCTTTTCGATAAGGGATGCGCCCCCCATGGTAGGTTCAAGCCGAAGGAAGAAGGAGCGAAGCATGCCGGAGATTCAAAGAAGAGTCACAAACTGCACGGAGACAAGATCGACTATGGCCAATCTGCCGATAGGCGTGAGCGGCCATACGCCGGCACAGGAAAGCCTAACTCAATCGACGCCGACAGTTGGAGACAGATGTCTGCCCGATCGCGGGAGATATATGTTCAAACCGAACGGGAATTATCCCTAAGGGAAGAACGACGCCGAGAACATCCCGATAGGGACCCGGCCGCTCCAGCGCTCGGCCGTAGGCTCCTCATCGAGTTTGCGTGTGAACCTGACTCAGGTCTATCCGCAGTGATGATGGAGTGTGGAGGCGAGGCAATTCGCGTTCACATTGGCTCATTTGACATCACCAAGGCCAAGGACGTTAGTCGGCTCATTGCGATCATCGAGGATAATCCTGGGTGTGATCTCTGGGCGTCAATTCCGTGTGGACCGTGGAGTACATGGCAGTACGTTAACCTTTGTATTTCCACGGCGCTGAATTTGCATCCCACCTGAATGATCTAAGAAGAAACTCTCAGGTGATGTTTGCAGCATTCCTGCGGGCCTCCCGAGCCGTTAGGCGAGGAGGGGGCAAGGTTGCATTTGAATGGCCTAGACACTGTCTTGGGTGGAAGCAACCGTTCATGCAGAGGTTTCTTGCTGATCCTGATGTCGAGACCGTAGATTTTGACGGCTGTGACTTCGGTATGCAGGATAAGGACGGTATGCCGATCAGAAAGCAGTGGAAGGTTGCGACGACCTCCAAGGAGTTCATTGATGAGCTGTCAGGTCGGAAGTGCAAGCACGAGAAGGGATACCTTCATGCACGCATTGAGGGATCGGTTACCCCGACAACTGCCCTCTATCCAAGTGAAATGTGCGAGGCTATCGTTAGGGCGTGGTATCCAGATGGCACGTTCAAGAAGGTCGCGAGTGCAATGCCGGTCGAAGTTGACCCTGTTGAACAGCGATGGAAGAAGAAGCCGAATACCTTGTACGTTAGTCTTAACAGCGAGACTGCCAAGATCCCGACGCGGGCTACTTCGGGGAGTGCGGGTTTGGATACCTATGCCTCTGAGGGAGCGTGTATTCCCGCAGGGGGGTCAGGTTTGGTTAGCACCGGAATCTCGATAGAGATGCCCACTGGGGTATACGCTAGGATAGCTCCCAGGTCAGGACTAGCCGTGAAGAACAGGATCGCAGTAGGCGGTGGGGTCATTGATCCCGACTACGACGGGGAAGTTAAGGTCATCCTCTTCAATCATGGGGATGAGGACTTCATCGTGAATCCTGGGGACCGTGTTGCGCAGATCGTATTGGAGCGCGTTATGCTCATTGACGCGTCCATCGTTCCCAGGAAAGCCAAGCGGGGAACCGATCGGGGATCCGCTGGTTTCGGAAGCACTGGTATAGCTGCTGCCGCTCCTACGATTGGATCTGATGGAAAGACCTTTGAGTTCTCTATGCCCAGGGGGGAGATATCCCTCTCTCATCGGCCAAAGAGCTCGGGTGTCTTTCCTCCCTTGTACGCTTGTGTCGCTAGGCCAGTAAACAAGAAGGAACAAGCTGGAAATGCCAAGGCTAAGGCCGCTCTTCAGAAGGAGTGGGACAAGTTAACATCGCAAGGATGCTGGGACTTGTCGACTGTCCAAGAATGGCATGATGTTGCGGCCAAGGCACGTAAGGAAGGGGAGAAGATCCATGTTGGTAGGATTTTCGACATCTGCGTCGAGAAGAATCACGAGCTGCCGGAAGACGATCCGAATCGCAAATACAAAGGGCGAGTCGTGTTCGAGGGATGTTTCGTCCGTGATGAGATCGGGCATTGGGCCTTGTTCTCCGAGAACACCTCCTGCCCCGCCACTATGGCGGCGGGTAAGATGGGTGATGCTCACGGGTTACTCCCAGGGAATCTTCTGGAAGTGAGTGATGGGGAGTCTGCGTACACTCAGGCCCGCTTGAAGGGAAAGAAGACTTGGGTGAGGATTCCTCGTGACCAGTGGCCACCTGAGTGGTTCGACAGCAGCGGAAATCCCAGGTATAAGGACCCAGTCGTTGTCCTCGTGCTCGCACTATACGGACATCCGGACGCTGGTACCTTTTGGGAACAGCACTGCGAGGCAATGCTGAAGAAAGTCGGATACGTCAAGGTGAAGGATTGCCAGCGTGTTTAGGCACGAGGAGCTCGACCTCTTCCTTGTCGTGTACGTGGATGACTTCAAGATGAGTGGGCCGGCGAAGAATATCGCAGAAGGATGGGCGCTGATCTCGAAGGTCATCAAAATGGAGGAACCAAGGCAGCTCAAGAGATATCTTGGCTGCGAGCACGAATTCACGCAACAGGTGGTCAAGGGTCACTTTGACCCGAGACTGGCGTGGACAGTCGGCAATCCTCCTGATAAGGAGCAACCCGACTTGAGGTTTGGTCCAGAGGGGTTACTCTCTAAGGACATCCCCAAGCCGGAAACCACAATAAGGTTCATCAAGTACAGCGAAAGTAGTTTCATGCAGGCATGTGTCGATAGATACATTGAGCTGTGTCAGGGAAAGTACCCGAAGAAGCTGCAGAAGGTTGAAACTCCGTTCCTGGACGAGAGCAAGCCGGAGTTTGACGAGAATTCCGTCAATCCTGAATTTGACAAGCTCTTCAACCAGGCGATGGACATGGAGACCGTCAACGCACAGCCAGGATGCCTCGGGAATGACGCGGCGGCGGTGCTGATGAAAGTTCTCTACGGGGCTCGGATGGGCAGGTATGACCTTATTCGTCCCGTGCAGGCGTTAGCCAGCCGGGTCACGAAGTGGAATCATCTGTGTGACCGCAAGCTCCACAGGTTAATTTCATATGTGAACTCTACGCTCGACCTTCATTTGTACGGTTGGGTGGGCGATAGCCCAGAGTTCATTGAGTTGGTTGCTTACTGTGATGCGGATCTGGCTGGGGATCGTACTGATTCCAAGAGCACATCAGGAGTGCTTATTTGCCTTGTGGGTCCTAGGACCTACATGCCCATCACTGGAATAAGCAAGAAACAGACTTCCGTTTCGAAGTCGACTCCTGAAGCGGAGATTGTTGCTCTCGACCATGGAGTGTCTAAGGAGGGAATGGCATTAGCTACCCTCTGGCAGCACGCTATTGGGAAGGGGAAGGAGACCCAGCCGTTCATTATCAACGTGCTGGAGGATAACGAATCGGCGTGCCGAATCGTTATAACTGGGAATAATCCCAACATGCGCTATATGTCAAGGACGCAGCGCATTGACATCTCTTGGCTCAACGAACGTTTTAATGATGGAATTTTTCGGTTCGTTGCGTGCCCGTCTCACTACCAAGGTGCAGACATTTTCACTAAGGCCTGCATTGACAAGGTCGTATGGAATCGAAATCTGCACACCCTTGGTATGTTCCTGCCGCTCCTGGACTGGCTTAGGGGGGTACGCTGCAGGTGCAAAATCCGGTTTCAATCGGCTCATGGAGAGGTTACTCTCCGAGTACGAGGGAATCGTGATTGACGAGGAAAAAGGAGGGAAAAGAAGCGAGAAAACTATTATTGCGGATCAGGCGATAGCCGATGTTCTTGCTTATAGTGATCTCTGCAGGGTTGTCACGCTTCAAGTTGCTCCTGGATACAGGAACCACATTATTCGGTCTGGTAGGATTGAAGGCGATAGCCTTTGTTATGTTGTACTTGTTCTCAACGATCTTGCACCCGATAGGGTTGATTCCAGGACTGGGAAGTGGGGACAGACCAGAAAGCTTAGGGATAGGACCGATGTCGCCGTTAGGCAAAGGTTCAACTTGGCTTGTGATGCTCGGACCTGTGGATGTGTTCCTATCATCCTCTATCGACCTAAATGCAACATCTTGAAGGAAGGTGAGGTTGAAGGGATCGCCACCATGCATGGATTCGATTGCAGGTCTGTTTGTGCTTGCCAATGCGGTCTCAAGAGACATGGTGTCGTGTTTAGGTGCTTCTCTTCTAAGTCATTCAATTCGTTTTGGAGCACTTGCAAGATGCGAGGAGGGGATACCCTCTCTCAGCATGACCGAACGCTTGCTGTTGGGAAGTGGTTGAATAACTTCGTTGCCGCGTAGCATTTGCTTGATCAAGCTGGCTCATGCGCGGGCAACCGCACCACATTCACAGGCAGCTCAATGCGCTCACAGACCAGAATGAAAGCATGAGGCAGATATGCCTGTCACTAAGGTTTTCTTCTGCTTCGTGAAGGACGGTTTCAGTCAATTATTCATCTTTGAGGTTTTGGTCTAGGAAGAGGGTCTCTGGCCGATAGGCTGAGCCTTCCGAGGAACAGGGGAATTCTGGCCGGTAGGCTGGGTTCCTGGTTCATCCGTGGTTCCGTGGCCGGTGGCCCGAACCTGCTGACGCATGGCGGCGGCTGGCGGAATGGGCATGGGGCGCTGCATGGCGACGCCTCCGCGGCCGTCCTGGGACCTGGCGATGGGGCTGGGCATGGAGAAGCCGAAGGCCGTGGCCCACTGTTTGCTTGCGGGATACCGCGAGTGGACAGTTAAGGGGTTTAAGGGACGGGATCCGAAGCTCACCACGATTGATCCAGATATGGAGAGGGCTGGTCAGCTGATTGAGGATGACAGTGCCGCGAAGTTCGATGAACTGGTTGGCAGGGTGTCCCACATCAGTAAGGACAAGCTCGACAAATCCCACCTGGCGTGGCCGGACCATGAAAAGTTGCTCCGGTACCGTGCGGTCAGGACTGCTGCGATAGTGGCGGAAATGAAGCGCCGGGGAGTGGAGGTTACGGAGATGAACGCCATACACTTGGCGGCCATCTTATGCGCCGCGGTTCCGACGGACCCTGCTTTCTTGCTTCCTTACCACGCTGCCTTCGCGTTTGAGGAGAGCATCGAGGTTGGCGGGAATGCACTACCCGTGGATAGCAGTACGGAGCCGGCCGCTCAACCCTGCGGCGGGATGTGGGTGGGAGACCCGAAATCCTGGCCGGAGTGGAAGACGGTTCATCAGCAGACGGCCTTGGTAAAGGCAGTTGCTGATCAGGCTGAGGTGGCGTTCGGAGATCATCCTCTATAGAGTGGAGATGATTTTGGTGATGCAGAGCACCATTTCCACGCACTCCGTGCCTGGATGAGCGAGAGGCCGAACGCGTTGTTCACTCCTCCGGAGGTGGTCGTCGATGCAATGATGCTGACTGAGGGGAGGAACAGGGAGGAGATCGTTAGGTGTTCCTCGGGACGGCGGCTATCATCGGCCCCGTCGGTCAAGAAGTTCGCAACGGCCGATAAGCCAGGAATGCGGGGATACCTGCACGCGATGGGACACATGTCAGGTGTGGTCACTTCCTTGGGTGATGCCATCAACTGGGACAATAGACAGGTGTTGAGGATCTCGCCTAAGAACCCGGCGAGTACCACTGATGTTGAAATTGGTCCCGATGACGGATGGGCATTCTTCGACTTGGCCATCAATTTCAGGGGCCAGACGGATACTGAGAAGGTCCTTATCCATGGAACTTCGCAATCCTCATTGTGGAGCATTCTGGGTGGTATGCAGGTTACTGCGTCCACTGCGAGCGATGAAGCGGTAGGTGTATGGACGTCTTTGAAGGCGGTTGAGGCCCTGGGGTACAGTACTCTGTCGCACTACGGTCAGAACACGTGGGCGAGGGTCGGGATTTGCATCGCGCAGCCGGACGAGGCTGAGAACCTGTTCAGCGACAATCCCTACCTGAAGGGCGTCAAGAGAGGGGCCCAGCGAGTGTTCCCGAACGCGAGGCTGGGGATCTGTGGTATCTGCGTCAAGCTCGAGAAGCCTGCGGCAGACTCACAATTCGTGGAGCTATGCAACTCAGGGGGCGACAGCACCCTGCAGTACTACAACCCGTTCGTCGAATGGAATCCGCATGCTCCATCGGTCGTGTGGGCTATGCACAAGTTCTTCCCTGAGAACTACATGGGACCGATAGGTCTGTCTGTTGAAGAGGAGAACATGCGTGCTGCTCCAGGTACCCCCCAGGCTGCCGAGGCGGATGGTGGTGCGCTTTACGCCAAAATCGTGCCGAAGTCGAACATGTATGAGGCCATCCGGGGTGAAACATTCGAGATCACCTTAGCGAAGGGGTACTTCACCGAGGTCAAGGAGGAAGCAAAGGCCGTGGGGCGGGGAGCGCTCATCCCAAGGGAGCTTGAGTGTTTTGAGCAAGCTAGGAAGGTGATGCGCGTAGTCAGGAGCAAGAAGGTTGTCCCGCCCTCCACTGAGCCAAAGGGAGGATACTCCCGTGTGGCGATTGATTCTGCACAAATGGAGAGGCAGTGGGACGCATGGGCAGCTGCCGTGTTAGCGCATGTGATGCTGTCTATCTACCCATCCATCGTGCTGAATGAGATGAGTCGCTGCCAAGACAAGATGGTAATCTTGCTTCGGTGCTTGGCGGCCAGTGGGACGGGCGCTGCGGTAAGGATCGCTGCGGCCATGTCGGCCGGGTACGGCCCCCCGGTATACAAGGAGGAGTCCGCGGCCCCGGATGCGACCGTGTTCTACCTGCTGGATCAGACGTTCAACACTGCATCCACGAAGAACAAGAAAGGGATGGACCCAGCAACGTTGGCGGAGAATATCCTCACGTGCAGGACAAAGAATGATCGGTTGAGGGGTTCCCCGGATAACCGACCGTTCAAGAACTATGTGGTGCATTACGTGACCAGTGCTCGTGATAGCGAGGAGACATCCCTTCGGATGATGGTCGACAAGGCGTACGAGCTGATGGACAAGCGGACGGAAGAGTGCGTCCAGAAGTACGGAAATGCGGATGCCGCGAGGTCTGACCTGTATGTCTTTGGCCTCCGTGGCTCCTACCTGTATAGGTGGGAGAAGAACGCATGGAGGGCGAGAAGCGATGCGGCAACCGTGTGGAGTAAGGACGTAGAGTCGCTGGTCGCGCTCAACAACAAGGTGAAGGTGATGGTTCGCGGCCCGGGGCGATCGTTAGATCGAGAGGGCGACCAAGGGGTTCACATGCAGAAGGAGATCCAGTTTAAGATGAGCGATCTCCGCGTGAATTTGATCCCAGTGGTTTCAGCAGACGCTGTGTCATGGGGGAGTGAAGTTGACAACTACGGCAGGAATCGGCCAGTCCAAAGAGCATGGATTGTGGTGCCGGCCTATCTTGCGGCTGTCCCGGACTTCTTCTCCCTGACTAGGACTACGTGGCCTGGTTCCGTCACGTTGTTCATCAGGGACAACATCCTCAAGCTTTTGAAGGAGGGTACTTCTTCGAAGATGGGTGATGGCGGCTCGATGTCTGAGTCTGAGGATGTCGATATGACAGGTGCCGCTCAGGGAGGACCGCCGATAGGCGTAACCCCCGGTGGGCAGCATCTGACGCAGGTCAGCGTGCGGAAGTCAGACCGCTGCCCCGAAAGCACCTCCTAAGGCGTTAGTCACGAAGGAGATGCTGGCATCGGTGAGACCAAAGTCTCCGCCGAACCCACCTCGGAGTCCGAGGGTTTCTTCACCTCAGGTCACTGCGACCGAAGTTGGGAATCGATGGTCATCGAATCTTCGGACGCCTAGAGCGACGATTGAGGAGGAGAACACGGGTGGCTCCACCGAGGTCGATGATCTCCTACCCGATAGGGAAGGGATCAATCTCCCTACGGATACCTTCAATGATGGTGAGGGTCCGACCGAGGCCGAACTACTAGAGTTCACCGGGGACGTTGAGATGGAGCTGGAGAAGGAGGCCGAGGTTCCCGCTGTAGGTGAGGGAGAGACTCCCGGTAGGGAGGCTGAGATACCTCAGGCCACTGCAGCCACGACTGAACCATCGGTGGAATCGTCTGCAGCAAGGCGAGCGGCGTCGCCCGTTAGGGAGGAACGCAGGGCTCGGGATCCTGTTGGTACCCAGAAGAAGGATCCGGTTGGCCCGGGTGTGCCAATCTCCTATGCTCCCAAGTACACGGACGATGACGGGGACTTGCGGGATACTGCAGCGACCCCGAAGGCGGCTTCGACCCAGGAGTCTCGAGGGGGCATACACAATTTTGCGAACACGCCGTACCCGGAGCATCCGGGGGAAGCGCCCGAGCTGAAGCCAGCGGAGGTTCGGCATCACCGTGAGCATAGTTCCTATCTGTCTTCAAGGGGCTCACGGACCTCGGCGAGACCGGCGGAGAGCAGGTCAAATAGGAGGTTCATCGTTCAGCATACCCTGGCCAGGGAGGCTGGTGAGCCCTTCATCTATGCCGTGATCCGGAACAAGGCAATCGCTCGAGAGCGGGTTACCGCAGAGGAGTGGAGGAAGGCGAACGAGACTAGCCACATTGTGTTCCCTAATCGCGATAGCGAGTGGAATGCCGTGTTGGATCGGGCTGTGCACAATGACTGCATGTACGGAGCGTTGGATGCTTCCCGAGCAGCTGGGAGGATCGATCAGGAGTACATCAATCCTCGAGATCGGAAGTCTACGCCATGGGCTGATCAACAATGGAACATGAAGAAGGTGGCGACTGAGGCTGCCCACATCCCGTTAGGGATGAGGCAGGACATTCAGGCGAAGTACCATCATGGACGAGCACCCCCGGGAGACTGGGCAGATATGCCCGATCGGGATGATTATATGGTTCGTGGTGTCGTTAGTGACCCGAACCGCAGGGCGTATGACTGTCTCCGAGCACCAGGAGTGAGGGCAACCTTGCTGAACGCGCAGACAGGTCAATGCATTCCTTTGGATGATCCGACATGGGTGCCGGAGATTGCATCATCACACCTGCTGGTAGGGACAATCACTACGATCGCATCGCACGTGGACTGCGCCCTTGGGCGCGCGTGGCGTATGCCCATGTTCCACCCTCAGCTGATGGCGGCGACGGCGATGCTGGAGAAGTTGCAGAAGTACTTCAACGCGCTGAACGAAGCGGTGCTAGGCAAGCGGTTGGGAACTGCGCCTTTCAGCGTGATAGCCGGTCACCTCGCTCCGGAGTTGCGGACTATCCCGACGAGGGAGCAGATGCCCGACACGCTGGCGCAATCAGCGGCTGAGATTATGCTGTCTCATGTGTCGGCATTGTCCCATTCAGGGTCTACTTCCGATAGGAAGGAGATCCTCGGTAGGGATGGGCTCCCGTTCGGGAAATCATGGTTCGAAGATGACCCTGAAGGGGCCACTTGGCCTGGACACCATATGGCTGGGGGTGTCGCTGTCCCGCTGAAGCCGAAGACGAAAATCGTGTGGGGAAAGCGACCGCATGTGGATGACGAGGGTGATGTGGACCCTGGGGCGAGCTCTTCGGGGCAACCGAGGACCGAGCCGGCCCCCGATAGGGGCGCCGGGTCGGGAAAGGACGATGATGTGACGCTTCCTGACATTGGGAAACTTTCCGTGACGGAGAAGAAGAAAGACGACATGGATGTGGATCAGGAAGGCTCCAAGAAGGATTCCGCCGGGACGGAGAAGCCCACGCCTCGGGATACTGAGGCTGGGAGGACAGACCCGAGCGAGATCACCAACTTCAAAGGGGCTACCTTCGAGGAGTACCGAAAGACTGCTCCAGACTATGTGTACAGCGGGGAGGGAGATGATCGAAGGATCCTTCCCAAGAACACTCTGATTGACATGGTGAAATCGTTGCCAGCTGAGGCCGCGCTCCTGATTCCTAGAGCTGTGGCCACGCAAAAGGAGGCTGAGGAAGCTGAGAAGGCCGCGATGGAGGCCATCCGCGGGGATTTTAGGCTCCTTGACGTGGGTCAGGAAGACAGGGAGAAGGCCGACCCTCACACCGTAACGGATGAAGACTTGGCTGTGTCGATAGACGCGTTGACTAGGAGGTTGAGCGACGTGCCTGAATGGTCGGGCAATCTGATTGATCCTGCAAAGTCTGCTGAGCTGGTCGCGGCGAGATGGGGCGGAAAGGCGAGTTATGACAAGCCTGAGGCTCCTCTGACTGAGGCTGGGATGAAGAGTGCGTCATTGGAGGATCGAGCTTATGCCCTGTCGCAGCTGAATGAGATGGTGAACTTTCACAAGAAGCACCTATGCTCTGGGCGAGGAGCGCCAATGGTAAGTGCAGCTGCCCCCAGTGGACCCTTTGCTCCTGATCAGGTGGATGAAAGCAGAAGGTTCCGAACGAGTGAGGCGGCAAGCAAGATGACCTACAATCTTGTGGTCCTGGACGGAAAGAGGGATTATCTTGCCGATAGGCGGGAAGTCAATCCAGAACTAAGGGGTACTGGGGTTATCCCTGACGAGGCCGCTACATGCCAGATTGTGATTCCCTCGAAGACAAGGTTGGGCGAGTACGTCCCGAACTACGAGGAAACCGCGGGCACCGTTGCAGGGCGGGAGGCGGCTAAGGAGTTGATGAGACTGCTCCATCAACTCGAAGAGAGTCTCGGAGTTATTCGAGGAACGTGTGCTGAGGGAAACTGGACGTGAGGCTGGAAACTGGGTGAATAGTGACCAGGCCATCTGGTTCCTGAGAGAGATCACGGGCATGGAGAACGCCGAGATGTCGTGGAAGTTCTTCATTCCGACGATCAAAGCTTTCCCGATAGGGCAAGTTGAGGCGATGCTCATGGTCATGTACGATGGGAATGGTGTCCTCCTCAAAGAGAGCACTAGGTTAGTGGCCGTTAGGTACACGCGGATCGGACGTGACATGAGCTACAGTGCCGTTAGGCAAAGGTACGACGCGGTAGCGCCTCTGACGGCCTCCAAGGCAATGGCGAGGAAACCTGAAGGAGGTGAGATCAGGTTGCAGCCGGCTGAGCGAGCTGCGGCGAGCCCGGTGGAGGGTCACTTCCTGGTGATGCCTGAGAGTTCGGTGGTGGACGCCCTCCTGTCGGTTTCCACCAATAGAGTGCTGAACAAGCAGGTCAGGGATTTCATCAGAAATGGTGAAGAAGCTTCGGCACTGGAAGCTCTCAATCAGATCGTCACGAACTCTCGTTCTGGGAGGGGACGCAGAGACTCGGACGTCTCCCGCACTCCGTCTCGGAGGTCCGTTAGGACTGTGGACACCAGGGATTCCAGGGAGTCGAGAAGACGCAGATACCGTCCGCGGCGCGAGGATGATCGTGACCGGAGGAGGGACGATGCCCGTGATCGTCGTGATGATGATTCACTCGATCGAGAGCGAGAACGAAGGCGAGATGATCGCAGGAGATCCGAGAGGGATCGTGATAGGGACCGTGCGCGGGGCGGACGTGACCGGAGGAGACGTGACGATAGCCGATAGGCTGAGTCACGAGGATTGCGGCCGATAGGCTTGCGTCCATTCTCCAATGGTCAGCGCGGTGCGGAGGTGGTGATGTTCCTCCCGAACCGCTGAGGCGCGGAGATCAAGTCCCTCCCGTACCGCTTCCCGTACCGCTGCTCGGCTGCTGGTCGTGTTCATCATGAAGTAGTGTGAGTGAGAGGGAAAGCAAACTAATAGGGGGGATACTCCCGGGCTTGCGGAATTCAAGCATTTTTCAGGTACGCATGGTCAGGAGTTCCTCTCGCCGATAGGCGAGGGTACTTATGGACATACGTTATCCTTTGTTTCATGGCTTCTGATAAGAATTGAACTTCTTGCATTGTTGATGCAAACAGTTGTGGCCTAGTGCCGTCATGTGGACTCTCCCACAAGGTATGTTGGACAGCGTTACCCTGATTAATTCGGGGTGGTGGCGGGAATTTAATGCCCGGGATGTGGCGCAACTGCCTTTGCGGGTTTGCTTCACCGCTGACGGCGGTAGTGTCCAGCTGTTTGCGGACACATGCAAGCAGTTAAATCCTATCAGTAAATGGCACGCTCCGCCCGTCATATGACGGACTCCTCGTGAGGGGGGTGTGATTAGCCATGTCTTAAACCATCACCAGGGATGTCGCGATAGTGACTGACCGGTGGTGTTTGGCTCAAGAATGCGGGTCCGTCGCGCCTCGGATGAGCGTCGCCGGGTCCCCACGTCGATCACCTTCGTGTCGGTGGAGAAAGAGACATCGGCCCGGGGCAGATTGGTGGGGTCCGCCCGTGCGGTTCATCGTCGATCAAGGTTGCGGGTACTTGTTTACTTGTTTGGTTTTTCCCTTTTGGTTGTTGTTCTCTGGTGTGTGGGAAACCCTGATCTTTGGGACCGGGGATTGGTTTGCTTTTGGGGAACCTTTCTTTTGTGGCTTGTTTACCCCAACTTACCCATTGCCTGGGCACAGGCTCGTGCCCGAATCACATTTTGTTTTGGTTCCGTTCATTTTCAGTAGGGGGCTGCAAAAAACAGATGCGGCTTTTTGCAAGCCCATACCGTTTGGGTTGTTGAAGGCGCGGCGGTGAGTGCCTGTGAGAAGGGCGAGCAATGGGAACGCGCCGTCTCCATACTGCAGGTGCTTCTGGGCTGGGCTGCTGAACTCGGTGAGGTGGCGTTCAATGCGGCGATCTGCTCCTGTGAGACGACCGGGCGCTGGCAGGTGGCGCTTGCTTTGCTGAGTTCGGTCAGCTCACAGCTTGAAGCCAGAGTCAATAGCTACAGCGTGGCCCTCAGCGCTTGCAAAGACTTTCGATGGCGAAGCGCCCTGTCACTCTACGCCTCGATGTCGACAAAGCGGCTGGAGCCGAGCTTGATCGCCTGCAACGCCGCGCTCAGCTCCTGCGCGCGAGGCAGGCAGCCGCAGCTGGCTTTGGGGCTGTATCGCAGCAGGCCGTCAGGCACCTCGGAGGTCACGTTCAACGCCTTGGCCGAATGCGCTGAATGCGACACACAGATCTTGCCCTGGATCCTGCAAGAGCTTCATGACCACCGATTTCAGATGACCGTGGTCACCTACAACCTGGTTCTTCGCTCATGTCAGACGCCAGGCAGCATGTGTCGATTATGCTTTCCGCCTTCCTGGGCCTTCCCCCATCAAGATCCGGCACAGTGAGGGTTCGCGCGTGGCTAACTTCGTGATGTTGTTTTTGGTTGATGATTTCTTGTTTTCGCATAGCATGCCCTGATGCATGTGAAATGCGCACTCGGAAAGCAAGCAGAATACCGCTGCAACACCAAGGATTCATGACGATTGGCATCAGATTGCAAGCTTGTCATCTGATCTTCGTGCAGATGCACAAATCTTGCTTCGCAGATGCACAAAATTGCTGATAGCAAAAGTGGCAGGTGCAGCAGCGGTGCCAAAAGTCAAAGCCTTCCCTTTGCCATTGCTCAGGTATCCTGTGAAAGGCCCTCACGTACTCCACCAATTGCAGGCACATCGAACATGATGCACGGTTCCCCCCCCCCCCCCACCTGGCGATTTGGCCTCAACATGATGCTTTGTTGTCTGCACATATTGTTTTCTCACAGCGCACGAATCCCGGAATTTTTTGTCCACATTGATGCAACTTCTTACCGAGTGATGTATACAAGATGATGCAACCGTTACGGGACAACGTTCGCAGGATGATGCAACTGAATCTCTGCTTGCAGGTTTAATAGGCCTCTATAGGCATCATTTTGCCATGTGTCTGGGCCAGTTGCATGCTGCAGGGGTGGTGTTGTGGGCAAGTATGCTTGTGTCGACTTCGGACGTTGAATGTGGCCAGCCTTTTTGCGCGTCGTTTTTGAGATTCGCTGTTCCTGCTTGGGGTGTGGGGTGTTCATGGCGGCTCAGGGAAAGGGTCAGTTCATGGGCCAGGACAATGAACAGGCAAGCAACGCATCTCGATTTGGGTGTCTTTGGTTGAGTTGGAGCCCCTTGTCAGTGTTGAATGGAAACCAACAGCAAAACCGAGCCCATTTTGGGGATTTCCCCCAAAACAGACACCAATTCCTAAAAATCGTGCAAGCCTTATAGATGCAATTGCCAACGTGATCTTGTGCGAGTAGGCCAGTGACATGCCGCGCCTCGTTTGCCTCGTGTTAGCATTCCTTGGCGCATGGTGCGCTGACGTAGTGCCAAGGCCGCTGCGCTGTGACAAGGACAGTCACGAAGGTCTCAGAAGACTATGGAGCTCCATTCGGTCCCGAAATCCCGCCGACCTTTCTTTGAGCCGGCAAGTCTTCTCGCGCTGGTCAGACGTTGCTGCTGATCAGTTGCGGCAGGTGGTGATCTGGATTTTTGCACTGCCAGGCAAGACGGTTGCAGAGGTGGAGATGGATTTAGCCGAGCAGTACTTCGACATACTGCGGCAGGTGGGTCTCAGCGACACGTGCCGAGCGAGTGTGGAAAGTCTAATCTTACAAGAGAGTGCGGCAAGTGACATCAAAGATGCACCGCATGGCTTTTGCGTGATCCCATACATAGCGGCAGTGCTGCGCTTGATTCAGACGGAACACAGCAAGTTCTACCTGGATCATCTCTGCTCCTTGCTCCGAACGGAGGGCGGCTTGCACTGGGCTTTGATGGTTCTCTCCTTCCCCTACGACGTGACCAACGTGGTGGAGCAGCTCCTCCGCACCCTCGAGGCCAACCAGGCGCGAGCCTGTGCCATCCGCAGCCCTTCGGCCTTCTTTGGGCCGTCCGCGGCGTCCGCGCCGTCTGGCGCGCCGTCTGGCGCGCCGAAGGCTCGGCCCGCGCCTGTGGCGCCTTTCCGCACGGCGCTTCTGTCAAGTCACATCTGGGCTTGGGACAGTCTGATGGCCAGCCGCGAGGCAGCAATCGTGGAAGGGCTCGCTTGGGAGGGCTTGATTTTGGGCTACACGCTCGCTGACAGATTCGAAGTTGCGAAAGAGAACTGTTTCAAGATTCAAGAGTTTATGGGCATGGGAAGCCGGCCATTGTGCCAGGGTGGCCACTGGATCACGGTCATGATGGATCTTTGCACAGACGAGGGCATCGGAACAGAAAACGGGTGCTCGATACATGCTGTTAAAAGGCACTTGCGTGCCGCACGTGAAGAAGTGCCTTTCTTTCGGGAAGCAGATCTTTTGATTTGTAGCTATCCATATGCATTGTGTCCTATTGTGGGCACGTACGAGGGCTTTGAAGGCACTGCAGTGATGGTGGCTGTGAAGGGGGCCGGAAGTCTCACGGAGTACGCAGACGCTTCTCTGGTTCCGTGGCTGCTCAGTATTTACAGACGTTGGCTAAGCGAAGATAGCGGCGGCCTGCGGCAGGTCACATTTGCGGACCGCATGGACCCTGTGCTGGTCGAAGCCGCGTTTGGAGAGTCAGCTGAGTGGGTGGACTTTGGGGCGCGCTACGCCTTGGAGCTGGCTGGGGGGATCAGATGCGACCTCCGCGACCTCCGCCCAACGCGTTCCGGGAGTTTGCTGATTTGGCGGTTGCAGGCGGCCTTCCCAGCGCAGGAGGCATTGGCGTCCCAGCTGCTGCTGACAACGACGCTGCGTGAGATGACAGTCTGGTCCATTGACGTCATGGAAGAGACCTGGCAGTTTCGCTACGCAGAGCTGCATAAGTATTCGGCAGTTCTTCAGATTCCTTGGGATTTTGCGCTGGTGTCATTTCTGGAGCTTTTGGTTTTGGGCATACCGGTGCTTCTTCCAGGGAGACGTTTCATGCAGAACTTCATCACCACAGTCTACTGGTCCAGACAAAACATCAGCGCGTGGAAAGAGACTTGGAAGCAACGCTTTATTCAGCTCATTCCCGAACCTTGGGAGGGATTTGGGTTTGGCAAGTCCAACAAGACCATGGGGATCGATGTGCGCAGCAAGACCAGCATGTTGGATCAAGTGTCTTTCTGGTGGAAATATACCGAGTTTGAGAGACACCGCTGGGTGAAGCACTTCAGCAGCGTCACAGAGCTTGCGACGATTCTCCAAACCATTGACACGGGCGTACTTTGCTCAAAGCTAGCAAAGGAAACTAAAGCCAAGCTGGCGCGGAGCTTGGCTGTTCATCGGAGGATTATCCATATGGTGCGAAAAAGAAGGGTAAGTCCGAAAGAAGGGCTGGTCCTGCCACTGCTTTCATCCGGGATTTCGCCTGAGCTCGTGGGAGTTGTGTAGGCTGCGTTCAACCCTCCTTGGGCAAAGTGATGAAAGACGATTTTGTCTCTTGACCGCGAAGCCCCTCGCGTCTTGCATGTTTTGAGGGCTTTGTGTTGCGGGTGTTTTGAGTATGTTTTGACCGCGTTCCAAAAGCTGTTTGTTGACGAGGAAGCAAGGAAGGATGTGAGGAAGGAAGCAAGGAAGCAAGCAAGGAAGGAAGCAAGGAAGGAAGGAAGCACGAAAGCAAATGGTAAGTTGACCCCGAACGATCAAGCCATGCTGAATGGACTGGCTGGTGCCGTCCAAAGTGTTGGTGCCATCTCAGTGTTGGCTTTGGACAGTGGAGAAGCTTCCTGGGAGCATGTTGGGCATGTCATGTCAACAAGACAGCACCTGCTCGACTCATTTTGCCGAAGCTGGGCTTCAGGGATTTCTGGGCTCGCTTGGGACGCCTCATGTTTTACCATGTGCTGCTGGCCGCTTTGCTGCGGCGAGCAGTTGCGCCTATGTACGTAGGACATGTTGACATTCAACATTTTGAAGCAGGGCAGTTTGCCGATCAAGCTGGGTCTGTCGGCGTTGCGAGTCATTGCTCCTGTCAATGGGCGGACAACTTGAATTTCCGGCTGCTGCAGACGGCGCAGGGAGTTTCCGCTTCTGACGCGATGCCCACGTGTGGAAGTGCTGTCGGCTTCGGATGGCGGCTGGTGCGCAGATCAGCCGCAAATATCTTTCCTGAAAGGGATGACTTATCTGGACGAAGCGAACATGGCCATGCCCACGGAGACCCTCTGGGGACCCCCTTCAGCAAGCGCTTCCTCGAGGCCTCTTTCGATGAGTTCTTGTTTTCTACAGGCGACTGCAAGGAGTGGGTGGTCATGAGGAGGGAGGAGGTCCGGAGATTGGTAAGGCATTGGAAGAGGTCAAATCGGAGCGGGGTGAGTTGGATTTCTTCAGACTCAGAGGACATGTGCGCGGCTTTATACCGAGAGGGCCGTCAGGACCTTTGCGGGCGCAGGGGGCTGGGAAGCCGGCATGGCGGGCTGAACGTCTTTGTCCGGGATGCGCCTTCTCCAGCCTCGTGGGGCATTTGCGGCAGTTTGGGGGTGACAGACCTCAAGAATTCGGAGGCTTATCCAGCAGGCCTTGTGATTCGCTGGGGCCAGTGCAAACAGGCACATCTTCTTTGTCTGTTGCTGAGATTGGCACGCTTCAAGTTTCTGCAAGCAAAGGCCAACGCGTCTCAGCATGTCGAGAATTTGCCGGCGCGGCAGCTGGAGCAGCTAGTGCTTGGGCTCAGCATTTCTGTTCGAGGCTGCCTCTATGGGAGTCTTTGGGCGCCTGTCCTGTGGCGACTTCTCCAAGTGCCTGGCTTGCAGTCCTTGCGTGCCAGAGTTGTGCGCAGGTCCGGGCTGAATGGTACAGCCGCCCTGCAGTCCTTTGCGCAAATGCCATGGGATGAGGTGTTTCAGCGGTGCAGCTCACCGCGGACGTCGCGATGTTGGGAGGAGATGGTGGGCTGGCTTAGCTTTGAGTCCTCATGCCTTCTTTGCTGCAATCCGATCTTTGGCCCCCGCGGTTTTACCGAATGCTTTGATGAGAAGTTCACCTTCGAGTTGTGCTGCTCGGGCCTTCCGCACAAACTCGAGCCTTGGGTTCGAGAGCTCAATGAGTCTACAGCGGAAGCTTTGCTGAGAGCGGTCCCTAGAACCTTGCAAACTGTGCATCAATGGCGTGGTGCAGTCGCAGAGGTCGACTTGGTCGAAGTGGAACGCGAAGTGCAAGCAGGGTGCAAAGGCTTTCAGAACACGAGCAATGAAAGCGCTGACACGCTGCTACGTCTTTCCGCTGAAGAGATCCGCAGTTTTCTGGAAGAGGGGTCCGGACAAGGAGTCTGGCCATCAGTTGACCTTTATATTGCGAACAATGTTTCAAGCTCAAATGACTTTTGGTCTTTAGGCAGTCACAACGACTCCGTGGGCTTGGATGGCCCAGAGCTCTTGTTTCAGGCGGGGATGCTTTGTTCCCAGGGCTGTTGTTCGACTTCGGAGCTGTCCTGCGCGGTGAAGCAGCGCTCCTTCCTGGGCCGCTTCGCCGCGTTGCCCTGTGCCGCTCCCATCCGCAGCTGCGATTTCTACCGGGGCTCGGACCGCGTGGTGCGGGCCCATGCGCTGCTGCCTTCATCGTTGCCGCCGCGAAATGCGGCGTGTCAGATGCGTTTCGTGGGCACCGCGGTGCTTCTGACGCAGCCGGGCTACGAGAACTCTGGCCACGCCCTGTCCGAGGCGCTTTTTCTAGCATCAACTTTTCGCATGGCACGGCTTGGGGCATTTGGGCCGAGACCAAGCTTCTGGCTGATTCCCTCCCTAAGTCGGCTATGGAATTGTCACCACAGAGCAGATCGTGGGAAAGCAGATGCCTCCAAGGGAGGCGCGGGAGAGTGTCTATTGGATCCATTTCTGCCGGGCCCGTCGCAACTCACAGAGGCAGCCAGGCTTGCCAACCCTCTGGCCCACTTTGTGCTGACCACAGCTTTGGGGATGCTGAGGTCGGGCAGCGCTGAGTGGCTGACACCCACAGATATCCGTGCACCCCTGGAGTGCGTCCGCCACTTCGACGCTGTTGTCCAACCCTTGCGTTCCCTGGTGGGAGATGCAAGTTTGCATAACGAGTTTCGGAGGCAAGCTTTGCAACGCTGCGGAGTGCCATTTGCAGCTGACTTCCCCACACGGAAGCGCTTGGTGTTGGTGCGCAGGACGCGTCACATGCGCTCTTGGGGTGACACGTCCGCCTTGTTCCAAGGGCTTCTCCATTGGGCTCAGCGGCACGGCTGGCAGGTGGATGTTGCTACGCTGGGTGAAATGGACCCATGCATGCAGGCCGGCTACGCATTCCAAAGAAGAAATGAAGCCATGTGTGCGATTGTAAAATTTGCCCAGTTGTTCCCCGTGCACCTCTTCAAAGCTGTTGGGCTCGTCAGGCTCACATGCCTGCGCTCGCCAAGAAGAACCGTACCCGGAATGTAGGTCAGTTGCAGTTTGAGCAAGCCATAATCCAGCGCTGAAATCAACCAGCTCCACCCTCGCCCGAGTCCCATTTCTGAGCCTCCAAGCCTACTATATGCCTATCCTACCTGGGCTTCATGCCACGCATCAAAACAACTGGCTAAAGTTACTCTAACTATTTTCGAGCCAAACTAGCCCTGAACCCCAAGCTAGCCTGAGTCTAAAGGCAACCTTCTACCACCCAAACTTAAGTTTATAGATCATTCTGGATACCAACTATCCTAGTTCCACCCCGGCCAACTGATTGATTGATGGGTTTGAGTCCAAATCTTCAGAAATCTTGTGGCTTTTGGGGGGCCCAGCTTTGGAAGGCTCTCGAATCGAAGCCTTGCAGGTTGTGGCTTTGCATGATGCGTCCATCGTCATCACAGTCTACAGCACAGAGCACCACATAGCTTCTGCCTTTATGCCGGAGCAAGCTGCCATGGTGATGCTGAACACCAGGCCCCGACGCAAAGGACCTCGTTCCACGTGGGAGGACGAAAGGGGACCAGGCCTTGAGAGAAATGGTTCAGTTGCGAAGCGATTTGCGGAACTTTGTACGCCAAAGCAGCCAAAACCGACGGAGACGGAGCCAGAAGCAGAGCCAGAACTAGCTTCTTTCATGGACAATTCAGAAACCGCGGCGAATCGAAACCTCCTTTATTTCGCCATGAACAACGTTAGCTGCCACAGGCTGAGCTCATTGAGTCATTTGGCCAGCCGGATGCCTTGCAGCCAAGAGGATACTCTTCTCGCAGGCGCTGTGTCTACAAATTGGGAAAGGCTCGCACAGATACTGGACATTATATTGGTTCACCTGAGGGGCTGGCTCACAAATTCCTCAAATGCAGCGGATATACGAATAAAACACATGATTCAATGAATGCAACTAACTTATGTATACACAAAAGACACAAATAGGAAAACAACATATATAGATATATAAATGCATACAGCTAAATCGATATTTATGTATTTCTACATCTTTTTTAATGCATACGTATTGTTTCTACCCCCCCCTCCAAAACCCAGGTGTTGAACCTGGACAATTGCCAAAATCACTGGAAAAGATGCTACTTTTGAGACACATGTGTATTTTCGCCTCTGCGCAACGCATATTTTTCAAGTTCAAGCAGTAAATGGTGGCAAGTTCAATTACTGTAGTTAGTCAAACAAACAGTCAGCAAGTCAGCTAATTAGTCAGTTAAATAGTTGTAATGAATTAGCTCTAAAGCACGTTTTCTAGTTCATTGGCAAATCAGTTAGTTATCCATTTAGCTGCCTAGTTAGTTGGATAATACTGAAGGTATTCCCCTTATATTCCCCTTTCTTTACTAGTGAAATATTTGGGGAACACTAGGGGGGGTAGTGAAGAAACACTAGGGGTATACCAAGAGAATACGAAAAGAATACTAGGGCAATACTAGGCGTACATGCTCACGGAATACTAGGGCAATATTAAAGGTGAATACTAGGAGAATATGTGGGAATACTCAGGGAATACTCGGGGTATACTCTCAAGCTCAATCTGTTTGACTCTGTCAGGCTTCTTGACTAGGGCAATACTAGGGCACTACTGGGAAAGTACTAGGGCAATACTAAAGGTGAATACTGGAAGAAATCTAGGAGAATACTGAGAGAATGCCAGGGGTATACCAAGAGAATACTTAGGAATACTAGGGCAATACTAAAGGTATTCCCCTAGTAATTTCCATCCCTTTACTAGGGGGGAATACTATGGGGTAGTGAGGAATTACTGGGGGTATACCAAGAGACTACTACATTAACTGAATACTAGGGCATTAATAGGGGAATACTAGGGCAATCATAGGGCAATACTCAGGGAATACTAGGGCAATATTAAAGGTGAACACTGGGAGAATACTAGGGGAATTCTGAGAGAATACTAGGGGTATACCAGGAGAATATTTCAGGAATACTAGGGCAATACTGAAGGTATTCCCCTAAAATTCCCTTCCCTTAGTAGGACATACTTGGGGCATACCAAGAGGATACTAAAGGAATACTAGGGCAATACTAGGGAAATACTCAGGAAGGAGCATACTAGGAGAATGCAAGGGGAATGCTGAGGTTTCCTGGCTAGGGCACTGGGGCAATACTACGGGAATACTCGCGGGAGTAATAAAGGTGTTACTAGGGGAAAACTGAAAAAAACACAAAAAGACAAGCTGAAAACAACTGAACAAACTTGGAAAACTGAAAAAAATGAAAAAGCTGAAAAAGCCAAGGATTGAGGGGGACCCCTGTCCTTGGTTTTTCATTTCTTTTTGCTCCAGTTTTTTCATTGTTTTCAGTTTTTCTCAGGTTCTTTCAGTTTCTTTCAGTTTTTTGAGTTTTTTGTTCAGTTTTTTTCCTCAGTTTTTTTTTCAGTTGTTTTTTCAGTTTTTGTTTTGTCAGTTTTTTCTTCTTTTCTTAACCAGTTTCCAAAGCGCTTCCTTGAAGAGATGCCCTTACGCAATCATAGTGCTTGGTTGCAGCATTGGCTGCCAAATGCGAGGCTTTTGACAGAGGCAGACAGTGGGCCTGAAAAGTGTGTGTTCTTGCAGATGCAGGTTTTGGTGACAAAGCGCTGTGCTTTCTCATAAAACTTGTTGTTTGTGGGGGGGGGGTGCCATGTTATTTTTCCAGTAAAGCTGTCGAAGCTGGTGGGCAGAAATCTTTTGTTCTTTGTTCCGTTCTTTTCTTGACTTTCCCTCCTTCCTTCCTTCCTTCTTTCTTTCTTTCGTTCTTTCTTTCTTTCTTTCTTTCTTTCTTTCTTTCTTTCTTTCTTTCTTTCTTTCGTTCGTTCGTTCGTTCGTTCGTTCGTTCGTTCGTTCTTCTTTTTCTTGCGTTCTTTGTTGATTCTTTCTTTTTTACTTTTTCTTTTAATTTCTTTCTGTCTTTCTTTATTCTTTTTTTTGTTTCTCTCTTTCTTTCCTTTCTATTTGCATATCGTTCTCTCTATCTCTCTATCAACCTACCGCTGCTTCATAATGGGAACAATCGCTTGAGTTCAATTCTCATGCAATATATCAGGGGCTTAGCCCGACCATGATTGATTCGATCCTTGTGCAGTCTCTCGCACTGCTGCCTCTTTGCAGCCTGCTCAGCATGCACCTCACCTGGAAGGGCTGCTCTGCGAAGGCTTGCTGCTGCCCAATTGCCCACAGGAGCATTGCAGCGCTTGGTTGGTGGAAGCGGCTGCAACTTGCAGCTGCATCATTGCAAATTAGAGAGATTAATTTGAATACACAACTTATAATTTGCCTTTCTTAACAAATTTCATTGTTATTTATCGTTCTATTGTAGCTTACCGAACATATTATAACGACACATTTTCCTATCTTGAAAGATATAATTAATGAATTATGGAAAACATCGATTTATTTATTTTTTTAAAAGAATTATAAGCCGATACGATTTATTCTATTTAATATGTTGTTGTTTTTATATGATTTATATATATATATATTATTGTAGTATAGGATGATTAATGCTTGATAATTAATTGTGTTATAGATTTGTTTTTGTAGGAATATATGAAATGAGATTTATTCTCCTGTAAACCGGTACGGCCTCGAGGTCGCATTTCCCGTGCACCGGCAAGCCGTTGCAGCGGTACTCCGGCCGAATCGTAGTGCTTGCGACGAGCGGCTATGCTTGTCCCGGTCTTTTCTCCGCGTCGCAAGCTCCCGCCTCTTCGCGCGGCCCGGAAGGCTCCGAAATTTTATCGAAATTTCGGGGGTTCTTAACCGCTTTGCTTAGAGTTCCCGCGGCATAACCCGGCCACATTTTCCCGAATTTTGGGTGGCTTCCGGCGACGCGGCTCTTAAGCTTCGGGACGTTACCCCCGCAAATTTCTTCAGAATTTGGCGGCTTTCCGAAAAATTACCGGGCCAAATTTCGGGGAAATTTGGGGACCTGTCCGAATCGAAATTTCTCGAGAATTTCGTGCGGGTGTCTCCGTATCTTTGCCTCTCTCTGTGTCTCCCAGTCTGTTTCCGTGTGTCCATATCTATCTATTTCGTAATCTCTGCCTTTCTCTGTCTATTTTGGTGCATCTCTATGTATCCTAGTTTGTTTCTTTTTGGTGTTTGCGCCTCTCTGTCTCTATTTGTCTGTCTGTGTCTCTCTGTCGCTCGGGTTGTCTCGGTTTGTCTCTGTTTGTCTCTATGTGTCCGCGTCTGTCGTTCGTCTCTATTTCCTTGCGTCTTTTTGTGTCTCTCTTTCTATTTCCGCGTGTCCGTGTCTTTATCTTTCTGTCTGTTTGCGCTTGTTTCGGCGGGTCGGTGCACAAAAATGGCACACTTCCGCGTCGCCGCGTGCCGTATCTCCCCCTTTCAAGCTCCGTTCTTTTCCTTTCGTTCTGTCTTGCTTTTTGTTTCTGATTGTTTCTACCGTTATTTTCTCTCTCTCTCTATCTCTCTTTCTCTCTCTCTCTCTCGTTCCCTTTCTCTTTGAGAGAGAGAGAGAGAGAGAGAAAGAGAGAGAGAGAGAGAGAAAGAGGGAGGGAGGAGAGAGAGAAAGAGAGAGAGAAAATCTTTCTCTCTCTCTCTCTCTCTTTCTGTTTTTTTTTTCTCTTTCTCTTTTTTCTTTTTCCTTGGTGCCGCTTTATCGCGCATAGGATGAGGGACAGCTTGTCTAGGTCCTGTTGGGGTATCGGCTGGTCTCTCCCGGGGCCGGAGGCACCTTGGGAAACCATTACCTCTACCTCAGGTATCTCTTGTTGCTATGGATCTCTTTTTCTCTTTTTTCTTTTTATTTCTTGTATTTTTTTTTTTTATTTTTCTTTCTTTTTTTTGTCTTTTTTTTCTTTTTTTTTTAATTTTTTTTTTTGTGTTTTTATCTTTTTTTTTGTTTTCTTTTTCTTTTTTTTATTTATTTATTTTTTTTCTTTGATTTTTTATTGATATTGTCATTGATGGAATTAATGGGTATTTTTTTAATATTTACTCTATAAAACGAAATTATGAAATTTGTTCGTCGCATTTGCGCGCATTTTCCGGGATCGCTTTGCCGAAAAATCCCGGATATTTCGGAAAATTGGCCCGGGCTGAACGAAGCCGTTGTGTTTTATAGACAAAGACGCGGCGTACATTTGTTTGTCCGGAGCAATTTTGGCTGAAATCTTGGCCCATTTTCCGAGAGTTTGGCGATGCGAGAAGCTGTGAGCCGCGGCCGATTGCGACCCGTGTTTGTTTTTTTCCCAATGCTTTGGGCGAAATCGCATTGGCCTTACTTGTGCCTAGGATATTTTCTGGTCGATCCTATTTTCGCTTGCGCTTGCACTAATTGCACGTATGGATGGATCTTTCGAGGCCAACAGCTCGCGGATTCGTTCTCACCTTGCTCAGGCAACCGCTTTTTACTGACTCTTTGGCGTGACCTTATCGCGACTTGCCCGGCCCTCAGTGCGTCTCGCAGCATGCTTTTCACATGCGACGAATATACATTTTTTTGATATATATGAGATGATAAAATATATTGGTGCTTGAATTATATAAAATGTCTTGTTAGCACAGGCTCTATAAAATTTGCTCTGTTCTTAGCACACCCGCCACGGCCTGGACTTTGGCCCCAGAGCTCGGCCCTTTTTGGGCACCCGCCTTAACTATCCCCAATTGCTGGTTTGGATTGGTGGTTTGGGGATTAAACCCCTGGACATGTTGAGATTGAATGGGAAACCACCTCCTAATCTCCAAAATACTAATCCAAACTTCCAAATCCAAACCGGGCCGGCAGTCACCCGGGGTGCTTAGTGCAAAGAGGGCCGCCGAACACCTGCAATCATCTCCTGGCCACGGGCCAGAGGACAGCCGTCGTGGAGGGCAAGGAGAGCGGCAGGGCAGCGCCGAGATAAACGCATGACAAACCGTTTCCCATTGGCTCGCTCCACTGGGCGAGGGCGCCAGGGGACAAGCGGCCAGCGGCCGCGTGCAACCGGGGCATAGGCAACCTAGAGCTCGCATTCTTGCAGCCTGTCTGCATCGCGGCTCTCGGGCTCGGAGTCGGACGCATGCACGTGCGCAGGCAAAGCCTGTGATTTGTTGACATTAGAATCCGGCGCGCTGCGCGCCGGAGGTGTGTCTCTTTTTGTCTCTGTCTTTCTGTCGGTGTCTGTCTTTGTGTCTCTTTGTCTGTTGGTCGCTTTGTCTCTGGTATTTGTTTCTTTGTTTGTTTGTTTGTCTCTGTTTGTTTGTGTGTCTCTGTTTGTTTGTGTGTGTCTGTTTGTGTTTGTTTGTTTGTGTCTGTTTGTTTGTGTCTGTTTGTGTTTGTGTTTGTTTGTGTCTGTCTATGTGTTTGTATTTGTTTCTGTTTTTGTGATGGTCTCCGTTAGCTCTTTTTGTGATTGTTTTTGTTTTATTTTGTTTTGTTTATTTATTTATTAATTTGCATAGGTTAATCTTTATGAATTTATAAATTTAGCTAATTTTATATAATTTGATTATTATTTAATTTGAAGAATTGAAGGTTTATTTTTTATTGTCGAGAAATAGAAATTGGAGGACATTGTGTTTAGGTATGTGCAATATTTAAGAGAAAGGTTAAAAATATTATATTTTAGATTATATAGATTGTTTATTTTTTTAAATTTGAACAATTTTGCGATATTGATATTATTGGAGAAGCTTGTAATCATTTATTATTTCGGCATGAATTATATGGGATTGTTTTGGCTGAAAGATTTATGGAGGAATAAGAAATAATTTTTTAGAGGAGCGGAGCGGTTTGTCTTAAGACTGGAATTAAGGGTTATCTTTTTCGAGGTTTGTTTTTGGTTTAATTTTAAAAGGGTGTTATAAAATGACATTTAAAGGATAAGATTTAGATTATGGTTAAATTGACCGATTTCGGTTTAATTTAAGAAATTCGAATATATAAATTTTTGAGGTTAATTGAAGCCGAATTGGCATGGCTTGCTATGGAATGAATGTATTTATAAAAGATGATTTTTGGGAAGAAAAATAATATATTTACATATTCCGTTTTTATTTTGGTTGAAATATTATATTCGTTTTGCGAGAATTTGGCGATATGAAATTCGATTGCATAAAATAACAATATATCGTAGGTGCTCGATACCAATATATAAACATATAGTTAGTGAAAGGCGATCGCTTAAACAATTCCCATACGTAATTGTTACAACGCGCCATTGAGAAATTCTATTTACAACTCATTTTTAGATATTTGGATTTCTAGAATTGGGTCTCCAATTCAGTGTAATATATATTTTTTGGAAATGTTTGCCTAGGCAAGGTCCAAGGCAAAGGCTCAAAATCATAATTATCCATTTTCTTCGAACAATTCCGAATCCATTTCTCGTCAAATATTTGTTCGGTCTGCTTACTTTTATCTCTGTGAACATGATCGTGCATATTTGTCTATGATTATTAAATTGGAATGTATTTTTATTTTATATTCTGATTTTGTTAATCTCCTGCTATGGGCTTCATGTCGCACGCTGCTGGAAAGCAGCAGACCCCCGCTACTATTCTATTATTATTTATTTGAAGAAATCTTAATTATTTAAGGAATAATTAATTAGAATTGATTTTAAATAAATATATATACATTTTGAATATATATTTATAATCTATATTTGTTATTAATAATATTTTTTTTTTTATTTTTTTTTACCTTTTATGGAATTTTATTTTTTATATATAAAATTGATGAATGTAATTTAATGATATTTAGCTATTTTGTTTTAAATAAAATAAATAAATATATATCTTTTATTAATTAACTTTATAATTACTATATTAATATTGATTAAAAATAAAATAATATTTATAAATTTAAGTATCTTAAAAATATTAAAATTATTAATATATAAGATTTATAGATACATATTTTATATATATAGTATAAAAAAATAATATAATAATATTAAAATCAAATAAAATATATATATATTAAAATTATGAATATTTATATATATATTAAATAAATTTTAATTTATATTTTTTTTTATTTGAACAAATATATTACATTAATTATATATATATACTAGCGGGGGCCCGTTGCTTTCCAGCAGCGTGCGAAATGAAGCCCATAGCAACAGAATAACAGAATCATAATTAAAAATAAAACATCATTTTAATTTATTCATAGAGACAAAAATAAGCAGATCGAACAAATACTCAAGAAAACGCGGTTTCGGAATATCTCGAGAAAATAAATGATTGCGATCTAAATCTTTGTCTTAGATCTGCCCAAATAAAATATTTGGAAAGATTATATATTATGCTAAATTGGAAACCCAATTCTAGAGATATTTAAAATTTCTCAGCCGCGCCTCAATATACTTCCTGGAGCACTACGATACACAAGGCAACAATGTATCTCAGGTGCCCGATATCAATATATAAATATTTAAATAATAAAATACAAAATCCATCCTCATATATAATTATTACAACACATACAAAAATATCATCGACCAAAATTATGTTCGTTCCGTAACAATATATACCAATATAATTTCGATCAACCATGCATTCGAATCTGTTAAATTAAACCGAAATCAACTTTATCATTAATCTAAAATTTATCAATTAAATATGTATAATATCTTTTCTTAAAATTAATTAAACCAATATTGTAAAAATAAAATAAAAAATAATTTCAATTTTAAAATAAACCATTCCAATCCTCTAAAAAATATTTCTTATTCCTCCATAAATCTATCAACCAAAAAAACCAATATAATATATCCAAAAATCGATTCAACACAACGACCAAAAAATGAGCGAACTTCGTATCCCAATAATGTATGTAACAATTAACCTATGAAATATCAATTAATTCATAAAATTTAATCTATATAATATCAATTTCAAAAATCAAATAAATAAACAAAATAACCAAAAACAAACAAACAAACAAACAAACAAAAATTCAAGACAAAAACACAAACAAAAACAAAAACAAAGACAAAGACAAACACACAAACACACACACACAGACACAGACACACAGACACAAACACAGACACACAAACACAGACAAACAGACACAGACAGACAGACACAAACAAACAGACACAGACACAGACACAGAGACACGGAGACACAGAGACACAGAGACACACAGACACAGAGACACACAGACACAGAGACACAGACACAGACACAGACACAGACACAGACACAGACACAGACACAGACACAGACACAGACACAGACACAGACACAGACACAGACACAGACACAGACACAGACACAGACACAGACACAGACACAGACACAGACACAGACACAGACACAGACACAGACACAGACACAGACAGACACAGCGCAGACAGACAGACAGACAGACAGACAAAGAAACAGATACCAGAGACAGAGAGACCAACAGACAAAGAGAGACAGAGAAAGACACCGGCAGAGAGACAGAGACAAAAAGAGACACACCTCCGGCGCGCAGCGCGCCGGATTCTGATGTCGACATGCCACAGGCTTCGCCTGCGCACGTGCACGCGTCCGACTCCGAGCCCGAGAGCCGTGATGCAGACGGGCTGCAAGAACGCGCGTGCGAGCTCTCGGCTGCGCGCACGCGGCCGCTGGCCGCTTGTCCCCTGGCGCCCTCGCCCAGTGGAGCGAGCCAGTGGGAAACGGTTTGTCACGCGCTTGTCTCGGCGCTGCCCCGCCGCTCCCGCGGCCAGGAGGTGGTTGCAGGACTGGGCACCCCGGGTTGCTACCGGCCCGGTTTGGATTGGTAGTTTGGATCGGTGTTTTGGAGGTTAGGGGGTGGTTTGCCATTCAACTTCAACATGATCCAGGGGTTCAATCCCCAAACCACCACTCCAAACCAGCAATTAGGGGTAAGTTGAGGCGGGTGCCAAAAAAGGGCCAAGCTCTCAGGGGCCAAGATCTTATAGAGCCCACGCCGGCAAGACATTTTTTGCAACTCAGGCGCCAACATATTTTATCATCTCATACATATCAAAAAATGTATACTTGTCGCATGCGAAAAGCATGCTGCCGTTCTCCAAACACAGGTCGCGAGACGCACTGAGGGCCGGGCTGGTCGCGATAAGGTCACGCCAAAGAGTCAGTGAAAGCCGGTCGCCTGAGCAAGGTGAGAGCGGATCCGCGGGCTGTTGGCCTCAAAAGATCCATCCACGCACGCAGTTGTTGCAAGCGCAAGCGAAAACGCGACCGACCAGAAAACATCCTGGGTGCAAGCAAAGCAGAACTCATTTTGCTCAAAGCATAGGGAAAAACGCCACTGGTCGCAACAATCGGCCGCGGCTCACAGCTTCTCGCATCGCCAAACTCTCGGAATGCCCCGACTCTTTATCTGGAAGACACAACGGCTTCGTTCAACGGCTACGGATGGGGAGATATATGCCTAGACTCTTGATCTAGAAGACACAACGACTTCGTTCAAAGTCCGGACCATTTTTCCGAAATATCCCGGATATTTCGATAGTCGCACTCCAGACCATTTTTCCGAAATATTCCGGATATTTCGACGATAGCATTTCCCGAAATATTTGGAATATTTCTCGAAAATGGTTCTTAAAATATTCGGAATACTTTAAGAAAATGGTGGATGGCTGCGATTCCCGGACCGTTTTCCCGAAATATCTAGAATATTTCGGGAAATTGGTCCCCACAAAAAATGAAGCCAATATGTCTTCCGCACATATGCCCGGGGTAGCCCGGACAGATTTGGGCGAGCGATCCGTAGGAATTATGAAGCGGTTACATCTTCCCGGGGCAGTCCGGACCAATTTTCCGAAATATCCGGGATTTTTCGGAAAAGCGGTCCGGGAAAACGCGCGCAAGTGCGACGAGCAAGTTTCACGGTTTCGTTTTATAGAGTAAATATATTTTGACTCGATTCCAAGGATCGCAAGCCAAATTGCTTATTAAATAAGGGGGATTAGTTCGTGGAATGATCATTTGACGGATCTTACTTACATGATGTTAACACACAAATATTTGAAAACCATATTATCCGTTTTTTCCCGTGCAAATTAATGTTGGATATGAAGCTTAGGCCCTACAGCATGTTATGCGTTTCTTGTTTCGTAGCGCTCTTGGACTTCAGGACAAGCAACTATTTACTCTAAGATGACTTGCTTCTTGATGGAGCAAACGGATATGGCGGGGATAAATTGATTTGTGTTTTTTGCCAATATAATTTAGATGTTTTCAAAGACCATATTTTACATGGAATGGGATATGGACAGAAACAGGCCACATACACTATTTTGAGGAACACTATATTTTCTTTAGGCTGCCGCTTCGTTGGAGCCTATGAACCTTTTATCCACTAACCCCCAGATAAAACCTGCGGATATTTTGGTGAATCCTTTAAATCCTTCAACTTTCTTAGTGTCGTTTTCCGCGGTTGGCCCTGGATGTAGCGATTACATTTCCTTTCGAATCTTATATTTTGGGAATAATAATTTATAGAATCGATATGTAACTTAAGATATTGGTTACAAACCTCTGATTTGGGATAGATGGATGCCGAAGGAAAATGGTTTCTTCGATCCCTTGCTCGTATGGTGGATGAAAAACATATATATGTCTTGGGATTATATGGATCCAATTTAAAAGCCGAATCTTATTTGAATTATAGAGAAATTATCATTTGGCATATGACAGGTATCGGGAAGCGGCATTTGGCCGCACATACAAATGATTTTGGAGGTGTGATCTAAGCAAATGGACTGGATACCTTATTTGTATTTGTTTATTGTTCTCGATGATTGTTTCGATCGTTTCTGATATATGGCGGTGTTTTTTACGATTACTTTATTTAGCTTGTTTTTGGTAGAGTTATTATTCCTTGAGTTACGAAGAATTTGTGTGTTTTGGATCGATTTTTTATATGTATATTTTTTGTGTTTAGTTTGGGCTTCGATTTTGGAACGGGGTGATGTAATCTCCGTGCCTAAGATTATGGATGGGCGAGATTCTATCTTTCGATTCTAATTTATCGTTAATATCTTGGAATTTTTCGATTTGAAGATTTGGACAAGATTACCGATTATATTCTAGGATATTGGACTGAAAATTATTGTTCTATTTATATTTTATATTACTCCTCCACGATATTAAATCATAAATATATTAATTAAATAATCAATAAATCGAATAATTAAACCAATTTAAACATATATAAATAAACATAAATATATATAATAAATATTAAATACATATAATGAATTCTATCTTTTTTCTAATAATTAATCATTTTGGAACCTCTACCCAAATAAATCATGGGACAATTATAATTAAACAAATATATATTATTAATATCATTATTTAATTTTCTATTAATATAATTAAATTCCAAATATCGTATTTATTCCCTATAGCATTAACTTTGGTGAAATTTAGAAAACTTAGGATTAATTAAGGATTAGAATTGGGTTTTAGATTTACTTAAGGAAAAATTAATTTCGAATAGATTAAAGAATTAATTCAGACAATATATTATATTTTTTTTTTTTTTTTTTTTTTTTTTATATTAAATAATTTTAAACTAATTTCATATCATAATTCTAAAATCATTGTAAATGAAAGTTAAATTTATTATTTAAATGAGATACAATCATCGTCTCCCAATACCTTTCACATACCAAATATATATATATATATATCGGTCTCTTAAATTATCCTAAATTAATTTAAAATCAATTTTAATTAATTAAATTTAAATAATTTAAACAAACATAATAAAATTTAGATAAACAAAATTTAAACCATTTAAATTTGATACTAAATACGAATCATAATATAATAAATATAAATATAATAATATATAAGAAATCTAATGCAAATATATATATAATCTATACCTATTATAACCCAAGAAATTTCTGTAAACAAATATATACAAATTGAAATTCATATCAAAACACCAAATATATCAAGAAATCAATCAAACAACACAACCTCACACACACAATCAACCACCACAACAAATACAAACAAAACCAACAAAACACAACACAAATAAACACATACACAAACAAAATAAATCAATAATCTACATGTAAATTTAAAACTATAAATAAATACAAAAATACAACCAAACAAAAATATAAATCTCTAAATCAAATATAAACACAGAAAATTAAAAAATAAAACCAAAACACATTCATAACAAACATACATACACACACACAAAAAAAACAAAACAAACATATCATCATTACACACAAACACCATATACCCGGAGAAGATTCGGCTTAAATCAATTCCCAATTAATACCAACATTTTATTATAATTATGTTAAAACCACATAAATCAACTGATTTATTTAATTTTCAAAAAAATCATAAATTTCTAACTATAATTAAAAATACACATTTTATACAAATATGTTCTATTATTTACAATAATATTCCTATCTAAAAATATAAAAACCAAACCACACACACTTCAAAAACCAATCAACAATTCACCAAACAAATAAAACCTTCTAAACACTTTTATCACAAACCACATCAAAACAAATATTTACCACAAGCACAGCAATTCAACCAACATATCATTAGAATAATTCTTTAATATATATAAAATATATATTCAACATCATACCAATTTATATAATAATAATATCAATAATAATAATACATAATAATATAATAATAATATAATAATAATAATAACATATAATTATATCATATAATATATAATAATTTCAATTTTATATCGAATTAATAATACATAAATCATTATACCTCATTAATCATGCTTTACCAAATAAACATATATTATTTAAATAACAATCTTCATAGAATTACAACATATCAACATATATATATATAATACAATTATATATATATATATATATACATATTACGCCATACTGTTTTAACTATTACTTGCATTTCTACAATATCTTTTAACTTACTACACATTATACTGATACTGTGATTTGACAAGATACTATATCTGATCGTTCCTCAAGCATAATGTATCGTGTTTTCATTTTATGTTGAAATGCGTCCCATCGACATAGGCCAAGCAGGAGGAACAACAAACAGCCTTAGTCTGACTGCAAAGGTTGTGTTTCTCTTGCAGGCTCTGCACAATCAAGTGTTGGGAGACCACCTGCAACATCGCCCTACGATCCTTTCAATTTGATTCATGTCAACGTACTAGCCTCGATCATTCTTTTCATAGGACCTCTTGAGCAAGCGCTTCTTAGGGGGGGTCCCCTCACTTGGATCCGGAGTCAGACCTTCAGTCAAGCGCCCAACAGCGGACACCGGCACCGACTCGCACCAAGGCTTGGGCCTCAACTCAAAGGTCCAGCATGTTTTGCGAAGCCTCGCAGCGCTCGAAAGCCCGCGACGCGGAGCCAGGGCCGTTTTCGGCTTTCTTTGGTTAGAAACACATGAGACACACCTAGTTGGGCTTTGGGTTTCCTCAGGGGGAACGAAAAAGGACTGGTTGTCTAAGGCAAGAGGCAGAAACAAATAGGGCAGGGGGAGAACTTATTGCTTGCCGTTCACGGGACCAAAGAGCTACTAGAATTGAGCATATCTGCTTGGCGTCTGAGGTTCGTGTACATCGAAGGGTTGTCCGTACAAGATGTCCGTTGTTCAACTGGCTGGTTTGAGAGCAAAGGATCACGGGATGGCCATGTCGAAACCGCAGGTTTCCCCATGGCAAATGTCGCGGGAAGTTGCTTGCGGGTGCCACCCTCTTGGCCTTTTTGGACCTGCACACTATGACTTTTTGCAGTGTGGGTCGGGTGACTCAGTGACTATTTGCATCTTTTGGGAATCTACATGATCTGGAGATGTCCATTGGCTTATCTCTCTCTAATGTCGTTGGTTGAATGTGTTCCTTCCCTTGACACGAGCTATCCCAAAATCAGGAACCTTCGGGCGCACATTTTCTTGGGACGTTTTGAGAAACCCGTTTTCCCAGACAAATGCAATTGTTGGTCAAGCGTCGACATCATCATACGCTGAAAACAGCGAGGCGTTTTGAGAGGGCAACAAATGGTTCACGCCTGTCAAACAATTTGGCTGGAAAGGGCTAGGCCTTCCAAGCCCGTCATTGACGGCGAAGAACCCCACCGGAATCGGTCGAGCGCCGCATGATTGAATTATGGTACATTTGAAAGCAACACATGTGTGCCTCATGTTAGTCAGTTCCCATCTTGTGGTTTGGAAGCGATCCAAAGGTCCATAAGTTGAGAAAGACAGCAGCAATCTCAGCCTTTGCTGAGGTCACATGAACGTGCCGGAAAGCACATATAAGGACTTTGTCACAAGAAATGATGGGTGCCTTCCCTCAACTAAGCGATGCGCATCATGTGTGCAGATACTGATCCATACTGGCGCTTTCAAGGGACACTAGCCATTGCGGGTCGATTTGGGAAACACACTCACATAACCAAAAGCAACCGACATGGGAAGAGCCTTGGGCCCCGGCCCAAACTTGAGGTTCGACTTCACAACGTTGCAAAGTTCAGCGCTAAAGGACACAACAGAGGCCAGCCATCTTGGTTGCTTTAACAACGGCTCTGCAAAAAGTTATCATCTTGTTGGAAGACCCGACCTGTTTCAACCAACCATTTGTCAAAGACCAAAGGTCCGTTCCCAAATAGCCACAAACGCATTTAGTGCATTCAATCCCCCCAACTCGGCCTGTGTCGTGTTGGGCGCCGCTGGCTCAAAATCTCCCAGCAAATCAGTAACCTGGCGAAGCTTGGCGGGTCTCGATGGATTTCGGCTTCGGCGCCATCACTTGGGACACTGGGCACGCTGCTATGAATTGTGCCCCGCTGCTTGAATGCCTTGAATTTCAGGGGGGAATCGCCAGACATGAGCCACAGCAGCAATGTAGTTTGGCCGCGGCGTGTGCTAGAATAAGCGCTGGCGATCAGCAAGAAACCTGGAATTGCTGATGACTAAGCTTCGCGGAACCTTGGACAAACAAATGAGAGGGGCCATGCCGAACGGACAGTCCTTTGGGTTTCGGGGGCGCGCAAGTTCTACCAACTTTTAGGCCATCGCCTTGGAGAAATGCAAAGCGCAAACGCGCTTTAGACCATCCGCTGAGAGCGTGCGAGAGATGGGCAGGCGGTCTGATGGGACTGCCTTTTGCCGCTCCTGCAGCTGGGTTTCCAACGGTGTGGGAATATAGGAAGGTGAGCTGTTTCTTAGCGGAAATCAGATAGGTGGATAGGCCTCACGTGAGACGAACAAGGCAAGGCCTTGAGTGCGGTGCATCTGCTGCGACGCCGTGAGTACTTGTTGGGAAGTATGATGCTACTGTACCGAGCTTTGTGTTGCACCTCCTCATGCGCCGCCATATTCTGCCAGCCTGCCCCTAGAACCGTGCTGGTGAGGAGCATATGTTTTGGGCCCAGGTCACCCACAATTTCCTTAATTGCAAGCACCAATGTTGTCAGGTTCCCGCGCGTCCCGATCCCCAGAAACCCAGGAACAAAAAGAAAACGCTGTCTGGATCATGAAACACTTTTGGTTGGTTGATTGTCAGGGGAACTGAACTGTGAACACGGGAACTGATTTAGCCTGGCTGGACATTTCGTAAATTGGGGGGAGCTCCGCTTTTTTCCGCATGGTTCTTGCCTGACTGGGCGGCCAAAAAGCATAGCCCTGCCAGAACAAACGTCACGTGCCTTTGTTCACCGAAGCCCACGTCGTGTGCAATTCTTTGTGCAAGTCGTCTGTGCACAACTTCTCTAAGCAAATACTGCAAGTTTCCCTGTGCAAGTTTTTCGTCAAAGTATCGTTGCGCAAGTTCTTTGAGCAAGCTCTCCGAGCAAGATATCTGTGCAAGTTTCTCTCTGCAGTTCTTTTCTGCTCAAGTTCTGTGAGCAAGCTTCCGTGTGCAAGTTCTCTCTGTGCCAATTTCTGTGCGCAAGCTCCCTGAAGTTCTCCTGTAGGACAAGACTCTTTGCCATTCTCCGCGGAAGTCGCCCCAAAGCTGAACACTTGGCTTCTGGCCACAGATATGGCTCGTCTTTTTTGGACTTGGTACCCCTTTTGGGTGGCTTTACAGGGATGCCCAGAGGAAAACCAGCATTTTTGGTGGTACCAACTCCAAAAAAGACGAGCCATGGCAACCAAGCGACCATCTTCCCCGAAAGGCGTGAGGCGCCTGTGCTGCGGACTCCGGAGCCTTCGGCTCATCCATGGACCTTAGCACGGCTTCCCTGGACCCACGTTGCCCCAACTTTAAAAGTGGACGTTGAAACAAGCACCGGGAACTGGCCCCAATATTTCGCCATTGTCAAAGTCACTCCCCAAGTGGTAGGTTAAAGGGAAGCAACCCCAATTTCTGACTTTGATAACCCCTAAAAACAGGCCAAATAATGGCCCCAGGGGAATGATGGACACTTGCGGTGCCCAACTCCTTCTGACATGACCAATGCGCTCGAGTGATTCTATTTTCCAGTCGCAGTGCACCCTTTAACTTTTAAGACTAAAGGGATAACTGGCTACTGTCGGATCGACTGGGAGCTAATTCCCCTTCAGCATCTCTGCTCAAACGACCCCTCTGCAAAAAGTGTTTCACTTTTTGTGGGCCCCCTCTGGACACAAATCCGTCATTTCCCAGTTGAAAGTCCCAAGTTCCGTCACCAAGTTGAAGTCCAAAAGATCCAGCCACATAGCTACCGTCTCACTCCTCTCCGCACTCGCGGGCCCGGCAAAAGGTCCACCACGGGCTTCGGCTTGGGCTCTTCGGGCCTCGCAAGCGGCGAGCCGTCGCCAAAGCTTTTCTCCTCACGTGGAAACCATAGGCTTAGCTCCGTTCCGATCGAGTGGACCGGCAAAAAACATAGCCATCTTTCCCCCGCTAATATGGTCCGAACCCAAACAGTTTCAAGTCCATGCACTTAGGGAGTGAGTTAAAGCGATTAATCTTGCTTGGACTGTTTTGGGTGCTTTTTGGCAAGGCTTCTTCTGGCAACTGCGAAAAAGCATGGAGTCGGGTAATGCCCCTGTAATCATTTCAGCCCCTTTGGAACCCAGTGCAGTCGACCCAACTCATCGCCAGTGACGCACTAAACATGCCTGAATTGAATCCGACTTTATCATTTACATTGCGACTGCTGCAGCCTCTCCTGCCAAGGCAACGCCACGCAGGGGTGCTCTATATACTGGGTACACCTTTATTAACATCATAAAGGTCGCTTCAAATTCTTTGCGCCTGGGAGTGGGTCTTTGTCATGATACGTGTCTCTTCTGCAGAGTTGCGTAGTTCGAGCGACACAATGATAATTTTCCTGCTAGCATGAGGTGGTTTCTCCAATAACAAGCAGGCGGGTCGCAAGTAGCGGTCCGTCTGCTTGAGAACCACACAGAGCGCAGGGTGTTCCCTCGAATCATCTAAAAACAATATCTCTTGGGGCGAGGGGGTGGGCGAGTTCGACACCCTTGAAAGGTTGCACAACATGACACCAGCTGGGTTCGTTGAACTGACTCCTTGCAACAAGGAAAACAATAGTGCGGAAACACTGGCAACTTGTCGATCACTATTTTTGACAACCCTGGACCTTTTAAGCCGTTGTCACCCCCTGATGCTCTCGCCTTGGAGTGGAATGTAATAACATTGGCCCCCCGTGTTCGAACTTGAGAAGTGCCAACGATCCGAGTTTGTGTAATGAAGAATCTCAAGTCTACCTTCAAGACTTGGGTTTGTCTCAAAGGGGCCAAAACGGTCAGTTTCTGGGTTAGCCCTTTTGAGCCAACCCCAATAGGGCATCTCCAAAAACACTTCTCTTTAATGTCGCCCTCGGATAGTTAACTGGCTGGTTGAAAGCGACAAAGGTGTAAACACTGACAGGGGCAAAATGCGCATGTCTTGTTCTTAGGGAACCGGTCCCTCCAAAATGTTGGTTTTTCTCTTGGTTTGCCGCCAAAGAAAGACAGACCCAAAGGTGACCCAAATCTTGATGTAAGGTGCTGGTTGCCAAACCCCAGCTACGCCGGCCCTTGATCTTGGTGTCCAAACTCAGGGCTGCCTGGATTTTAGTTCGTGGATGATTTAACCACCACCCGGGTAACGGATGGCACAATTCGACGTAGGCACAGGTACTGCCTCAACAACAATTGGGGGCTGGGCCATCTTTCACCTAACCGTACACGAAAATGGTCCCCTTTTGCATTCCCTTTAAACCAAGGTGAACATGGTAACCTCAAGAAGACACGCCCAAATATGGCAGGGAACAAGGGGAACATTCTGTCATCTGCCCGTCCATAGCCATCACGCCCAAGAAGCTTTGTGCTTGCAACATGGTTCTCCTGTCTCCCTGAACAAACCAAGGCAAGAATGGTACCAACATAAACAAACACACCCTCTCAAGGCTTCTTCGATGGTCATTTGGCTGGTCTCAACATTCTTGACAAATCAGCCAGCAAACAAGCCCTGGATGCTGAAACCCCAAGCATCTACAACCGCTGGAGTCATCATCAACACCTATTAGAACCATGTAAGGAAGTTACTTTGGCGGATATCCGCTCCCATAAAGATTATGGTTGAAACTATCCCTGACTAACCTTCTGCCCGAGTTTTGAATGTGACTCACCTGTTCTCCCTGACTAACCTTCTGCCCAGGTTTGGAACGTGACTCACCCAAAAGCCAGGCAGTCACCTGTCCGGACACCTTCGGTGAACCCAGTCTGGCCAGGCCGCGGAGAAGCCGCCGGCGCCGGGCTCGTAGCCGCGCCGGTGTAGCTCTGGTAGCTCGCCGGCCTCGGAAGGATCTCATAGTCCAGTTTTCAGGGTTGGCTTAAAGGGAAACGAAAGAGAAAAACGCTGATTGTTGTTGTTTCTCTGTTTTTTTTTTTTTTGGGGGGGGTCAGATGCCAAAGTGCCCAAACGTCAATGGTGCTGTGCTTCAGATTTACGTTTATAGACCCCAGGGGGTGGGGAAAAAAATCCGCCTTCCAGGGAATCCGGATATCACTTTTGTGTGGGGCGGGTGACGCCCCCAAGCAGGATGGATTCTGCCTTAGTCTTTTAATCCGACCCCAACTAAATGGGCGTTGCCTCAACATGCCCCTGAAAACACGGCCCGTTTCCTTTTTGGCTTTGAATATGAACCAAAAGGGCCTCCAAAAAAAGAAGAGAGACACCCAAAACCACGGCACGTTGCATGCTGGCTTGCGCAAGGATCTGGGGCAAACCGATACTCGGTGTCACACTCGGTGTCATACTCCCCATGGGAAAGATGTCAAACACATCATGATAATCACAAGGAACTATGTCCGTGAGTTGGTTCGGCTTTAAGGCGAACCCCATTCGGAAAGCTTCCACTAACTCGCTGAGTCATTGTCCGAGCGCAAGGCTGGCTGGGCTGGCCATTTGGCAAGCCACCCACCATCACCGGGTTGTTCGCACCTCAGTTTGAAGGAGGCTGCAGAAAACTGCAACATGCCAGCCCCAACAACTGCTTCTTTCCATGTCCTCAATCCCAAGTACTGTCCAAAAAACGGCTCTTGGTGGGTGCTGATGGGTGTGTCCATTTTGCGGGAACCCCTTTTGGCGGATAACGGGACGCTCAAAGGACACCAACCACGGGGATTCATTTGCCAAACCCTGCAGAGATATGCTAACCCGGAGTTCAGGCGCCTGGGTGTGTGTGTGTGTGTCCCACCAGCTCAACATGCATAATCCCAAAACTCGAGTTGCCCCCAAGGCCAAAGCCGCAAGACGTTATGCAGCTAGAGGTCTGCATTGACCAGTCAGCATATATATTTGCCGGAAGCCGCAGGGAGCACATGCCCCGTGGTTTTGTCCCCCATTTGAGGCTGTGTGTGCGTCTGTACGTGTGTTTCCTTAAATACGCGCTAAGTGTTACACTAAAACTCATGGTAAGTCTGCACACTGGAAGGAGCCGAAGGCTCCCCTTCACTTCTTTTCCTAGCAGTCAAGCAGTCAGTTGGGCAACGTACATGGGGCCCCGGCCTTGCTGAGTACTCTGAAACTTCGTGTTGGTGTTGGGAAACCAAACGAAAAACCAACATCCACTTTGAGGAGCCCTATTTTGACGTACCATGGTCATAACAGGATCTTCATGTAGAATGTTTCTGTGGTGTAAACCATGCCATGGGCGTGCCGGTGGTGCTTCAGATGTTAACGAATCTTTGCATTTGAGACAAAGCTTTACAACCCTTGGTATCGGCTTGGAAACACTTTTTTTGCGACCCCCCGTTATAAATGAGCAGAACGAAAGAACCCTAAAGATCTAACAAGCTGCAACAACAGTGAAGACAACTTGCAATACTTCTTCCCCCGACTGTCGAAAGGTTGGAACATTTTGAAGATACCACTGACAAGGTATCAAGGGCTTGCGTTGCTGTACATACATTTTTAGAGTTCGGATCGCATCCCTGGGACACCCAACATCCAAACACAAGGTGAATTAAAATCCCAAACGGCGCAGAATACGTGCCCTGTGAACCAACGCCGCGAAGTGCCAATGGTGGCGGAGGGGGTGGGATAGCGTGTCGGATCTGGCAATCAAACATCCGTGACTCTAGGCAAATCGCTATAATCCGCAAATCTTTCCATTTTTCCATCTTGGCAGAAGCCTCCGTGTCCGGTAGCCGCATATGTGTGTATATATATATACATATTGCTATAATCGGAAAATAGGGAACCCCCCAAGGAACCACCTTCAGCTTTTGCCCCTCCATCACTTAAACTGCGCCAGCGTTTTTTTGGCGAGCAAAGATCAGATCCAAGTCGCTCGCACAGACTCGGTTCCGTTCTAAGCTCATGATGCCTGGTAGGTCTGAACGGCCAGATCTTGCTGACAAACAATTTGGGCGCTCAGTTCCGATTGAACTCAAACAAATCCCGGCGGAATGCGACACCTGCAATGTCCAGATCCGAAACAAACCTTGACGGATGGGGTCTAGGGTCGATATATTCGGCCAAAGAATACACATTGTCTTAACTTGTTGCTTCAATTGTGACATGTTCTTGTGACACTCTCATCTAGGATGGGTTCCACTACCCCAAACCAGTACCCCCACGCGTTTAATGGGAAATATACCATTTACATGGTGGCTGTATAGTGGCTGCAGATCCTGGGGGTGGAACCCATAGAGACATCCACTGGCCGGCTATGCCTCGAGCTCCGCACCCACCACGCCGCCCCCGAAGGCAGCGGCATAGTGGTTCCTCGGTGTCGTTCCAGCGAACCCGCGGCTTCGGGCCCGACTCGTCTCTAAACTCAAAAGACTCAAAGTATCGATTGCCAATAAATGAGCCAAACAAAAACACACACACACACACACACTTGCAACCAATGAGTTGAACATGGGGGAACTTGCAAGTTTGCACATGTCCACATCACAAGGAACACTTTGCTGCTTGACTTTGAAGGAAAACCCAGCAAAAGGAAACCGCGGGCGTTGGGTAAGAGTGGAAACAAGAAGATGTGCTGCTCAATTTCGCCCCAGGAATCTTTGTCATGTGCTTTATCTGAAGGGAATGCATGGTCAAAACAGATAAGGACTTGCGCACCAGTTGCCCAACGACAGACTTGGGTCTTTACGGTGCTGAAAGACAAGGCCCGCAGGATGAACCTGCCTGGTTGGTGCTTAGAAAACACACATTTGTGCGTTCACTCATTGTTTTGTGGTAAAATGGGCCATCATCCCAGGCCAGTCACGGCAGCCAAACTTCAACCGTTGCTTTGGGGCTAAGCTTTGAATCTGAAGCCAGAGATGTCAAAGAGCATTTTGTGCGAGGTTTGTTCAACGCACCTCGCGCAAACTCCACATCTTCAGGCGTCGTGGAACCCTTGGCCTGTGCACCGCTGAGCTGGAGGTGTGTTCTTTTTATTGGAACACCTAAGGAACCCCACGATTATTTTTTTTGCGGGGGGGCTTTAGCGACAAAAAAAACCGCCAGCTGCTTCTTGGCTGTGCTTTAGCTCGCCTCTTCTCTTGGCTCCCGACGCCGACGTCTTGGGCGCGGCCGGCGCTTGGAACCTGGCACCGGGTCTCGCTCGTGACTTCAAGTTCGCAGTGGATGTGACCTGAGCTAAACTCGATGGAGCTTTCTAGGACTGCTTTAAGAACATAGGGGGAAGATTGGACAATACGGACTGTTCAGGACTTGAAGATCTTGAAGGTGAACTCATTGAAGGGTGGCCCAAAACTTGGCCTTTCTACCTGAAGGCAAATTTATGTGATATGTACATTGCGGCCAAGGGTTGACTAGCTCTGAACAAGATGACACTCTCAAACGAATCAAGCTGGTTCTCATGCTAGGTCTTCGAACTCAATCAACGCTGGACATCAATTCATAAGCCCTCCCGATTCAGGTCAGGGTCCCAATTTGGAGGGATTTCAACTCACCGTCCAGGGTTTCCCGCCCATTCAGATATTCGCCAGGTTCTACTTCTATTTCAATCAAGGTCGACATTCTGTCCTTGGTGTCACGTCCCGTGCTACGTGTCATCCCTCCCTGTGGGTTCACTCAGTGAAAGGTGCCGAGCTAAGCCACAATTCAACGCTTCGGGGTAGAAAGATTGCAAACAGTTGGGTGTGTTTTTTGGGAACCCACTTTTGGTTGGAGGAACAAAGGGCAACCAACCATACCCATTTTAGAGACAAGTTGCCATTGCCTTCAACGACATAAAGATTGAGAATCGCGCAGTGCTCTGACAAGCGCAGGCGCGCTACCCATAAGAAACTGGACAAGAACACCACCTTCAGAAAAGAATTTGCGCCTGCGGCATCCTATCGGAGGAGTTTGTTTGGCTTGCAGGAGATGGTTTGTCATGTTACAGCCTCCTCCTCCTACTTCATTCCTTTCGCCATCCAAGTGTTTTACGTGAAACCTCCGCTGCACCCAATCAACCTGTGCAAGGGCCTTATCTGCCAATGTGTCATGCTGGCCAACTTGTCATGCTGGCATGAGTGTAGTTTCCACATTATTCAGCAAGTTTTTAGGCCCAGGTCTTCCTCAAACTTGGAGACCTATTCCTGCAGGTGGTTTCCAACTGGTTTCCGCCAACATCATACCAACAAATAACTTGCCCACTAGGCGATCACCGGTGTCTATTTGAAGGGATCCCTTTTTTGGGATTGGTTGCAAACTCACTTCCTGAGTGGATGATTCAGAACAAGTCCACACTTTTTGTGTTCCGCCACAATGGTCTTCCCAACAACATAAGTTCATGAGCTGTGAGCGAGTGACTTGTGGCTTTCCGGCTCGAGGCTTACAGGAATTTAAGAATAGGAAGATGTCCATGAACCTTTCCTCGTACGAAACGTGCAATGGGCACAAGTGGCTTTGCTCAAACTGATCCACGTGTTTGGGGCTGTCGCAAACTGAACGTGCGGTTTCCCTGTACAACAACCAAAAGAAGGGTCCCCTCCAAAAAAGGCACACCTGCTTGGCTTCAATCTTGTTTTTTTTTTGATTTTTCCGCAGGCTGCTTCTCCCAAACGCTCATCCAGCTGAAAGCCCGACAATATTAGCACCGGCAACTCAAACTTCATTGGTGTAAATATCTTGTTTCCTGGGTCTGGGAAGTGACATGTAGGGCGGGGCCACTATACAAGAATCATTGGTTAAGAGTGTGAGACTCTGAGCATCCCGGACACCTCCTCGTTAAGACTGTCAGTGTTGCTGTCAGACCAAAGTTTCTTGTCCCAGAAACCGCCGCAGCTTTTCAAGCCACTCACTCATTCAGCAAGCATTTGCCGGCATAGCTTTGCACCCTCGTGGCTATGTGGGAAACTTAGCCATGCCATCTGACCAATTCACAGAGTCAAACTAAGACTTTAAGAGGGATCTCAAGCGCTTGCTAGGCCCTCAACAAAGTCAGGGTCACAGATTCTGAATTTCGCAGATGTCCATGTTTGAACCTGTTACGAATTCTAGTGCGTGCCCTTGTCAATCGAAATGTGAGATGCGCTTCCATGGAAGCCATCAGGTAGGAGCAAAGCAGGGACGCTAGGGAATCAGCTGAGGGTATCCTGGCTTGTCCAAAGAACACAACACGTGCTACCACACCCAGGAGACTGTCCCCGACACTTGAACCAAGTGGCTCTCAATCTTGATGGGTAACATCCGCACACAATTCGCATGGAAAAGTTGAAGGTCCCTAAACTTTGACGGATACCTGCATTGCTCTTCCGCCCCGAACCAGCATAAGGTCGATCGCCTCTCGTAACTTGCAAAGGCATTTGTTTCCAGCCGGTCCTTTGTTTGCCTAAGTGTCCTGGAAAACGTCAGAACAGACTTCCAGTAGCAAAATCGTCTCCCTTTAAAACCCACAGGGGAAATACGAATTTCATTTCAGCACATGGACGAGTACCAGGGAAGCTCCTAGGCTCGGCTTTTGCGTTTCGGAGCAACTTGCCAGGTTGGCTGCTGTCCGCCCGAGTACCCGGAGGACCTTGGATATGGTCGCAAGTTGTCAGCTGGTTTCAGTGGGCCTGGAATTTGGCTTTGACTGGCACACTTGGGCCACCCTTGTGGGTCAAAGACTATCCCTGAGCTATTGGCCATTGAGGAGACACTGTGAGAGGTGTCCTCTCGAACACATGGGCATGTCGAGAAGGCGAGCTCGGATTTCGACATGAGTGTGTGTCTAGTTCACAGGTTCACACACAACTCCACGGCACAAGAGGGTTTAAGTCACGGCTTTACAATTGTTACCCTTCTTTAGTCACCTTCCCTCTAAAGTGACAGGACCAATCCGCCTAGTTGCATTTGAGAATGGCCTGAAAAGGGGAGGGGGTCCCTGGAACTCACACATTCCCAAGTCAAGCATGCTTCAAATAAGTTGAAAGCGGCCATGTATCAGTGTTCTAAGGTGCCGGACTCAAGTGACATTCTCTAAATGGGGGTTTGAAAGACGCAAAAACCAAAACAACTTTTGAGAACTCCTGAAAGTGTTTGCTTTAAGGGGGCCCGCTTGTTTGCGCCTCTGTCTGAACCTGGGGTCTGCACCCAGCCGCTTGGAACTGTCCTGGCCTGGGTTCGGGCGTGCGCTGCGTCATGGCAAGGAAACTCATCCTTGTCATTTGGTAAGTGGCTTGTTATGCGAACCCAAGTTGGCATGATGAATGCATGAACGATAGCCAATTTGTGAACAGATCTGAAAAGCTTCAAGATACACACATATATGTATATATGAAGTTCCGTCAAAATTTGTTGTTCACAGTAAGTACGTTCGAATTTAGAGAGTCCCCTATCGTTTTCCAACGTTTGGTCTGTAGCACAAAGGTATGGTTTTTTTGAGAGTCCCCTATCGTTTTCCATGGCTTCAAGCACCTTGAGCTATGTGGATGTCCAAGTGTAGACTACTTTCCTTTTCCGTAAATTATGACCGCGCTTCATATGTATATATATATAATATACACACGGATACATGCTGCTTCCACGCACGCATCGAAAAATCGAGATATCGTACTGTACTTAGTTCGTCCACATGCGGTTTGTGGGGCCAACAGCGCGCTGCAGCCTGACCCAAAAGCCTGTTTTCTGTGGACACTTTTTTTTTTGTGGAAGTGAGCAGGGATGTCGCCACACTTGACAGGGACGCAGGGTCTCTAGGTTCGATCAACATGGCGCCCCAGAAAAACATGGCGCCCCAGGCGCTTTGGGGACTCAGCATTGGCCCAGTTTCCCCCTAAAGCTATTTTACTTCCCGATTCCTAAATGATGGCAGACGGAAATCGCAGCCAAAGCTCCAGACCATTCTCCTCAAAAAAAGGAAAACTCGGTTTTTCGCTACCACTGCCTCAGCACTTTACACAGGACAGAGGCTCCGCAAAGCAATTCATGCGAGCCGCATAGCGGCTCTCATAATGGACCCGCGCAAAGTTTGGTTTTCCCAAATTGGGAAAGGCTGCGCTGAAACGCCAGGTTTCATTTGGGGCTGGGCCTGGTCCTTGACCCTGGCTGTAGGCCAAGAAGTCTTGGGTCGGAGTTGGGCTCACTGGCCCGTCTTGGGTGTACAGAGTGTCCGTTGCAGTCGAGGAAAACACTTCTAAGACTAAGGCCAGATTATTGGTATGCCGGCGTGAATCTCGGAAGCCTGGTTTTTCTCCACCGCAACGGACACGTGGAACGCACCCGAGAGTTAACACCAAAATATTCAACCTTCCTCCTGTGAATGCTTCTGATGCCCAAGGGGAGGGGTGGGCAGGCGGCAGCCTCCATTATCCGCGAAGCTGAAGGGCAGCTGCGAGCCCGGCATGCCGAGCAAACAAAGTAAGGGAATCCCCCAGACGCGGACATTCGTCGTGGGCGACCTCATGTTGGCCCTAGGCTAGTAGGTTCGGATTGCGCGCAAGGCCCAGTCCATTCCCGAATGCTGAGGCAACGGCATTTGAGGCTGGTTCGTAGGTTGGCAAATCCGCGGCTGGTCGGTCTGGCATTTGCGGCGTACAAGGCTTAAACATCCATTTGTGGGATGAAGTTGGGCCCCCCCTCAAAAGTTCGATCTGAGAGGCAGCTCCTTGTAGGGGATCGCCTGAAGGGGTTGCATACTGAGTTGCAGGTTTGCCCAGTGACGATGGTGCGAACACTGACTAGTCGGTTCTAGCCCCAAGCCAGGGCGTCGGTTTTTGGTCGACCCTTGTTGGTTTTGCGGGCTGATCGATATTGGTTTGGGGTAATTCAGCCCCTATCGATCTTGGTGACAATATCGTCGGGTATTCAAGTCCTGTTCCCTTCAAGTCAAGTGCGGTAGCTTGAATCGAAGGGCCAACTTGGCCCCTTGCTTTGCAATATTTGGCCCCCCCCCTACCCCAGCAAGTCCCCACAAGGCAATCCAAATCACCCCACGAACAGGTCGCACTTTTGCGGGCTTGAACGTAGCAGCCTTGCTGGTAAAACCAAAGCACTACTTGAGACGGGTGGCCCGAAAGCAAAACTGACCAACTCTCTGAGCAAGTTCTCGGGCACGCGGCCACGCAGATCCCCACAGCAGGTTGCGCTGCGACCAGAGAGGGCACACCGACCAGCCAATCCCCACAGAGCGCTGACGACCGGGGAAAAGTAGCAACAGTCCCCACAGCAATCCTCTCAGAGGCTTGCGCCGCGCTCAATTTTCCACTAAAATGGTCTTCCCCCAAAAAACTGAAGTCCATGAACTCGGGAAGTGAGCAAATCCTTAGGAGGTGGCAAAGCACCATTCGAGCAGGCTATTCACAACCTGATCTTCAACCGGGCTGTCCCGCCAAAAGTTTGAGCTTGAACGGGTTAAATGGAAACCCAACCGCTAAACCAACTAAAAAGCTAAACACCTAAGGAAGCGGATGGCTGGGAACCGCCAAGTGAAATGGTTGCCATGAAGCCATCGAGCTGCACCGATCTCGGGTTGCCGGTCCCCTGAGCTTCACTTCTTCACGACTTTTGCCTGTGGCTCACTTGTGCGCATGATGTTTCACGGGATCCTTCTGTGTGGATATGGGCGGCATTTTTATTCAGGGTGATCACCTGTTTTTATTTGGTGGGCCTTTTGATATTGAAGAAACCCATCCCCCACAAAAACTTAAAAAGCTGAGAGGGCTCCAGGCGGCAACCGGCGGGTCGACCCTCGCCTCCTTTGAACCGGCCACCCAGCCCCAGATGGTGTCAACGCCGTCCAAGACCAGGTCCAGGGCGTCGATGGTCGCGTCCTTTGGGGCAAAGGAGGGGCTGAAGCCCAAAGGGGCTGGCCCCGTTTTCTGATCTGCTGTCCAAACAACAATTAATAACCTAAGGAACCGGATGGCTGGGAATCGCCAAGCAAAGGAAAACTAACGGAACGCCAACCATTTTGGGAGGGTGCCCTTGGGGGATGGGCTGGGTTTAAGGGAGATAGGGAAGCACTCAACCCGATCATTTTGAGGCGTCCAAGTATCTTGTTCACTTCAGCTGGCAAACGAAAAGCTGAAAGTCCACAATATGAAAAAAAACAATACCATGAGGGGCTGAACAATTAGAAAGGGGAGGTGGTACTGCAATGATGCAAGGAGCAACATGTTTGTAGGTCTTTGACCCCCACTATGACTTTCTTGTCCAGCGGTTGCCCATGAACAACACGGTCTGCCCTTTGTGCATGATATTGAAGGGCAACTGCCGGTGATTCAGGAGCGAATTAGATCCAGCCAGACTGCAGGGAGATTAATGTGCTTCATGCGCTCACCTGCCAACATGTGCGTCTCCCTAAATAGCAAACATCTTGTGACGTAACCGATCGAAAGAATCACCAATGGTTACAAACTCTCTGACATGGGACAATCCTGTCTTCAGTTCCCAGGTGGCAGGATCACCTTAGCATGGAAGGCAAACTACTAAAACAACTGGGCTAATACATTGAGATACAACCATGATGATAGCACAACCACTGCCAATATTTTCAACATTTGAACTTTTCAATGATGACACTCCTTAGCGTCACCATCTTTTGCCCTTCAGGAGCTTCATCACTGAAAAGGCGCATGGCCATTCTTTCGGACAGGAACCCTCGGGCTTTTAAGGCCGGGGGAGAAGGTGGCTAAGGCGCGGGCCTTTAGCGCGCCCACGGCGCCCTTCTCTCTAAAGTCGTCCACCATATCGCCTCAGAAGAAAAAGGGAAAAAAGCGGCGCAAGCCGTACAAAAAATGCGTTTTTGGTTTGAGAAAACGTTTCAGGTGGGTTTAAATGGGCTTTCCAGCCCTTGGTTTTATAGCAACAAAGTGACGGTTTGTTGCAGCATTTACTAAAACTGAATTAAACAAAAGACAGACAAAAGAACACCTAAAACCACGCCAACAACAGTGAAGTGGAAAAAGAAGCTCCGTCTTACTTGTGCAGCCTCTTTGGGAGGGAGCCGAGCCACGGGGATGATTTGGGGACCCATGGCCCTCTGAGCGCTTGTGGCCAAACTCCCCACCTGGCACAAAAGGCTGTGGCAAGGAGCCAAAGAGCAGAGTCGTAGGGTCAAAGAGTCATAGAGTCATAGAGCCATAATAGTATTTGCAATACTTGCCATATTTGCCATGCTCCTGGCTAGAAATCATCTGCCTTTCACGGCACAACACCCCATCACAGGTCCCTGACCTTCTAGCAACCCAATCCCATCCAGGCTTGCCTTACCCACTATGGACAGGCTCCTTCAAGGTTTCCAACGGGTTTTTGTTTTCAAGCCGCGAGAGGGTGAATGGCAGACAAGTGTGCCACGGAAGGCAACAGAAAATCGTCGGCTGAGACCGCCGAGTCCCGGTTCATGCTAAACGTGACTGGAGCTGGGGCCGTTTTCTTGATGCATCGACTGCTTCTTCAACCAGTTTGTTCCAGGTCCATTGCAAGATTCCGGGCCAAGCCCCAAGCAAGCCCAAACACGTGGGGCGCAGAAGTGCGGCTGGTGTAAACTTGGAAATCAACCGAAAACGGCTTGCCCATGGGCAATGGAGAGCCCATGAAACCCATGGGCAACCCCACGGAGACCCAGGTTTTCAGGACCCAAAAGTCGATTGGATCCCTTTCGGGATACGAAGTACACATGGACTGATCAAATCCTCGGAATTTAGACCGGGGACGCATGGCAAAGGAAACCGAAGGACAGCCTTCACCAAATAGGAGATTGGATCATCTTAAGGGTCGAGTGCACGGAAGGGTTTCTAGCAGGTCCACTTTTAACATCACCCCCACAGCCGAATTCTGAGCACTTATCAGACATTGACAACCTGGTGATTCAAACTTCCCAAAGAAGGAACATACGAGATTCCCATTTAAGAACTGAGATGTTTTTTATACCCAAACCAGTCGCAACTGCCCGAATCCCAGTGGACAGGCTTTGGAAATGACCCCTTTCACGCTTGCTGCCGTAGAAATGCGGCCCCTGGGTTTTGGGAAACTTTATAACTCTTGGTACGGGCTTGCAAAGCACTTTTTCGCAGGGAATGAGGGAATGATCCTTTAAACCATTCCTTAGGTTTCCAGTATCCTGGAATCCCCAGGTTCATTTCCAACACCCGGTCTGGGTCATTCCCTATCGCACCAGCAAGTAAACGTGCCAACAGCTTGGCTCAAATCGCTGGCCAAGCGTCCAATGGAGTCGGCCACAAAGTCCGCAGCCTCCGAGCTAAGTCTTCTGAAAGCTGTGAGCGTTTGGAGCTCTTCGCTTCCCGAGTGGACGTGCACAAAACAACCAAATCCATTGTCATGGATAAAAGGTATCATAGAAACATGGGGAGTGAGGCTACCCGCGGGCTGCATGACAAAGTAAGCCTACGAGAAGTGCCCCGCTTTGGGGCTCCAAATTCAGATTTCGCAGCAACCTTGGCAACTTTCAGAGCCCATCGAGGCAGGCCAACACGTGGGAATCCCGAACTCACTTGCCGCAGAAAACCTTCCAACATCTGCGCACCTCCGTTTGGCTGGAAACATTAAAGTAAATACGTCAAATCCACTTCTGCGGTTGATGCCCTTAACAGGGAATGTTTCAAGGATGTCACTTAGATGATGCCAGTGGTTTCTATGCTCGCCTTTTTTGAATTGTCTGAAGTCTCCAGCTCATCTTTAGGGGTGTTGGGTACATGCCCCTTTTAAATACCCCAGGGTATATGACCCCGAACGGCTTGCTGATCTTCGTACCCGCCTGGCCAAAAGGATTTGTTCTTAGAAATTTAGTCCCCTTTCTTTCCACGCAAATCTTTGAAAATGCCTCGCTGAACCCAAACAAACATACAATTATGTTGGATATGATTAGTATTTGGCGGTCAGGGAGCTTGTGTCACTCCCTCCATGAAGGACTCTAACTCTTCAAAGTGATATGCCAAGCTTTCCAAACTTAATTTAGCTACCTTCTAAACTTCTAACCAGGTTTTTTGATTGGCTCACGTGTTACGTGTCCAGGTTGTGATTTAAGTATATCTGTATATGGATATACCCCTTAAACATCTCACATATGCTTAGTCTTGCACCCCATCTCCACATGTGCCATGGTGAAACTGCTCGTGCGGGCCATGGTCATGGTACCCTGAATAGAAATCCCCGCCATTTTTTGTTGACCAGGTTGGCCAACCTCCTGTTTCCAATATGAGTAAACACACATTGTTTACACAATCTTATCTGGGCTCCTCTTTACGGGGTACCAGGGTGTGGTTGCTTAAGCCAATCGTGCGACCAGCTTTTGCCATGTGGGTTTCTCTCAAAATGAGGCACTTTTTTAAGGGGTGGTACCCTTGTCTTACCTTGTGAGTGGATGGCCCAACAAAAAAACATTTCTTATGTGCCACTAACATAGCCGAAGCCCCAAAAGTGACTAAAGTCCAGGAAGTCAGGAAGCGAGTCATTGTGGTCTTCCCATGAAACCAAAAGAAGATTCAACCTGCACAAAACAAATCCCACTCAGAACTCGCCCACGGCCTGGCCAGCGACCCCGGCTTTCTTTGTTGGCTCCTCCTGGATCCGGCGACAGCTGGGACATTAAAACAAGTGCGTGTCGTTTGACCTCCGCGTAAGGGGTATAAGCCGAACAAAAGGCGAATAAATCAATCTTTCATGGGTATGGCTTTTGCAGAGGGTACCCTTTTCAACTTGGAATAACGGGAGACCGACGGTGCCACGATTTTGGGGGTACCCCGATTTTGACACACATCTGGAGTCTGGAAAAGCGCGCTTGGATGGTGCTCACATCTTGGGAGAAAGCAACTGCAACCTGAGTGGCCAACATATTCTGAACTTCTCGTGAACAATGGTCTTCCCGAACAATATGCGGAACGGAACTTCCAGGAACTCTAACACCATGCTGGTGCCTGTTCTTTTCTTCTTCATTTTTTTTTGGGGGGGCGCTGATTTGGGGACGAGATTGAACTGGCCTCTTGAGAAGTGTGTTTTACATCAAGGTCCACTTGGGGATGCAATATAGTCCTGCAGGAAGCACTAGACACTGGAAAAGATGCAAGATGCGAACTGTGCCTTTGAGGAAACCAAAGCTGGTCTGTAAACCAGGTGCCCCTTGGATGCAAGGGGAATTGGATCCGACCGCCCAGGAAGGAATTGAAAAAGCTGTCGCCTTGTCAGACTGGGTGCTGGAAAGTGAACCCAGCGGATCCTCAAAAAAGACAAGTCGCCTGAGTCACAATCAACACGCTGGTACTAAAAGGTCGCACTTATTTGTGATTGGGACGCTTTAGCCTTAATCCACCCGGGTTTTGATTGTGGCTCCTTGTAATTTTGGGGCGCTATCCAATTTCTGACAGATTGTTTAAGGGCGGTGATTGGCGTATCGGGGGTCCTTTTCACAAGGATGCGTTTCATCTTCCACAAGCCTCCGATCGCGCACCGAACCATGGGTGTGTTGTTCGCTCATAGGTGAACTCGAGAGTTGCCCACTCTGGAGCCGGGGACACCTAAGAAAAAACAATTCTCTCCATGTTGTCCATCTTTTCTTATTTTTTGTAAGGGGGCCGGGGGCCGGGGGCGTGGGGGGGCTTTGACTCACAGGGCTTGACCTTTAAAACCATGCGACTGTGGGGCTCTGGGACTGACCAGGGCCAGATGAAGCCATGAAATCAATTTCCGTTGGTTCATTGGACACTTTCCCTTCAGATGCCTACAGAAGATATCAAACGAACCGCAGCGGCAAACGCCGGCCAGTGGGGGTCCAAATCTTTGATAAGACAGGGATTGGATTGGGACTTAGCATTTCCAAATCCAAACCAAGCCACCGGTCTAGGGGTACCTGCTGCGATGCCGCATCCGTCGCATTCCGTCTCCTCTGGCGGAGGCTCGTAGTTGCCGAAGCCCTGCCGGAGAAGCCCAAGGACTAACTGGATTTCCATGGGGCGATGGTGGTAACACATGGCAATGCGTCCAGTCAAGACACGTCACCACCCTCACCCAGGGGAAAAAAGACAAAACAGACAAACGCGAATCAAGACCCACAAGGAGACCCAACCCAACGGGGGAAAAGAAAGAAGCGCAGCAAACGGAAGATCTGTGGAGGTCGTGAAATCAGCACTTCGCCAACTGACTGGAAGGCGATTCCCTTCCTGCCTGGCATCTGGCTTTCAAAGAAGCACCTCAGGCATGTTTCGGCTCAGCCAGCCTGAAAGTCCCTTTTGAACCCGTTGGCTCGCAATTCTATTTCACTTAAGTGCGCTTGCGATGTGATTTGCCCAGACAAACGTTATTCCCCCCCCCCCCCCCAAGGCCACTTATATTTTGTGGATGCTCAAGGGACACCAAATCGAGGCCAAGAATTCCAAGTACTATCGCCTTGACAGTTGGGGAATATACCCCTTCTGTGACACATGCATGTTGTGGCCAATCTGACCTGCTCAGTCGCCTGGCCAAAGCAAGTTCAATCCTTTGTGGCCTTGACTCAAACGACGAAGACATCCGTTGACCACACAGTTGAAGTTTCTTAATTCATTCATCCGGCTGTGGGTCAAAAATAGGGAAACCCCAAAATGGGGGTTGCCCCGGTATGTGGCAACATGAACTAAAACCCGCCGTCCAGTTCCTGGAGGTGTTCATGTTGACCCATTCTCCCGAGTCACTCCGTCACCCCGTCCGGGCCGCCGGCCAGCCGTGGATTTCTCCACGCTGGGAGGCGTCCGGAGCGCTTCCTGAGAGCGCCGGCTCCGTTTTGGGCGGAAGCAGAGGCGGTCGGAAGGCTCGTGACATGGGAATCCCCGAATGGCACCTTGGATGGAAGCGATGACTAAAACCCGAATGTAACCCAGCTGTTTGATTGGGAGCCGCAATTTGGAGGATCCGATGCCTTGTAAAGCGGGTAGTTTTTGGATGTATCGTTTGAGCAACCCTGTTGTGTTGCTGGACTATGGTCACTTCCTGAATGGATCGGCCAAAAAAGAACCAATTCTTTTGTTTGCCACTAAAGCGGTGCTCCCAATCCAGGAACTCAGGATTTTAGACAACTTCCTGTCTATCCCATAGGGTTTTATCCATGGATGTCACAGGTTTAGTCCAACAGCATGAAAAACCGACAATACCACTGGAAACCGATAGGGGTCAACCTATAACCGATACCCCGGCAAAGAAGCCTGTTGCTCACGTGTCGCCTTGAAACGTAACCTCAGCAAAGAAACAGCTAATCAACATCGGCACAAAAGGTGATGATTAAACTTCCGAAACAGGCAATGATGCAAACCAGGAGGCACGGGAGAGGTGTGGGAACGAGGGTTGCCTTTTGACCCAACTCGCGTTTGAAAATCGTCATGTTCAATCACAAAGCGGCAAACGCTGAGGTGATTCCCCCTCTTTGATTGGGGTCTGATTTGGAGTTCCATGCAGCTTCCTTTGGAACCCGCGGCCACATTTCCAGATCAGAAAGTGAGATTATATGGTCGTTGGCGTCCCAAAGCGCGACGCTGTTGCCTAAGCTATTCTTGTCCCCTTGAAAGCAGCTTTTCTTCACGGATGGATCGATAAATTGTTTGTCGCTGTTGCATGTGGGCGTGTCGTTTGAGGCTCGGCGCGGTTGGCTTGAAGGGACACCAAAAGGAAGCCAACCATTTTGGGGGGTCCTCCCCTATTTTGAGACAAGGCCGTGTCCCATTTGCCAGGAATTCATGTGGCTGCACAACACATGGTGCCCAAAATGCCCACGAAAATAGAAACAAAGGCTAATCCTTGGCATGGGCGTACTGAACAAGACCAAAGCCTGCGGTTTGCCCCAGCTCTCGGTTTTTGAGCCAGACCCATGTGGAACTGATTTAGGAAGGCTCGATGCACCCAGGTGATGTTGAAAGGGAATGCAAGGCTTGGAGGTTCGTGGGTGGTGTCCCATTTGCCCACAAGCGGTTACCCCCCCAGAACAAGTACGGCTCAAACAACAAAGACACGCACGGAAGCATCTTGTCCAAATTCGGGGCCCTTTTTGCCAAGCAGCACCTTGGGTGTTCGCCACCAGTTTTTTTTGGTGTTCGCCACCAGTCGTGTTTTTTTAAAGGAACTTTCCACAACCATGTGACAACACGCAGCCAACTGGGCGTGCCGTTTTTTAGGATGCCTGCGGCTCACTTCCTGAGCGGGCTGGCCAAAAAAAGGCCAGACTGTTTTACCACTAAAACGGGTCCCATCCCCAAAAATGGCCAAAGTCCGAACAGGAGCTCGGGGCACTGCCTCGGTTTTTCCTCCTTTCGGCTTCCCGAAACGGGGCCCCGGCCAAGGCCGACTTGGTGGCGTCTCGCACGGTTCTCACCTCCTGCGGCTCAATGGCGCGCGCCTGGCCGGAGTCCAAGAAGCCATCTGCGAATCCAGTGGAACACATAGAAATGCTGTGGACGAACTCCTGCACCTAAGAGGCCCTGGAGGGATGATTCCCCTGTAAATACCAACAGTGGTTTCCCATGGTTTCAAAGTGGCGCAGGAGTTCGTCCATCCACAGTATGTCGAGCGAAAATTGATTCCCCTTAAACAAAAACAAGGCAACAGTCAAAATCTTCATTTCAGCAAATGGAAGACATCATTGTCCCTGGATTTGGGATTTGATTAGGGGTCAGTTGCTCCTCTCCGCAGATTTCCCCCGTGGCAGGCTTCCCTGCAAAACCCCAAGAGGTAAGTCCTTTGGCACACAGCAACCACCTTGGGGTCACAGGATTTCTCCTTTCAACAGATGCAATTGACTAGTGGCTTCCCTTGAAACTGCTACTGTTAGGAGGTTCCAACAAGGGAAATGGAGGAAACCTTGGTTTACAGGGACACCCAACAAAAACAACAACCCATTTTGGGGGTTCACAAAGGTTTTTGTTTTCCGACACATACCCATAGGCAACCTGAGCAGAAGGTGGACATTTCGTAGGCCTAATGGAAAAGCCAGTTGTTTCCAGGGCGATTTGGTCACAACGACCAGCCGCACCACGATGTGTCTCTGACACTGCAATGCTCCCTGTTCGCAGATCTAAATCTGTTCTTTCCACTCCCTCAAACCACAGCGGAGAATGGGTATATATTTATATATATATATGTAATGTTGACCCCAGATTAATCAACCCTGGTGTATTAATATGAGGGTGTTCCCCTCCAAAAGTGATGATGGCGCACCAAACCCAAAAACACACCCCCTATTAATAAACTGGGGTTGATTTATCTGGGATCAACATGAGTTACCCAAGTCTACCCTGGTAGTTTGGAACTAGTGGAAATCACTTTTGTTCTCATGGTTCATGTCCATCTCCATGAAATGAAATCAAAGGATTATTTGGGAGTGGCAGATGCCTATCCCCTGGACAGGGAGATGCGGGCTCCAAGACGGCCACAAAGGACCCGGAAGACTGACAGCTTCGGACATCTCGTGAGAAAATATGTCCAGTGACAAACTCCATGTGAGAAACCACCAGGGAACATAAAACATATTCTTAAGCAAACGGAAGTCTCCCAAGAGGTACGTCAATGCTCGGCATATGGGTATGCATCAAGTTTGCTTCCCTTTAAACCAACCACAACATGGGTACCGAGCCTGAAAAATGCGGGTACCCGCGTGGGTGCACGTGTTCTTGTTAAGGCTGTGCTTTTGGGCTCGTCCTTTATTGGCAAACCAAAAGGACACTGACGGAACCATCTTGAGGCAACCCCCAAGTAGCCTGGGCAAGCTGCATCGCACAGATTCGCACACTGGAAATAAGGAACTCTCGCCAACTCTCGTATGTGTTGATCATGAAGAATCAAAGACGTTTGGTGCCCCAGCGAAGATTCACGCATCCATTTGTCCAAGACCCCTCAAATGAAAGGCATTTTCGTGGGAAGCTTGGGGTATGCTGAAAGAAGGCATGGAGCTTTCTTGGATTGCTGAAGTTCGTGTAGAAGGGGAGCCCCTGTTCTCCTTTAGATGGACGCCGAATGGAACACTGAAGCCGGTCCATATCCCATTTAGGGCGCCAGCAGTGCTTGTCCTCCTGGTTGTGTGAAACATTTGCCACCCTCCTCTAGAAGCAATACATCTTGATCGTAGCTCATGTGGGTGTGCTTTTGTTTGAGGGTACCGTATTTTGGTGGCTTTAAAGGGAAACCACAAGGAAGACCGAAGCCATTTTGGGAGGCCCCCAAGCAAAAGACACACTCAAATCATTCGGGAAGAAACCAAAGGGCCCCCAAAGGCCTTTCAGAACGTTTCTGGGTGGGGCCTCGTTTCACTCTCCCTGGACAAATCCAACCGCATCCATCGGCACCACTTTGGATTGGTGGTTTATCAACCAGTACTTTTTCCGGGTTTCATCCATTCCAATTGGCATCCCAGTATTTCAGCATTCATAGGGCTTCATCCATTCCAACTGCTGCAAAAGGGTCTCGGTCCACATCACTGGCCTGTGGAACAATGGGAGGCGCCGCAATGTCCTCCATAATCTTCAATGCCTCGAGCGAGCCAGGAGTCAGAATGACACAAATTGCGCCGTGGCTGAAATCAATTGGCAAATTGGCAGATTTTCCGAGCCATGGACCAATCCCAAATCAGACATATGATGTGTCAGCCTGTACAGCTTCCTCCCTCATTCGCCTTGTTTTCGAGTCCAGGCTGCACATAGGGTTTGGGTGACTATTCCCCAATGCGCCTTGTCGTATTCTGAATCGTCCATCAAGAAGCCTTTCGATCAATTTCTTCTGGGTGTTTGTTTTCTTTAAGAAAAAAACACGGGTATCTTCAAAAGAAACACCCGTATGTCGAACCCCAAAACAAACGCGGTGGGTTCCAATGGAGTAGGGGCCTCTAGGCTTCTTCTGACAAAAGGGTCCGGGAGTTTCGCGCTTGGCATGTTCCCATTGAAACTCACGAAGCAGGGTTCAAATCGTTACGCCCAATCACTGATTCATACCCTGCTGAACCTGCCTGTTCCCGGGTTAGGACGGTTAGGAACATTGGCTGTTGCAACGGAGGGACCTGGTCAGCTTCCCAGAGTTTAGCTTCCTGCTGAACCGTGGGCGCTCTTTCAAGGAACTGGGCTGTCCTCAGATCCTCCGCTGAAAGTGTACCTTTGAGCGGGTTAAATGGAAACCCGACAACCAATCCCTAAAAAACCGAAACACCTAAGGGGATTGTTAAACACCACCAAGGGAAGCAGCCCCGCGACAAATCTGCCAGGTTCTTGTATTCCCGGGTCGACAGTAGAGACCCTCGCTGTAAGGGCCCGGCGCCGGGGCATGCGCAAAGGTAGTTCTGGAAGGTCACATCCTGCCGCTTTGGCTCAACTCTTCCGGGTGAACACAAGAAAGCCACAATGAACAATCATATACATATATATATATATGTAATATATATGTAATATATAATATGATCATCTTGCAAACCGCGAAAATATGCAACATCCAATAGATTCAGCAAGCAGAGTTTTGTGCTCCGAGCTTCCGGTTGGGTCAGGATTTCTAGGCTCCAAGAACATCCTGGGCAACCCTGTCCCTTCTGCTCATTGAGCCGCTGGACGGGGCAACAACAAAAACGAGGCGTAAAGCACGCGAGGAAACACCTCTTGAATTGTGGTACCCACGTCACCACTATTCTTCAGGCCTACAAGGGTGTGTCTCCCTTCTCGTTGTTTTTAAAGGGAACTAACAGGAACACCATTGCGCTTTTTTGGGGGTCCAGTCCAACCTTAAAAATGCCACCCGCAAAACGCGGAAAGTCGCGGGGCGCCGAATCGCGAGAACCCGTGTCCTCTGATGCGATATGCTTGATGCACAGAACCTGAGCCATCTCCCAAGGGAAGCAGCGTTCATTTTTTTCTTGATGGGTATGAATCTTAATTGGGGACCCTTTGGTCATCATTTTGGTGGGGCTTTGTCCACCAAGAATTTGGGGTCCCCACTAACACTCATAGCCAGATCACGACCAGGAAGTGATGCAGAAGTTGGAGGGTGGATTCCTTGTCCCCAACCTTCGGATGAATAAGCGGTGCCTGTTTTTCCAGGCATTGATTCTCCACGCCAAGAGCGTAAGGAGGCAACACCAACTCAGTTGCCCAAAGGACCCAGAAATTTGAAGGACCTTTTGGAACCTTGGAAAAACATGGTTGCCAAATCAGGTTGAAACTAAAGGTTGAAAAGGTCGGTTCGCCTTGGAGTGAGCGAAGGTCACAAGACTCCCTCATGATTTCTCTTCAAGTCTTCCTTTCTGGAGACCCAAAAACATGGACGCGCATGGATGTGCAAGTGACAAAAGGAGGTTCAATGCTGACAAAAGGAGCAGCAAATACTCACATTTTGGCTCCTCTTAGACTCTTGGCTGTAGAAAGCAAAGGAAGACCGGGTAAGCAAGGGGACTTTTCCTTCTTTTGATACCTAGAGGGTATCCACTGGGCCCTGTCTCCCCCAAAACTCTCATCTAGGTGGAACCCGTGGAACCCTACGTTTCTTACTGTCCATGGGACCAGATTGTGAAAGAAGCACTTGGAAAGGCAAAGGCTTCGTCGCAAATCCTGAGGCCAAAACTCGAAATCAGAACTGGATGCTGAAAAGGACGTTGCGTCTTTTTTTGTTGGCCCTCAAATACTTTTTGGGAGGCAGGATGCAGATTATGGTTTTCTGAATTTGAGGCATGGACGCCCTTCAGCTGAATGTTCAGCTGATCGCTGCACACGCACTGCATCAAGTACTCCGCCACGTCTGGGGTGTCCTACATCGAGTCGACCGCGAGGCCCAGTCCAAATTAGGACCTTGGTCTGTTTCAAATGGTCGCAGTGGTGTTTTTGGGTGTCAACAAACCTGAGGTTGACCCAATGCAACAGTGTTCGTTGGCAGTCTTCCTTTTGATTGCCCTTTCAAACCACCAAATAAGGGTACCCACAAAAAAGGCGAGCCACCCGCTGGGCTTTGCCTTGCCAACGCATAGCATCGCGACTCGGACAGGTCCTTGGGGTTGTTCCGAACCTCAGCAGATTGACCGCACCACGAAGGGATTGCAACAGCTTGGCAGTGGGTTGGAAAGCGGTCGCAGAATCCATGTCTCATCAATTTTCGAATAATGCCATTTGTGGTAAATTACATCACTTTGTGAATGCCATAAGGGTCTCAAATAGCACATTCATGTTATGACGATTTTATTTGGTATCACCCCCGCCCAACCGCATTCTACTGATCTGAGCCATGGTAAACTAAAACCCACTCAAAAACAAGAGAAACAGGAAACCACCTAAATACTGAGCCATTTCGGGACCCCAACATTTTTACCCGTTTAAGCCACCCTCGAGCGGGTACCTTGCAAAACCGCGTGCTCCACGCCTTTGCACCAAGAAGGGATTCGAGTGCCCGGCATCGCGGATGATCTCGTTGAACAGCCACCCTGGGGTGGGCCTTTCGCGCGAAATCGGCACATGTCACACGTAACCGATGTCACGAAATTCGGAGCATCTTGCTTCCAAACCGGAGGAAACATGTGGAGGTTGAGGAAAAGGTCCGATATATATATATATAATATATATATATATATGGGATTACCATTTGGGAAAACAAACAAATAGCGCATAAGAAAGGTTAGCCATGGTCATTCATGCGGGAGGCCTCGTTTCCCTTCAAATACCAAAAGCTTGGTGCTTCATGACCTTTGCTGAAGTATAAGGGGGTAATATCCATCTGAGAATTTTGTGGAGCTTAAATAGACCGCGCCACCGTCGCCCCTGATCATGTTGCTATCTTTTTGCCGGCTGTAGTGAAAACAACTTTCAAGCTTACTTGGCTATCGCTACTGTTCATCCGCAAACTAGCCAAGGTGCGTAGCAGCCCTTCTTTTCCAAACTCCGCCACGGCCGATTTCGTCGTATCTGAATTAGCTAGGCAGGTGCTCGCGCGTCTGCCGGCTGCTGTCCAGGTCATCGAGGGTGAACCATTGATCTTCGAAGCCGCCAGCGGAGATTTTAAAGATTCGAAGCCCGGAACGATCGCTCTCAGCTTTCAAACGTTCCGGAATGTTGGCGAAGCCGATGTCTTCAGCAAAGGCTTTCATGATCGCTTTAGACGCCACCGTCTCAGCTTCGTGGGGCGTCATCTCATCTTTACCATCCCATTGCATTGTGGTTCCTGCTGCGCTAGTAACTCTGATGCTCAAGGGCACGCCTTGGTAGCTAGAGTCCTTCACGACATTGGCATGGAAGTGACCGCAAATCCACAACATTGGGATCTTGGGCGCTGCCAAGACATCCAAGACCTCTTTGCGGTAATGCTCTTTCCAGTTGGCCCAGCCTTCCTCCTCGTCCACGGAATCCATGAAGGGTGGAATGTGGGTCAATAGAACCAACTGCCTCACATCTCCGATGTTGCTCATCTCTTCGTGAAGGAACTCCAGCTGTTGCGAGCGATGGGTCTCCATCGAAGCTTCAGTGCTCCAGTAGATCTGAGAGTTGAATTGCAAATACAAGACCCCGTCCTCCTTCTTGACCTTCTGAAACAATGGCCCCCAGCCGGGATTCTCACTATCCGAGCTGGTATATTGTGCAAGGGTACTCTCATCTGGAAAGTCACCAACATCATGATTGCCGGCCGTATAAACAACAGGGATGCCAGCACTCACAAGGGTTTGCACTGACCTTCGAGCAGCGTTTCGCTGCAACTTTCCCAAGTCCTTCCGCTTCAACTCTTCGAAGTCTTCATCGGGCATATCTTTGCGTGGCCGGTTGCGGTCCGCCGAGCTGTTTTCATTGGGCCACCAGTTCTGCATGTCACCGCCCACAAAAACGAGGCTCGGACGAAGGCCTGCAGCCTTGGCCACCAGCCTACTGAACATTGTCTCTTCTGCTGCCCAATCTTCTGGATGTGTGTACATGTTCAGCATGCCAGGCTGGGGATCCGTGATATGCACTAGGATGTGCTGTCGGCTTGTGACGTCTTCCACCCTGGCAGCAGCGAAGAGCACGCTCTTGCTGCATGCAAAGAGCAAGGCACAGACTGAGAGGCACTGAAAGCCATGTCCCAGCGAGGCCATCTGCAATACTTGGCAAACAAGGAAAGTGTTTGTGCTCTCGAGCACGAGATAGGCGCTGACAACAGATGTTTTGCGTTTCTAGTTGAGACCTCTGAAGAGTAGAAGCAAAATTGCTATTTCCATTACAACCACCAGACCAAGTCTTTAGAATAAGGTCGATTGGATTCTTGAACGCTCAGAGGTGCTAACTTCCGGGCTGCATCAGGCCAAACATATAGATCAAAACTTGGTGGTTGCTCACCCTTCCACACTGATTTGCCAGAAGCCCCTATTTTGGAGCTGTTTATCAACCGAAGATCCAAAACGCGCTAGCATTGGGACAATTCGAGCAGCATACCGCACCTGAATGGCTCTTGTCCCTGATTCTCATGTCCCATTCATTCCAGGTCCATTCTGCTCGGAAACCGAAGTCTGAAAGGTCGTGGCTGAAGATTTGCTTCTGTTTCCCTTTAGTTCCCCTTCACCCCAAGTTGCTGTCAAAGACAAGACTCGCCCATGTGGCGTATTTGAATAGGCGGCCCCACCTCAATGTCCACCAAAGGGTCCCCATTTAAAAATCATGGCCATTTGGGTTGCCGTCGCACTTCTAAAAGTCCCTCAAAACCTGGACAGAGGAACCTAATTGGAAGACCAAGACGACCCAGTCCATTCAACACAGCGACCAAGCCAAGAAGCCAGGCGAGTCAGAACCTGAGGCTGAAGCTTACTGTCAGGCGTAGTGGCCTTGGCTCGACGAATTTGTAACTTCCCACCAATTCATAGCCGGAACCTGACTTTTTTGGGGAGACCTCACGTTCAGGGGTTCCTGGTTTGGACCATTTTTCCTTTTAAAGGACGATTTCCCGAACGTCGGGTTCCATGTTGATTGGTTGGAGGGTATATGTCCGAATCAATCATACCATGGTTTACATCTTGAGGTAGCTTGGTAGACTCCATAGGTAAGTCTTCTTATGGTGCAAAGGATTGAGAGGCATCCTTTTTGATTCGTCCGTTGGGTGGGGCTGGAATCAGGGGAAGGCCTGGGTCTGGGCATACCCTTTGCCAGCCGCGCTAAGCCTTGGGGGGCTCCGGGGCTCCTACAATGGGGGGCCCTTTAGGATGAAAGGGAAACCAAAGTTGGACATCTCCACATTTTGAGGTGTCCACATCCATTTTTGGAAGCATCCAAAAAAGATACAAGTAGAAAGGAAGAAGAACCAGCTGAAGGAGAATGCATGCTTGGGAAACAAGCTCGAGGAGAATGTTCGAGCCACAACATTCGTTCCCCAAGAGGACATTGGACAATTGGAGGGCCAATTCTATGATTCTAATGGGGAATTTGGCGGCTTGCCCATGTTGCCGGCAAACTGACAGCAGAATGTTTGCGGACCTTGATAGCCTCTTTGGAACCTTTGCCCTTGGAGCTGCCAGGAAATCGGCGTCCGCCCTCCCACGCAAACAACTTTCTTGCGTCCGCTTGACCGGTCAAACTTTTCAGGAAGACAACTTCGCCCCTGAGCTGCGGCTCTTGTTTGGCTCAGCTCCCAGCTGACCATTTGGGGATTTGGGGATTTGGTGTCTTGGGTACCTGCTTGCTATGTTGGTGTTTCCATGGGTCTGAAGGGAGCCTTTCAAAGGGGCCGGGTTTTGTTTGTCAACGAGGAACAGCACCTGATCCTCGATTGACCAAAAGGAAACTCAGAAAAGCACGGCGGTTTTTCTTTCGGGATGGCAGATCGAATCAAGGCAAACCCTTTACTGGTTTGCCCGTACCAATCCATAGTGACTTGCCGGCAAGTCGCATTCTGCAGCTGATTCCAATTCACCATCCGCAGCACATGCGCCTGTCGCACTTGGGTTGAGATTCAGGTTTCAAAAGGGGCTGGGACGGGTAGTCGCAAGACACAAACATGATTAACTGCAAGCACGAAAAACCGCAACCCAGTCAGCCCTTCTGGGATACGATTTCTTATTTGTTGGTCAACCAACTGGAACAAGGGTTTTGGAGGCGAAACAAGTCGCCTTCGCCACGAGACAGGCGCATGCCTTGCAATGGAAGAGACAGGCAGGAGAGGCAGGCTCTCACACAAGTGGCTGCCCTGCGGTTTTCCCTTTGGTTTCCCTTTGAAATCACAAAAAAGGGGTACCCTTCAAAAAGACAGTCCTGGAAGCAAAAGCTGATCACTTTTGGCTCAAAATCGGTGCGCTGAAACACACCGATGTAACCTAAAAAACGTCACCCCAACATGTTCTTTCAAAGTTCCAATTCCCATGAGACAAACCCAAGCAACCCTTGCGAGTGGCAACCCCGGCCTTGCTCAGCCCATGGAAAAGATGTTCACACGCTTGATCCGCGCCCGTGAAACCGAGCGATGGCGACACAAGACGCTTTTCGGACCGGACACAACGGGATTCCTACCCTTCAACAAAAATCACACACAGCCGTTTTCGACTTCTGGGCCGCTTGTTTGTTACGCACATACCCGAGGCGCGGCTGTTTCATATCTCTGGCTGCCAGTTCAACTTAGCGCCTTCTCCAAATCGAAGTTCTTCCATCTGCAAGGTTTTGGGACTCGCCCCTGCGAACTGAAGATCCGCGGTACCAGAACGGACCTGTTGTTTGTTGCGTTTCTATGTATCACACGCGGGGGGCCCTGTTGTTTGTTGCGTTTCGGTTTATCGCAAGGGTGTGTGTGTGTGTTTTTTAAGGGGACCCTTGGGGGTTTCCTTTTGGTGTCCGTCTTCAAAACCGCAACAAAAAGGGGACCTAAAAAGGGGAGCCTCAAAGAAGACAGAACCAAGTTCAGAAGTGCGAGACTTCAAATCCACCGCGATTTTGAAAGAATTCCCCTCGGAGGCCATGAGTGAGCTCGCTGGTTGTACCCTCGAATCCGTGTGCTGGTCCATGTCTCCCAACAGGACTGGTTCAAGTAGCTGCTCCGGAAACATTCAACACGGAGCTGCTGTTGGACAAAATCCACGCACAAGTTGCACACGGATGAGCAAAAAGGTTTCAGCACTGGTTGACAAGCCACCTGGAGCTGATCGTGGATTTTCTCCGTGGAGTTTCTCACTTCCTTTTTCTTCCGGCTCGAAGAAGCAGGCTTTCTGGAAGAGCAGCACCTGATTGCCTGCAAGGTCTTCAGCTTCAACAAGCAACTGGGGCAGGGGTTCAACATGGGCAAAGAATCGGCACATTTCAATATAATTCCAAAAGCTGAATTCAGAATTGGCTCCCCCAGGTAAAGGACCTTCATCATGGTGTGCTCGCCATCAAATATGCAGAAAGAATACCTAGCGGTGTCCAAAACTAGGTTGAAGCCACTACTTAATGCCGACGGATAAATTAATTGGCCGCGCTTATGAAAGCACCAAAAGAAAGCCATCGTTTGGACGTATATGCACACTCACGAATGCTGAAATTTTCAGACATGTTCTGTGCATTGCGGCCTCTCAACAGGGTATATCGAAGGAAAAGTGAGGTAACATCCCTGGTGACGTGTATGCTTGTAGTGAGATACGCAATAAGTGCATAATTCCCTCTAACCTCTAAACAGCAAAACAACAAATGGATGCCATTCTGAAATCCATCATCCTGTACCTTACCCCTAAAATGGCGACGCCCTAAATTTTGTCTGGTCGTGTTTAATTTCGCCAGCTGCTTGGCATTGAATCGCCCCCCCACGTGTGAGGAGCCTGGTTGAAGTTCCCTGGCACTCGTGGACATGCGTTTGGTTCAAAATGCGGTTTCTTAGGTTGGTCTAAAGCAAAACCGCAATGAATGCATCATTTGTCGCTCCACTTCCTTATTTTGACACATACCGATACTTCTTACTATCATCCACTGCAGCTTACTCATACTCATCTCAATTTTGCGTGTTTGCCATCTCTATGTTGATTCATCTACCTAACACGGCTCCCTGGATTTGCCCCTTATTCACCACCGAGGCAACTCCCAACACGGATCTCATTGTTCGCTGGGTCTCCCCTTAATCCCACCCCCAAAAGGGTACCGCAAAAAAAACACTTTCGTGTGCTTCTCGAAATACGGGTTCCCGAAATGTTTGGTTTTCTTATGCTCCCCCTTGAACTAGTGCTGGACCCTGAGTTCCCTGTAACTCAAAGGTTGCACATCCCCCGAGGAAACTCACGAATCAGCAACCGAAAGTGCTCAAAGCATCACCAAAAAGGGGAATACTGGGGAGGGGGGGTTGGGGTCTCAAAATGGTGGACTCCTTTTGGGGATACTAAAGGGAACCCAAAAGGGCAACAACAAACCGTTTTAGAGCGCCAAATCCTATTTTGAGCTCGTTGATCGATTTCGGTTTCAACACATCACCCAAAAAGGCTTCGGACATGATTCCGGCCAGCACCCCACCAGACCCCACTGCGCGATTTCGGACGTGGAACCATACGGGGTTTCTCTGGGGTCATTGTTTTGACAATTTGTGGGGCTGATCAAAGTCAGAAACTGGTTGGTGGTGTCCCTTCAACCAACCACTTGGGTGGTTTCCTCTTAAAACCACAAAGGGCGTCATCAAAAAGGACGAGCCACCCCTATCTTTTCGGGCTTTTACAGCCGATTCCAACCACGGCTTTTGGTTCCCACTTGGGGTTTTGGACCTGGGAACTGTGTTTTTTTGTTTTTGGGGGTCCCACTGGGGTTTTTGGACGTGGCTTTTCCTCTTTTTTTGGGGGGCAGGGTGGATTTTGGGTTCCCGCCCAAGCTCTCTCCCCGCCTAGCGAGGTCCATCCCGGCCGCAGGTTCCGCGCGAAGAGCTCCAGCTTGGGGCCCTCCGGCAGCCAGGCGTCCAGGAAGGGCTTCCTAAGGGAAAACCCTGGGGGTCATGGGATGAGGGAACAGAGACTTCCCTTCACCTATCAGAAAATGTCCCGCAAACTCTGAGACTTCCCTTCACCTATCAGAAAATGTCCCGCAAACTCTGAGACTTCCCTTCACCTATCAGAAAATGTCCCGCAAACTCTGAGACTTCCCTTCACCTATCAGAAAATGTCCCGCAAACTCTGAGACTTCCCTTCACCTATCAGAAAATGTCCCGCAAACTCTGAGACTTCCCTTCACCTATCAGAAAATGTCCCGCAAACTCTGAGACTTCCCTTCACCTATCAGAAAATGTCCCGCAAACTCTGAGACTTCCCTTCACCTATCAGAAAATGTCCCGCAAACTCTGAGACTTCCCTTCACCTATCAGAAAATGTCCCGCAAACTCTGAGACTTCCCTTCACCTATCAGAAAATGTCCCGCAAACTCTGAGACTTCCCTTCACCTATCAGAAAATGTCCCGCAAACTCTGAGACTTCCCTTCACCTATCAGAAAATGTCCCGCAAACTCTGAGACTTCCCTTCACCTATCAGAAAATGTCCCGCAAACTCTGAGACTTCCCTTCACCTATCAGAAAATGTCCCGCAAACACTGAGACTTCCCTTCACCTATCAGAAAATTGGTAGGTTCGCATTCCTTTACGTGAAAGCCCTACAACAATGTCCCGCCAAACTCAGAGTTGCCTTCTGGCCTATCAGAAAATGTCCCGCAAACTCTGAGACTTCCCTCACCTATCAGAACAATGTCCCGCAACTCTGAGACTTCCCTTCACCTATCAGAAAATGCCCGCAAACACTGAACATCCCTTCGGACCTATCAGAAAAATGTCCCGCAAACTCGAGACTTCCCTTCACCTATCAAAAATGTCCCGCACACTCTGAGCTTCCCTCACCATCCAGAAAATGTCCCGCAAATTCTGAGACTTCCCTTCACCTATCAGAAAAATTCCCGCAAACTCTGAGAGACTTCCCTTCACCTAAAGAAAATGCCCCGCAAACTCTGAGACTTCCCTTCACCAATCAGAAAATGTCCGCAAACTCAGAGACCTTCCCTTCACCACAGAAAAATGTCCCGCAAACTCTGAGACTTCCCTTCACCTATCAGAAAAGTCCCGCCAAACTCTGGAACTTCCCTTCAACCTATCAAGAAAAATTCCCGCAAACTCTGATACTTCCCTTCAACCTATCAGAAATGTCCCGCAACTCTGAACATACCCTTCACCTATCAGAAATGTCCCGCAAACTCTGAAGACTTCCCTTCACCTATCAAAAATGTCCCGCAAACTCTGAGACTTCCCCTCACCCTATCGAAAATGTCCCGCAAACTCAGAGACGTCCCTTTCCCGAATCAGAAAATGTCCCGCAAACTCTGAGACTTCCCTTCACCTATCAGAAAATGTCCGCAAAACTCTGAGACTTACCCTTCACCTAACATGAACAATGTTCCCGCAAACTCTGAGACTTCCCTTCACCTATCAGAAAACTGTCTCGTATACACTGAGACTACCTCACCTATCATAAAAATGTCCCGCAAACACTGAGACTTCCCCTACACCTATCAGAAAAATGTCCCGCAAACTTGAGACTTCCCCCAACCCAAACCAGAAAAAGCCCGCCAACTCTGAGACATCCCTTCACCAATCGAGAAAAAGACCCGCAAACTCTGAGACTTCCCTTCACCTATCAAAAATGTCCCCAAACACGCTACTCCCTTCACCTAACAGACAATGTCCCGCAACTCTGAGAACTTCCCTTCACCTATCAGAAACAAGACCCCGCAAACTCTGAGACATCCCTTCACCAATCAGACAATGTCCCGCAAACTCTGAGACTACCCTTCACCTATCAGGAAAATGTTCCCGCAAACTCTGAGACTTCCCTTCACCTATCAGAAAATGGTCCCCGCAAACTCTGAGACTTCCTTCACCTTCATACAATGTCTCCCGCAAACCCTGAGACTTCCCTTCACCTATCAGAAAATGTCCCGCAAACTCGTGAGACTTACCCGCATCACCTATCAGAAAAAAGTCCCCGCAAACTCCGGAGACTTCCCTTCCACACAATCACGAAAAAGTCCCGCAAACTCTGAACTTTCCCTTCACCATATCAGAAAAAAATGTCCCGCCAACTCTGAGACTTCCCTTCACCTATAGAAAAAGTCCCGCAAACTCTGAGACTTCCCTTCACCTACAGAAAATGTCCCGCAAAAACTGAGACTTCCCTTCACCCTAAAAAACCCATGTTCCCCGCAACTCAGAGCTGACCTAGTTGGAAGCGCTCTTTGAATATCCGCCGACCCAAACACTGAGACATCCCTTCACCAGCAGACATGACCCGCCAACTCAGAGACTTCCCTTTCACCTATCAGAAAATGGCCCGCAAACTCTTGAGACTACCCTTCACCTATCAGAAAATGTCTGCAAAACTCTGAGACTTCCCTTCACCTATCAGAAAAGTCCCGAAAACTCTAGACATCCTCACCAATCAGAAAATGTCCCCGCAACTCGAGACTTCCCTTCCCCTATCAGAAAATGTCCCCGCCCCCTCCTTGAGACTTCCCTCACCTATCAGCAATGCCCGCAAACTCGAGACTTCCCTTCACCTATCAAGAAAATGACCGCAAACTCTGAAGACTTTCCTTCCCTATTCAGAACCAATGTCCCGCAAACCTTGAGACTTCCTTCACCTATCAGAAAATGTTCCCGCAAACTCTGAGACTTTTTTAAAATTTTTGTTTTTGTCCCCCCTTCACCAATCAAGAAAATGGTCGCCGCAAAATCGAACTCCTTCACCTATCAGAAAATGTCCCGCAAACACGGGTCTGAGACTTCCATTCACCTATCAGAAAATGAATGTGCCGCAAACTCTGAGACTTCCCTTCACCTATCAGAAATTCCCCGCAAACACTGAGACTTCCCTTCACCTATCAAACTGTCCCGCAAACTCTGAGACCTTCCCTCACTATCAGAAAAATGCCCGCAAACTCTGAGACTCCCCTTCACTATCAGAAATGTCCCGCAAACTCTGAGGACTTCCCTCACCTATCAGAAAATGGCCCGCAAACTCTGAGACATCCCTTCACCTATCAGAAAATGTCCCCGCAAACTCTGAGAACTTCCTCACCTATCAGGAAAATGTCGCAGAACTCTGAGACTTCCCTTCACCAATCAAAATGTCCCGCAAACTCGGAGACTTCCCTTCACCTTCAGAAAATGTCCCGCAAACTCTGTAGACTTCCCTTGACCATTCAGAACATGTCCGCAAAACTCTGAGACTTCCCTTCACCTCTCAGAAAATGTCCCCGCAAACTCTGAGACTTCCTTCACCTATCAGAAAATTCCCGCAAACCTGAGACTTCCCTTCACCTATCAGAAAATGTCCCGCAAACTCTGAGAACATCCCTTCACCAGGGGGGGGGGGGGGGGGGGGGGGGGGGGGGGGGGGGGGGGGGGGGGGGGGGGGGGGGGGGGGTACAGAAAATTCCCCGCAAACTCTGAGACTTCCTTCACCTATCAGAAATGTCCCCGCAAACTCTGAGACTTTCCCTTCACCTATCAGAAATGTCCCGCAAACTCTGAGACTCCCCTTCACCTATCAGAAAATGTCCCGCTAAATCTGAGACTTCCCTTTCACCTATCAGAAAATTTCCCCGCAAACTCTGAGACTTCCCTTTCACCTATCAGAAAAATGTCCCGCAAACTCTGAGGACTTTCCCATCACCTATCAGAAAATGTCCCCGCAAACTCTGAGACTTCCTTCACCTATCGAAAATGTCCCGCAAAACTCTGAGACTTCCCTCACCTAACATAAAAATGTTCCCTCAAACTCTGAGACTTCTCCCTTCACCTATCAAAAAATGTCCCCCAAACGCTGAGACGTTCCCTTCACCTATCAAAAATGGCCCCGCAAACTCTGAGACCTCCCTTCACCTATCAGAAATGTCCCGCAAACTCTGAGACTTCCTTCACCTATCAAAAATGTCCCCGCAAACTCTGAGACTTCCCTTCACCTATCAGAAATGTCTCGCAAAACATCTGAGACATCCCTTCACCTATCGAAAATGTCAGCGCAAACTCTGAGACATCCCTTCAAACCTATCGAAATTGTCCCTCCCCAAAAAAAAAAAAAAAAAAAAAAAAAAAAAAAAAAAAAAAAACCGCTCCAAACCAATAAAAAAAAAAAAAAAACCCGCAAACCTGAGACATGCCCTTCACCTAACAGAAAATGTCCCGCAAACTCTGAGAACTTCCCTTTTCACCTATCAGAAAAAGTCCCGCAAACTCTGAAATCCGAAATTGGGGGGGGGTTTTCCCCCGCAAACTCTGAGACTTCCTTCACCAATCAGACAATGACCGCAAACTCTGAGACTTCCCTTCACCAATCAGAAAATGTCCCGGCCGCAACTCTGAGACTCCCCTATCAACTGCCATGAAAGTGTCCCGCAAACTCTGAGACTTCCCTTCACCAATCAGAAAAATGTCCGCAAATCTGAGACTTCCCCTCACCTATCAGAAAATGTCCCGCAAACTCTGAGACTTCCCATCACCAATCAGAAAATGTCCCGCAAACTCTGATACTTCCCTTCACCTATCAGAAATGTCCCGCAAACTCTGAGACTTCCCTTCACCTATCAGAAAATGTCCCTCAAACTCTGAGACTTCCCCTTCACCTATCAGAAAATGTCCCGCACACTCCTGAGACCTTCCTTTACCTATCAGAAAATGTCCCGCAAACTCTGAGACCTTCGAAAACGTTTTCGAAATGTCCGCAAACTCTGACTGTGCCATGGGCATTTCTCCGAAGCGCAGGTGAACTCTGAGACATCCCTTCGGCCTAAACATAAAGAATGTCCCGCAAACTCTGAGACTTTCCCTACCACCTATCAGGCCAATTACACCCTAAAATACTTTAGAGTGTTAATTGCCTATGAAAAATTAGTTCAGGATGCTAAATACACCTTCACCCTATCAGAAAAAATGAGCGCAAACTCTGAGACTTCCCTTCACCTATCGAAAATGTCCCGCAAACTCTGAGACTTCCCTTTAACTATCAGAAAATGTCCGTCCGCAACACACTTGAGACTTCCCTTCCCTACAGAAAATGTCCCGCAACCTCTGTAGACTTCCCTTCACCTATCAGAAAATGTCCCGCAAACCTGAGACCTTCCCTTTACCTATCAGAAAATGTCCCGCAAACAACTGAGAGAACTTCCCTTCACCTATCAAAGAAAATGTCCCCAAACTCTAGACATTCACCTTTTCACCTATCAGAAAAAGACCCGCAAACTCAGAGACTTCCTTCACCTATCAGTAAAATGTCCCGCAAACTTCTGAGCATCCCTTCACCTATCAGAAAATGTCCCTCAAACTCTGAGAACTTCCCTTCACCTAATCAGAAAAATGTCCCGCAAACTCTGAGACATCCCGTTACCTAAACAGAAAAATGTCCCGCAAACCTCTGAGACTTCCTTTTACCTATCAGAAAATGTCCCGCAACCACTGAGACTTCCCTTTACCTAATCAGAAAAGTCCCTGCCCCCCAACCCCCCCCAACCACCCCCAAAAAAAAACCCGCCCAAAACACTGACTTCCCTTCACCCATCAGAAAATGTCCCGCACCCTCTGAGACGTCCCTTCACCTATAGAAAAAATGTCCCGCAAACACAGAGACTTCCCTTCACCTATCAGAACCAGACCCCGCAAACTCTGAGACTTCCCTATCATCCTAACAGAAAATAGTCCCGCAAACTCTGAAGCCATCACCTATAACCTCACAGAAAAAGTCCCCAAACTCTGAACTTCCCTTCACCTATCAAAAAATGTCCCGCAAACTCTGAGACATTCCCTTTACCTATCAGAATATGTCCCCGCAAACTCTGAGACTTCCCCTTTACCTATCAAGAAAATAGTCCCCGCCAACTCTGAGACTTCCCTTCACCTAATCAGAAAAAAAATGTCCCGCAAACTCTGAGACTTCCCTTATACCCCTCAGAAAAAAGTCCCCCCCCTTCCCCCACCCCCCCCCCCTCCCCCCGCCCAAACATCTGAGACTTTCCCTTTAACCTATAGAAAATTTCCCGCAAACACTGAGACTTCCCTACACCATCAGAAAATGTCCCCGCAAACTCTGAGACTTCCCCTTAACCTATCAGAAAAAAGTCCCGCAAACTCCTGAGACTATCCATTAACCTGATCGCAAAATGTCCCGCCAAAACCAAAAAAACATCCCTTCCACCTATCAGAAAAATGTCCCGCAAACTCTGAGACTACCCTTTAACCTAACAGACATGTCCCGCAAACTCTGAGACATCCCCTAACACCTATCAGAAAAAGTCCCCCGCAAACTCTGAGACTTCCTTTACTATCAGAAAAAGGTCCCGTCAACTCTGAGACTTCCCTTTACCTATCCGAAAATGTCCCGCAAAACTCTGAGACATCCCTTCACCTATCAGACAATGTCCCGCAAACTCTGAGACTTCCCTTCACCGGTGGAGGACGGGGGCCCAAACTCCTGAGACTTCCCTCGGCTGAGATAAAAGATGCCCGCAAACTCTGAGACTTTCCCTTCACCTATCAGAAAAATGTCCCCGCAAACTCTGAGACTTACCTTGAGACAGCCTATCAGAAAATGTCCCGCAAACTCTGTGACTTCCCTTACCTATCAGAAAAAATGTCCCCGCAACTCTGAGACTTCCCCTTTTACCTATTCAGAAAATGTCCCGCAAACCTGAGACTTCCCTTCCATCCCTATCAGCAAAAGTCCCGCAAACTCTGATACATCCCTTCAACCTATCAAGAAAAATGTCCCCGCAAACTCTGATGACGACCCCTTTACCTATCAAAAAATGTCCCGCAAACTCTGAGACTTCCCTTCACCTATCAGAAATGTCCGCCAAACACTGAACTTCCTTCACCTATCAGAAAATGTCCCCGCAAACTCTGAGACTTGCCCCTTCACCTATCAGAAAATGTCCCGCAACCTCTGAGACCTTCCCTTTACCTATCAGAAAATGTCCCGCAAACTCTGAGACTTCCCTTCACCTATCAGAAAATGTCCCGCAAACTCTGAGACTTCCCTTTCACCTATCAGAAAATGTCCCGCAAACTCTGAGACTTCCCTTCACCTTCCCTTCACCTATCAGAAAATGTCCCGCAAACTCTGAGACTTCCCTTTACCTATCAGAAAATGTCCCGCAAACTCTGAGACTTCCCTTCACCTATCAGAAAATGTCCCGCAAACTCTGAGACTTCCCTTTACCTATCAGAAAATGTCCCGCAAACACAGGGCCATCAGCACCACTAAAAGATGGTCATTTGGGGGGCCAGGAGTATTGATCAACCGCCACCTCTTTAGGGTGGTTTGGATTGTCGGGTAGTGTTTCATACAGAAGGCCATGGTCATTGATGATCTTCATGGAATGGAATGAGTCAGCTTCCTCCTGGTTGGGTTTTAAGGGGAAGCCAAAAGGGCTTTTTCCCACCCATGGGTGTCCAAAAGCAAAAACACTCTCTACAAATGGATAATGGCACCACCCATTCTGGTCCAAAACACAAACACACCCACCTATTCAGCTTCACAGTTGGTTTGGAGCCCGGTGTTTTGGTGGTGGTTCAGGGATGGGAAACCCCATTGACCCTCCACAAAAGCGGGTTCAAATCCCCAAACCATCAATAACCACCGAGGGGGTACCGGACCTATTCTGGTTGGTTTAAAAGCAAAAGCACACCCCCAAGTTGCGGGTTTCTCAAAATTAGGTCTCGGAAAAAAAAAACTAAGAGGGGCCCAAAATTCATTTGGAGAAGCTCCTATAGGGGCTGTCCAAACTGATCCCCTAAAAGTGTTTAAGTTGTGGGTTAAATGGAAACCCGACCACTAAACCAACTACAAAGCTATACAAAGCTAAACGCCAAATTTCTAGAGAACGAAGTAATAAGACCGGCGAAGTTCAGGTGCCACAATGAGACAGCCACTTGGATGGAAGTATATAGATGGCGCACTTGCCTTTATGTATTTTTTTGTAAAGGGGGAGGACTAAACCAACATAGGCTTACGTCTACCTTCAACACACTGTTCTTTGTAGGCATGCCTATTGACCTTTGAAGCAAAACCAGGGCAAGTATCAAAAACAAAGGCCTGGGATGAGCAAATGCTACTTGGATGATGGATAAGTGGCGGCTGATTTAAATCCCCCTCAATCACAAAGCAAGCCTACTTGGCCCGTGGAGTGCCATGGCACAGCCAACTTGCCCCGAAAATTCGCCACCTGCAGCTACACATCAACGAAAGGGAACACACTGGGTCCCACAAACAAGAACCGGCTGAGAGGTGACCTACACGCTACACGAAAATGACTGGTATTGCAGTCAAGCAACATGGTTGGACAGACTCACCAGGTCCGGAGTTTCAGAGTCGCAGGAAAGACAGGCTCATTCCGGATCCCTTAAAGTCTGGCTGTTGGGTTCCCAATCACACTCCTTTCCTGACGCATTCGAATGGTCGGGCCACTCAAACCAAAGAACATGTCATACAAACACCTACCTTCACAAAAAACACAAACAAAAAGCAACAGCTAAAGCATGACATCAATGAACAGCCAGCTACGAGAAGCAAACAATCTCAGCTTCCCTCCTAGATTGGTGGTTTGGATTTGGTAGTTCATAGGTGTTTCGGGGGTGGCAAACCCCATGGCCTTGAATTTCAAGAACCAGGGCTTCAATTCCCACCACCCATCAGCTTTCAATTGGCGGTTTGGATTGGTGGTTTGGCCAAGGAAATCGGTGGCAACCGGACAAATTGCTCTTGAGCCTTTCAGCACGGCCTTTTTGGGCCAAGGAGCTGGCTGTGCAGGCCCGGAACTGCCGAGAAGACGCGATCCTGCCGAAAACTCCCCCCCCCTCTCCAAAAAAGCCAACAACAGGTGGGGGCTGACATTTCTATCTGGGTGCATCAACCCCCGACCCTTTCCAAGCTCCGGAGCTTCTCGGCTCCGATCGGAGCCTATCACGTGAAAGGGGAGAAACACGAAACGAGAGGCTGGTGGACTCTCTGACTGCCAGGCTGCCAGGCCACGGGGAAAAACGAAAAAACGAAGCCACTTTTTCTTTCAAAGGGAATCCAAAAGATCGCATCCGGTCGATTCGCTTTGGGCGGCGCTGAAGTGAGCTGAGTAGGGAAAGAACTTCGAAAGGAATCCGTAGCTTTGTGCGAAAGAGAACACTGCGAACATGATCAAACCAGCAGGATGTTGCATCCCGTGCAATATTGTAAAGCAATACGTAACGCTCGAATCGATTTGCTCCAAGCCATCTATGTCTCTGACCGATGGGCTCTGAAACTCCCGAGCTTGTGGTCAAAATTACTGTGGATGGAATCCTGCACCATCTAAGAAACCCTGGAATGAGGATTCCCCTGTAAATGCCACCAAACAATGGTTTCTTATGATTTCTCAGGGCGGTGCGGGATTTCGTCCACAGTATGACTGTCAGTTGTTTGACGGGACCCTCGGTTTCCAACCAATCTCAGCGACTGACCAATGCCAAGGAAGACTCGGAATCAGCTGGTACTCTCCTGAAAATTCACAAAGTCCAAGAAACGGATTGCCCCAAAGCGTCTTCCTCGACAAAAATGCGTCTGGGGGCTTGCACTTGGAGGACCCGACACCATCGACTTTTGGTTCTACCATGAAGCCCCCGCTATGATTCATTAAGGAGCATTGCAAAAAGCAGGACTTGTCCTTGCTTGGTGGGACAATAATTTCCCCCGCATCCCGAACTGCAACCTGAGCATAGACAACATGTTTTTGGTGAGCGAACCCCATGTTCGAACCCCAACTTGCCCATCGATTGAGAAAGTTGGACATCGAACCTCCCTCCCCAAAGGACAGTTTGGGTGGGGCCCTGGTTTCATTATTGGGACATCGGGTGGGGGCAAGCGCGTCCCAAACTTACTGACTGGCAGGCCTATTGTGGGCAAACTATGACTCGCCATCTGGAATTCAGGACCATGTCCAAGGGACTTTCATGGGCTTTCACTTCTTTCAACCCCGGATTCGGATCGGTGGTTCTAATTTAGCCCAAATCCATCGAGCTTTGGGTCTGCCTCAAAGGAGGTTCCCTTGTTTGGGGTGCATTTGGATAGCCTACCCAGCGATATCTAAAGTTTGAACACCGAAAGAAGTGAACCGTGACTTGGGGAAGTTCAGTCGGCAGCATCCCATTGCTGGACGCAACCCTGCACCAGTTGGTAAGTTTATCCACCAGTATCCATGGGTTTTCATCCAGGTGTAAAATGGATTCTGTCCATCCACATAGCTTTAACGCAACAATTCTCTCCTCCTCCTTCGCAGGCTCGCTCCCTGGCTTCCTCGCAGGGGCCACCCTCTGTCCAATTGACAGGAGGGGACCCGTTTTGCTGCTCACTTCCATGGTTGGACGAGGCTAAGCCGTGGCTTGCGGTCACTGACAGGACTTTCTCACTTCTGATCGAGTGGATTGGCCCAAAGTCTGAACTGTTTAGTTCCCTGAACTGTGTAATTGCCATTAACATGGTTTCCCAACTCAGGGAGTGAGGACATAAACATCAACAGTGCAGAATGGTCATTGCTGCACCGCAACACGATGCAATACTTGGTAGCTTTGAATAGCCATAAATCTGATGATGAGCTGTCACCATGGCCAACACCTCTGCAAAGAACTCGCAAGCACTGAAATTCAAGTAGTTGCTTTCTACGTCTTGGTATGACAATGCGAGCTGCTAAGCAGACTCCAAACCGCATGAGAAAGGTAACAAAAGACCGCTTGTGAACGACGAGGGCCTTGGGTCTCAATTTGGCGAATGCAACAAATGGGCGCTGCCACTTCACCAGTGCAAATCTACAGGGTCGCACATCGGCAGCAAGGACAGTGGCAGTTGCTCAGAAGATGCAGTTGGTGAAGCAGGGCGACTCACAGATAGGCTTCCTGCCAAAGCATCATTACAATGAAGAAAAGGCCATCCTGATCTGTGCAAAAAACTGCCGAACGACACAGCTAAGGAAACCGTTGAGAAGAGGATCAATTGCATGAGAGAAGCCAGCCAGGTGGCTTGGCATGAACACATGCAGGGAAGATACCTGGTCAAAGCTTCAGATTTCATCTCCGCTCACTGACTGCAGCAAATGCCGGAACAATCGCGCGTGCGTGTGTAAAACCTAGACATCGAATCATCTAGACACCTTGCGGCATGGAAACAACAAGCCGATTCTTGGTTGCCGTTGACCCCCCTGCAAAAAGTGTTCATTTTTTTATGTTGGTCCCCTCTGAAAAAGCCGACCTGTTTCAACCAAAAAGTTAAGGTGCAAAGATCCAAGCACATAGCCATAAAGGCTTTTCCTCAAACCAAACCACGAAAGCCCCTCCACCCAAACCTTCAATCGACCCCGCACATCCTTGCCACGAGGACCTTCTCAAACGGCAAACGCGGCCTCTCGCTGCCGAAGGGCAACACCGGCTCCCCCTGGTTGGTGACCTGACTCAATTTCAAACCCTGGATTTTCATGGGGAAAAAAGGGAACAAACTCTGGATTCCCTGCTTTCCATGGGATTTCCTGTGGGTTTTGGGGGGGAAACTCCCTCCCAAGAAGGGAAGAAGGAACCAACCCACAGCGCGGCTGCGATCTGCTTCCGGATGTGTAACATCGCCGAAGGGAAATGTACCGAACTCGACCGTACAATACAGCTTTGCATTGGTTCCTGATCTCCTTTTCAGGTCAGGGCTAAAATTGGACCTGCAGTTGGGAAACATGCGGGGATGCAAATAAAGGCCCAAAGCAAAATAAAGTCAACCAACATGGCAACTTAGGCCCATCTAACCCTGCGTAAAACCAACTGTTTGGTGGGGTCTCTAATGTTGACGCAAAGTAATTATGAATCAACATTGTGCACATACCTTTTTGGGAACCCTTTTGACAACCCTTTTGTTGGGCACCCCCCTTTTTGGGGCACCCCCTTTTTTGGACTCCCTTTTGCTTGGCTTGGAGGACCTTCCTGGTTGGTTTCTTGGCTGGTCTTTGGTGTGAACTTTTATAGGCCCGGAGATCTTTTGCTCAGGGGGAACAGCAGCCCAGGTTTGGCAGGGAAATCAAAAGGACCACCAATTTTGCGTCCTACAATTTTTCAAACATACCTGGCAAGAGTTGCATGATAAACGCGCCACAAGAAAAGAACGGCGCCTCTCTCTCTCTCTCTCTCTCTCTCTCTCTCTCTCTTTTCTCTCTTTCTCTCTCTCTCTCTCTCCCTCTCTTTCTTTGGTTCTTCCCCAGATAGCTGCAAGAAAACACCTATGCCCACAGCTAAACTGCAGCTTTGGGGGAGAAATGGTCGTGGATCCCGCAAGAAGTGCTTCCTGTCTCACTTTCTCAGTCTGAGTGCGCAAATGTTCCAGATCCTGGGGGGAACAAACTACAGTGAACAAACCGTCAGCGATCAGTCTGCTGGAGCTTTCGGGCGTAACCCAGCATTCAGCTGCGTGGGACGGGTATCGTAGGCCCACCATGTTTGATTGCATGGACAGCACCAAGAAAATTCGGGGATCCAAAACTTGGTTAACGTTGGAAGGGAAGCAAAAACTTAAATTTTAGCAGTCAAGTGGGGATTTCCCACTAAAGTGGGGATTTCCCACTAAACCACAATAAGCAAAAATGTAAAATGTTTCCCAACAACAACCGTGAAAAAACGTTTGTTCCCAAAGGCGGGCCCCAAAGGCCAGGCCTTGACCCAGGTCCAGCATGCGACCGCCTGCACGCCCCAGGATTTGAAGAGCTCGTCACGCACGAAGGCCTCCAAAGTCTTGGCCATGTATTTGCGGGTCATTTCCCTTGGAACCCAAACCCGCCTGATTTCTAGACCGAGCCACTTGACTGCCTTCCAGAACTCTAACAACCCGAGTCAATTTTTTTTCAGAAAACCACGCAAACCTGGGCTGTCCGTTTTCTGACCCCCTGCCAACAGTTTGCAACTCGTGAGTCAGATTTGGAAACCCAACCGCTAAACCAACTAAAACGCTCAGAACCTAAGGAACCGGATTGCTGGGAACCACAAAGGTGGCAAGGCATTTGGAGGGCCCCGTTTTTCCTCGAAACTCGACATGGGACTTGGTGGCGCCCCGTAAAACAAAACGGATCTCAGCATGTTTTGTCGGGGGTTGCACACCCGACCTGGCTGGGGAAAACGGAAAGGCCGGCTCCTATTTGCGGTAAGACCCCCAAGCAGGAACTGAACAAACACCCCTCGCGACCAGTGGATACGAGCCTTACCAGAAGTACCCACGTTGCCTGAAAAAGCTGACTTGACCTTGAGCGTTCTGAAGTCAGAACCCTTTTGCACCCGTCACCTTTTGCACATTGACTCGAGTCTTCAAGAGTGGAACTTTTGACTGCGTGCAAGGAGCTTGGCAGGATAGGATTCCACTTTTTAGCGTATGTTTTGCAACAATAATGGAACTGGACACCGAGGTCTCCCCCAAGAAAAACGTCTTCCCACACCTTCCTGTCAGCTGCCATGGTTGGAGGGAGGGTACATGAACCACTTGGCCCACTCATTTTGGCCCAAACAATCGGCTCACCGTCCGAGTTCCTTCGGATCGCCCGATCCCGCCTGCTTCTTTGGGTCATTGGTCACCTTGCGTGGAGACCGAAACTCTCAAAACTGGCCCAAGAAACGGAATGACCCTTTGAAGAGCTGGCGCCAGTGAAACCAAATTATGACCAGCACTCCAAGTGGGGTGGGGGGGAAGGTGATAATCCCTCTAACAGGAGGCTCAACAATACTGGGAACCCGGATAAATAACCCACTATTAATAGGATTGGTTTACTCATCTGGGGTCAATACGAGTGGCTTCAACATGTTTGAACAAAGTCTGGATGTTTCCTAAAGTTGGGTGCTCACCCCTTCGCCTCACCCAGTTTCCTCGTATTTGTCAAGGATCAAGCGACTGGATGTCCACTATCCTTGACTAACCTTGCTCAGCCTTTGTCAGAAAGAAAGAAACAACATCTTTGATTCTGGCCCAAAGTGAACCCTTGAATGCAAAAATATGTCAAGCAAGAAGAGTGCCAAAGATTGCCCAAAAGGAGGGCAAGTCAAACAAACAAGGTTGTCTTTCTTGCGGCTACCTGTTTTGTCGTTGCTTTGAAGGGAACCCACAGGGAACCCTACCAGTCTTTTTGGGTCCCCTAGTTCCCTTATACTGGGCTGCCCTCAATTCCCATGCTAAATCTTTAACTTGTAGTGGGCTAAATTCGGAAACTACCACCCAACCAACTAAAACCTAAAAAAGCTAAGGAACTGGATGGCTGGAGCATCCAAGTATAAAGTTGGGAAATGGTGCTTCCAAGAAAACCGCGGAAACCCATGGAGGTCCGAGCAGCCCAAACGGCCACCAGCGCGTCAGGCGCCAACAGTTCGCCCAACGGCAGCTGCAGCAGTTGCTGGGGTTGGCAGCTCTGGTACTTCAGCCCTGACCGGCCACCCCACGGACTCAGAAGGTTCACCAGAACCGGCTTAAGCAAGGCAATGAGTCAATCGATCCGTCCATCATCCATCCAACCAAATCCGGTCTATTCGAATCCAATCAAATACAATCCAACCCAATCCAAGCAAATCCAACCCATCAATCAAATCAAATCAAATCAAACCAAATGAAATCAAAACCAACCAGCCAACCAACCAACCAATGAGTCAAACAATCAAACAAGCGATCAAGTAAATACATAAATAGCCAACTAAGCCAACACATAAACCACTTAAAGAAATACAAAAATACACAAATCAAGCTATCAAACAGTATACATAAATTAATTAACGAATCAATCAAGCAATCAATCTATCAATGCAATCAATCAATCAACCATACAAGCATACATATTTAAACAAATACCGAGATCAATCAAGCACCCAATCAATCAAACAATGATTAAATATAACTAATCAACCAATCAATCAAACAAACAAACAAACAACTCAAATCAATCAACAAATCAAATCATCAATCAAGCAACCAATGAAACAATGAATCAATGACTCAAGGAATCCAATCCATTCCATTCCAACCCATTCCATTCCAATCCAATCCATCAATCAAATCAAACCACAAATGCACAGAAGAAACAAAGAAAAGCAAAGACCAGAAACTAAACAACAAAGAAGGGCAGAACGACAATCAGGCAGCCAAGAAAGAAAGAACGAACGAAAGAAAAACAGAAACAAACAAACACACAAACAAACAAACAAACACACAAACAAACAAACAAACATGCAAACAAACATGCAAACAAACAAACAACAAACAAACAACCAACCAAACAAACAAACAAACAAACAAACAACCATGCAAGCAAACAAACAAAAACAAACAACCAAACAAACCAACCAACAAACAAACAAACAATCAAACAAACAAACAATCAATCAAACAATCAAGGAATCAAACAAACAAACAAAACAAAACAAAACCAACAACCACACAAACAAACACACAAACAACCAACCAACCAAACAAGCAACCAACCAACAAACAAACACACAATCGTGAACATACAGAAAGACACAACACCAGATTAATTCGTCAATCATAACCAACCAAACAAACAGACAGGACAGGACAGGACAGAGACACAAACAAAGCAACCAAGCAAACAAACAAACAACCAAAGCAAGCAAATCGAGCTGCGCTGTGTGTCTTCGAGCTCGAAGAGCGAGGGCAACTCTACCCGTAGGGTATACCGCTGACGTGTTTTGTTGCACCCCAAGCTCCTCCTCAGCGTTGCCTGCATCACAAAACATCCCCGGCCTCCCTGGCCTTTCGACGGGCTTCTGATGCCACGTTGCCCGGCCTTCAAAACGGACAGTCGCCAGCGTCTAGGCTTGGCGGTAGGCTTACATGGCGGGCAAGTCTGCGATCGAGTGAGCGGGTTTCCTTGCGCAAGCGCGGCCGCCGCCGCTGTGCGGAAAACATCGCTCATACCGTGTGTTTCTTCATTTTTCCAACCAAAAAGCGGTGCTTTATCTTGGTTGCCGTTGACCCCCTGCAAGAAGCTTAACTCTTGGTGAGTCCCCTCTGTAAAATCCACTGCTTCCCAAAACGTTAAAACCCAATGATCCACCCAAATGGCCTTATGTTGTGGTCGTTGAGTTTCAAGGGTTTCCCCAAGAACAGTTTGAACGGAAACAGCCCAGCGAAGGACCTGCCGCGCCTTGGCTTTGGTCCATAGAATTTGATCGGATCGCATGTGCAAACAACCCGCGCTGAAACGAAGCCGACCCCTCACAAGAGATGCAACCAGAACTCCTGCTCGGGAACGGAATTGCTGAAGCTTCCTTTTGGCTCTGATCAAAGCAGGGGCTCCGCAAAGGAAAACAGGTATTCAGAGGGTCCAAACGGAAACCAGCTAACACGTGGCTAAATGGCACGCCCAGAGCCCCCCTTTGCACCCTTCCGGACCTTCCGGAACCCATCTGATGGGTGACCGCGCCTCGACTCTTGCCTCGGAGGCTTGTTTTCTGCCGTTGAGGGAGGGTAGCTGTGTCGCGGGGGTTGCGAAAACCAACAGGTTTAGCTGTTTTAGGCCGGTTTGCGGGGGTGTAAGACCACACTTTTGCTCCCAAGAAAGACACAACCCAAGGAGCGAACAAGTAGAATGTGTTTGGGGTACCCTGAACTGGCTATGGGAAAATGATAGTAATCGAGCCCCCTAAGCCCTAAGCATAGGCGGAGCCGTAATCCGTAGTTTTACACCACACGTGAAACATCGGACACCGCCGAGCAGGACGACTGTTGACTTCCTTTTAATTTCGCTGAGAACACCGATCGGGTCTTTGCTCCCTTTTTCTACTGTAGAATCAAGAGCCAAGGGCATGACATCAACACAGGGCCAACATCAAGCCCTTTCACATCAAGATCCAAGGTGGCAATGGAATTGCAGTTGGTTGGCTCCAATGAAACGGAGCTCGAAATCCAGGGACCCCCAAAAGTCGTGCCCGGAAACGGCCAACCACATAGTCTAAAGGGCACAACCTAAACAGGAAATCCTACACACAAAACAAACGACAACGCATGAACCCCGAACAAAGTACCTACTTCCCCGGGAGGGTATGGGAGAATCAGGGTGGTCTTAACCCTGCTTTGTTTCTCTTTGGCAAACGGGGCGGCTCCAAACACGTTGAACTCCTCCGCGACCCACAGGAGGTCTGGGTTCTACTGACCACTGATTCATTACCCCCTGGTCATAGACTCGCTGGTAAGGAGTTCGAACATCGGAAGCAACTCACTGGGCGTTTCCAAAACAGAACCCTCCAAAAAGGCAGCGCTGGACAGTCTCCTTGATGTGTTGCTGGAGCATGGGACATGGGACTTCCACTTCCCACCAGGCAAAATCCTCTTGCCGCGAGGCTCTCCCATGGAGGGTCCACCACCGCGGCGCGAAATCCGGCCCCGGCGAGCCGCCGCAGATCGCCAGCCCAGAGGTCGCCCTGAGCGCGGATCTTCGACAGTGGCGTCCACGTCCACAGGGATTCCTAAACCGGAATCCACTCGCTTGAGTTCCGAGAGCTTTTTGTGGCCAACTCACTCAGAAGTGAGCCCAGACAACTTGGATCTTGGGAATGAAACTGGGCTCAATAAGCTTGGTTGCAGTAACGGCCCCTCTGCGAAAAGTTACTTCCTTTGGTGGTCCCCTCTCAAAATTCCCTAAATTCCCGAAAACCTACTGTCCAAAGATCCAACCAAATAGCCGTAACGCTTGGGAAATGGGGAGGGTCGTTGTAGAAATCCTTGTCTTGTGTCAGACCCGCAAGTCCCACTCCGTCTCTAGCAGCTCAGCCTTTTCTACTTCTCCGGAATGACGCCGGAAGGTTCATAGTTCAGGATCAGGCACACTCTTGAATGAGCTGCAAAGCCTGCGTGCGGTGTCCTGTCCTCACAACTTGTCAGCCTTATGCCCCACAGACGTGCTGAGACACTTGCTGTCTAGCTCTTCGGTTTCACAACAAGAATCCTCAGCGTGTCAGCATTGTCAAGGGCGTTCAGGATATCATCTCGGCGTTTTTGCCCGTTCACTTCAGCAGTGACGTGACCTGGATAGATTCGGAGCAGGTCAGCTTTCTCTGTACCATCTCCTGATAGGGCTCCAGCGGTCAATCCACTCAATCCGCAGTTTAAGGCCTGAAGCTCTGACACCTTTGAGGCAACGTCTTTCCTGGTCACCTCGAAACGACGTCTGCGAGGGGCTGTGTCGAAGAGCCTGACTTCTTGTGAAGACAAGTCTTCCAGGTGGAAGTCATTTTAACCTTCCATGTGCGGGACGACATGAGCGGATCCTGGATCCTCCAGCAAGGCTCGCCATCTGAAGAACTCAAGCCACAAACCAGCACTGTTCCAGCTTGCTGCTCCAGTCTGAGATCATTTTGAACATCCGCTGTGAGTACGCCATCTGGATGTTTTGTCTCAAAGAAGTCCCCAAAGCGGCGCCAAGCTGAAGCATCCAGTGCAAAGGTCGCCATGATGTGTCGTCCCTGCGGCTTTGAAACTTCACAGGCTGCCTCGTTGGCTGAAAGTGGGCAGAAGTGGAGCGCCGAGACCCACATGTTGCATCCAGAACAGCGTGGAAGTCAGCCTGGCGTGCTCCCCAGCTTCCCAGCAGCTCATCCACAATGTGTTCGTGAAGCTGCGCTTCACGAGGGAAGATCCGGGCCTGGGCTTTTCGGATCATCGTTGCAATTGTGTGAGCATAGCAGAACCGTGGTGCCCTGTCATCCATCACATCATCTCTTCTGGCAGCATGAGCAATTACCAGAGTCATGTTCAGGACATTGGCGTGAAGCTTCCGCTTCCACTCCATTGACTGATTTTTTCTGGTATCCTGGCTGGTTCTTCTCATAAAGATGCGCACGATTCCTGGTAGCTACAGCACAATTTCGCTTTCGCGCTCGCTCAATGCGGAAAGTTTTACAATCGACCCCCCACAGCGAGGAAAGTCGTTTTACTTTTGATCTTTGTGGGTGGAGTCGAACCTCCAGAACTGGCAAGCTGTGATCTCCGACCGTCTCAAATCGCAGTTTCTGAAGCATACATCCTGGTATGGCTGTGGCTCAAAAAACCCGTACCCAAATGGAACCCTGGGAAGTGGAAACATGGACCAAAACCTGCGTAACCCCTCCTGTTTAATTTTGAGCCACACCCGTATGTGAAATTGAGAGCATCCCTTGCTACTCGGAAGCCATCATCACCGAACCTTTCGGCCCAGGAGCTTTTCACCAACCGCGCATCCTGCGTCTTACCTGTTATCACAACAGCATGTCCTTCGCGCCTGCCTGCACCACCAGTATCACGCAAGTTGGAGACTTGTAGCACGCTGGAAGGCTCCGACGAGAAGAATCTGGAAAATGCCTCCCACATACTGTCAGTCAAGTCGAATGTAGCAAGCACAACCCTCTCTGATGATTCCAAGAGAGCTTCTGCAGTTTCTTGACAAATTGTTCGATGGAACAAATTCTTTTGTGGGAAAAAAGTGGGCCAGGACATCTGGCAAGCGTGCTCCATCAAAACCAAATCGCCGGGTGATCTCTGTGATGAGGCTTTGATGGCTTTCCACTGCTCGCCCGAAAAAGCACATCTGGGCGCGTCGAATTGCAGTCGCTGCAGCAAAGACGTAGCATGTGCCGCTTTCCAGGTTACGTCCCCGCGGGCCATGTTGGTCGTGAATGGTCGGAGAGAGATCTGAAGCGACTGATGTGTTCGCATCATCCTGGATCACCCTTGGCTTCCAGGCGTAGTTCCGCGGGCGACCGGTTGATCATGATCTCAAGATTTGGCAAACTCTACGCTTTAGGCTAACCTCTGCTTCCGGAAGATGGCGGGTGTGTGAATCGTTTGCGTCACTGATTTGATTGACCATTCTTATATTGGGGGCCAGCATCCCCTTTCAAGATTAACCCTCTCAGTATATGGGACCCAGGAACCCCTTTCAAGATTCACAATTTTAGCAGGGGCTCAAAACAACGGCAAAAGGGTTCCACACAACTGGGTCTATCGTTGGGGCAACCGTGCAGCGACACCCCGAATCGCGGCGTGTGATTCGTTTCGCCTGCACCCAGCAGCAGCCGGCAGGCAGCACCACGCCCTCTCGGATGGTCTCCTCCTCGGACCTGCCACTTGCGACCCCATCCCCAATGGAAAGGGGTAAAGATGCGACGCCCCCGTGCCGGCCTCCAAAATCTAAAGCCATCGGCTCTTGTTCGGGGTGTCCTTCACCAAGGGCTTCTGGTAAGAACATCACGCCGTCCTCACTAGAACCTCACTTCCCGAGTTGATGGTTCAAGACAAGTCCAAACTATTTTTTTGCAACTAAAATGGTCCAACCCCAAAGAGTGACTAAAGTCCACGAGCGCAGGGAGTGAGCTTCGCTTCTCCCGGCCTGCCCACTGCAGGCCCGGGGGCGGAGAGCTCGGCCCGCCTTCGCTCGCGCTCGCGCGCAAAAGCCGGCCGATTCTCTCTGGCGCAGGCTCGCCTTTTGGGGGAAGACTTGGCCCAGGTTTGGTTCTGGCGGAAGGGCGAAGAAGGCCGCACAACAATTCTTAATGAACCAGGTCGAACCTCTGACAGACATGGTCAATGAGTGGTTTGGGCCTGTTCTGAGCCGTCAACTTGGCTCCCAGAGGAACAAAGGGAAATTCGTCCAAGTCCCCATGTCCCCACATGTGCGCAAGCGACGAATCAGGAAATTCTGACCAATGCTCGTAGGTCTTAAGGTGCGACAAGTTGGTCATTCAGAGGGAACCCCTGAAAGCGAAATTTGGTTTCGACTGTGACACCACAAAGCCAGATCCTACTTTGACACATGGGAAGGCCCGAAGAAGCTGTCACTCGCCAAAGTGATATTCAGATTCCGAAAAGGGGGACATCGCCCAAAAATAATCCAGGGGCGATCCATTAATCCAGGGATACAATTACTCAGGAGATGAGTGGTTACCACCAATCAGCCGTGGGGTGTCCATACTTTCAGACATACTGGGAACCCTTGATGAAGTTAAACCATGTTAAACCCCTAGTTGACGTTGATCGGGGGGTCCCCTTTTTTGCTGTGATCCAGGCCACTTTGGCCAGGGTCTGCATGGACAAATCCGGGGTCTGGATTGTCTGGACACACTCTTTATGAAGATATGAAGATTGTTTCCGGTTGCAAAAGACCTCCGTGAAAACCAACAGGGAACATTAAACAATTATGGGCCAAATTATGGGTGTGTCTTTGTTGAGGGTACCCTTTTTGGTGCTGTTTACGGGAAACAAAACGAACACCACTAAGTTGGGTGTCTCTTTTGTTGTGGACCTCCAAAATGGCTTCGGCTTTCGTCTTGGTGTTCCTCTAAAACCATTCGGTAAAGGGCTGATCCCCTGCTAAACATTCAACTCGTGGACTATATAACCCAACCAATAAACCCACAAACAAGCCAAACAACAAGTAAACAGGTTTCAGCATTGAACAACCTTCCCTTTCAAAGGCCAACTCGGGTTGGTTCACAAGTTCATCCCAATGTGCAACCAGCCCTCAGTTGATTCCAAGTAATTATTCATTTCCCTGGGCTGCCCTCAGATTCCCTGGCAAAAAGTTCAACTTTTAGTGGCTTAAATTCGGAAATTACCTCGAAACCCACCGAAAAACAACTAAGCAGTTAAGTTGAACCAATCGCCGGGAGTCCCTAGAAGCTTCCAAGAGGCTGAACGCAGCTCTCCGCGCAGGTCACGTGACGTTGCCTGAGAGAGCGCCGCGTGGCCCGGGTGGGGATATGGGGGATGAATTGGGGGGGTGAACTGTCTCTTAAAACAGGGGAACCCCCCCAAAAATGGCTTCGGTCTCTATTTGGTGTCCCTTTTGAAACCAACAAACAACAGGTACCCTCGAAAAAAAGACAAACTCATTTGTGGTGTCCTGTTTTGAAGAGCTTGAGGTCGGTCTTGGCGGGTTGAAGACTTGTGGAATGGATTCTTTCTGGGAACACTCTCACTTACCATTCCCCAACCCTTGGCATGATTAGAGTTAGGCCCAGTTGTAGAATGTATATTTTATTGCTTGCTTCACTTTGAGCCACTGGTAAAATGTAAAATGTATCCTAAGTCTACCCCAGTTGGGATCCCGAGGAAACCCTCTCCGGAATCTGAAAGTCGGCTCCCTTTGTCAAGCTGAATCTTGCCCCCCCCCCCCCCCCCCCCCCGCCCAAAACAAAAACATACACACACACACAAATGAGAGGTTTTCCTTGTTGGTTTCCCTTTTAAACTGCAAAAGAGTAGCTGCCAAAAAAGCACACCCGAATTCGTGGACAGTAAGTCAACAATGGTTCCAGAGCATGAGTG
>CAUJNA010003648.1:177500-252500 GCA_963377175.1 Effrenium voratum | reverse complement strand
GTATGTATGTGTGCGTGTGTGTGTGTGTGTGTGTATGTACGAGTATGTATGTGCGTGCGTGCGTGCGTGTGTGTGTGTGTGTGTGTGTGTGTGTGTGTGTGTGTGTGTGTGTATGTACCGTGTGTGTGTGTATGTACCGTGTGTGTGTGTACGTATGAATACACGCCCAAAGAACAGGGTTATTGATCGTCAGTGACAGTGCTGTCATTCAGGTGGATGGATGGGTCTGTGTGTGTGCGTGTGTGCGTGTGGGGATTGTATCTTGTTTTGTGGCCTGTTCATTCCAAGTCCACTCGCGGGACAACTCTTTTCCCTCAAGTGGGCGCAAGCCCAGTGCACTGACATGATCTCATGAAAATGCGGGTGCGCTTGCTTGTTTGGGCTTGCTTTGCAATATTTTGAATATTGCCAAGTACTTACCAGAGACTATCATATCTGACATGGTCCACTGCTCCAGATCTAGATGCAGGGACACCAGCAGTTCCTGGCCCCATTAAAATGTACAAAGCTTAGCTTTCCACGGATGACGTCAAGTGAAGCTTGCGTGGATGATTCCCCCTGGCCACTTCGCCGGCCGACGTATCGACGGGCGTCCGCAGAAGAAATATATACCTTTCGATGGCAAAATTGCCGCCATCGTTCAACATTCACTGTGAGTGAACCCGCCAAAGTTAGGACAATTTGCAAAACCACCCGTGCGAATTAGCTTCTCACGAAGTTGATGAAGGAAACTGCGTTGTAGCCGACGGCAAACAATGACTCCAGGGCGTGTATGTGTATATATATATATGGTCAGCCCCCCCCATGATCCAGGTTCAGTCTTGTATATGTATATACAAAGCACTGTAAATAGCAGTGATTTGCACCCTTTCAGGAAGCACCATGCAAAACAAATTTCGTTTGGGATCTTAGGTTGTGTGACCAGGCAGCCTTACATTGTTTAGCAAACAACCTTGCTGAGCATATATATATATACATACAAACATGTCAATGTGAATGCCATATATATATATACATATACACATGTATACATAATATGTTTACATGTTGCAAATCATGCAGCACGTATCATATTCATCAAATATATGTATCCTATGCACATAAACACAATACCCGTTTGTGCCCCTGTATATACATGCATGTGGGTGTGTGAACCCGAAGAGTACACCACCTGGCCTCACGTTCCTGCCATAGTTGAGGCATGCGGGAAAAGGTCTCAGATTGGACCTAGCAACGCACTGGCCACGCTCCCCGGCTGCGAATTGGTAAGAACACGAGAGTGGCCGGTTGCTGTTGACCCCTCTGCACAAAGATTAACTTTTGGTGGGTCCAACGGGCAAAAGGGTCCGGCACGGAAGTGAAACAAACAGGCCACAATCAGGACCCAGCGACTTCTCCACATCAACATCTTCGACCCCAATCAGATGCTGTTTGGACCGCAAATGGGTTGGTTAAGACAGAAAAAAGCAATTGACAATTGCCCTGCTTTGCCAAGACAATCAACTCCACTACTAGTCACCGTTTCCCTTCAAACACCACCAGGGGAAATAACACGTCGCTTTGAACAAATTGCAACGAACATTACTGTTAGAGCGGACCAGCCGTTGTTATTGTTTCATCTGGTGAAGAAAAGGAAACCAAACGTGGAATTCCAAAGGGGAAGGCCAAAGGTTAATCTAAAGGGGAAGTCCAAAGGGCACCAAAAGGGAATCGCACAGGGAAATTCAAAGGGGAGCCAATTTTATGTACCCCTCCAATTTTCTTGAGCATAGCAATCAACCGTGGACCGACCGGGCCCCGGGCAAAGCCGCAGAAGTTGTGCATGCGTCAAGATGGTACCCGAAACGGGGTTGCCTTAAGGAAACCCAAAGACCAATGGGGTGAGGGAAAGGCAAAACGTATCTCCGCCAATTGTCCAACCAAACCAGCGGTTTTGGACCATCAAACAAGGCGATGGGGCAACACCTTTACTTCATCACGGTTGTAAGGAGATTTTGCTTCAGTCTGGAAAACATGAGAACATGCTTCCAGCAATGATGGGTTCTCCATACCATTTGGCAAAACCACAATTCTTCAGGAATTGGAAGTGAGTGTGGTGTCCTATGCGACATTCTTTCAAGCAACCCGCATCACCGGAGATAAAACCGGCCAGTGCGCCCTGGAAACGGCCAGGCTTTTGCGCGTGCGCAAAAAATGCTTCTCACAAAAGCAACGCCATGCACAACACATGCTTGCTGCCACATAGGCCACGTGTAAAAAAGAGGGAACCGGCGAAAAGGAAAGGGAAAGGAACCCCAAAGACTAAGACATCTGTAGGGCCACAAGTTGGCAAAGCTCATGATTTTATCGAGGTACGCGCTCATAGTTGGCAAAGACATCTGTAGGGCTACAAGTTGGCAAAGCTGATTTCATCGACGTCGACAACGCTCAACTGCACCGGCCAAATTTCAGGGCCCTTGTGACTTTCAGGGCCATGTAAGGTGCCATCCAAATTCGCAGCGACGTGGGGGGTGTTGATCTTTGTTGGTTTCCTATTCGTTGTTCTTTTCTCGCGTTCGGTTGATCTTTGCTTACCTGTGCGACTGGAAGATCGTCTCGAAAAAGGAACTTTGTGTTGGATGTGTTTAATGTCTGAGGGGCCCTCTGAAACACTGCCAAGGTTGCAACAATTGTCCTTGACATATATTGATGATCTAGACAAATCAATTACATGTTTTTCATGCGGGTGTGTCTTGAACTAGAGGGCCCGCCCCCCCCCAAAAAAAAGAAGAAGAAGAAACGTGGTGGTTTTCCTTTTGGTGTCCTTTTACCACCCCCCAAAATGGTATCCCCAAAAACAAAACAGACCCATGACTTCATTCGCAACTGGCAGTCAATGCCATGGGCCAAAAACAGAAACGGTGCCAATGAGTGGAACCCAAGAGCTGGCAAAGCGGCTAGGTGACCTGGGTGTGTCTTTAGGGCCCCCTCAAAGAAGTGTTCCTTTTGGCTATAATTACCAACCCATAAGGTGGTCCCTGAAAAAGACAAACCTCGTTGATTCAAATCTGGTCTGACTGAACAACACATAACCCGAGGAAGCTCAGTTGGCCCGGTACAGTGGTCTGAGATGTGGACCACCAACTCACACAGTGTTTTGGGAATCATAACGTGGATGGACGAAATTCTGCACCACCTAAGAAGTCATGGGAAACCATTGTTTGTTAGTATTTCCAGGGGAATCATCATTCCAGGACTTCTGAGGTGGTGCAAACTGTATTTCGCACCCATCCACAGTACCAATTTAATTCTCTGTTCATTCATCATAAACTCAAGGCATCCGAAGCCCAAGATGTTTCGCATTGCCCGGTTTCCTTGACGTTTGCACAAATTCCAGATATGCAGAAGGCACAACATGGCTGTGAGGAACACCAGTTGCATTTCGGCAAGCTGCTTGCTTTTGAAAGGCGACGAAGAACATGAAGCCCGTTTCACTCACTTCCTGAAGGGACTGCCAAAGCAAGTCTGAGATAAAAACAAATAAAATAAAATAAAATATATATCCAACATAGTCTTCCCAAAAGTTTACCTCAGCCAACCCCAAAAGCAATCGCTCGAAAGAAACATACTGCGATACGAGCTATTGCCGCGAAAAGCCTTGCCAATATTCCGAGCCCGTTCACTCTGAGTGAAAGGAGCGACTTGCGAGCAAAGATGCTTGCGGCCCATCGCTAAGGTACGCCACCAACTGCGAAAACCTGCCGACCTTTGTGGGTAGAAATAGGTTGAGCCACACTCAAAATGATGGTCTCTCTTTGGTTTCCCTCGAAACAAGAACCTCAAAAAAACTCCCTCCAAAACAGTAGACTGGGTGACCCCAAAGAAATCTGTCAGATTGGTGGCGGGAGACCACCGATTTCGTGGCTTGTTTTGGAGTTGGCACTCGTTTTGGAGTTGCTTTCAGGGGAATCCAGAGAAACCAACACCTGCTGAGTTGAGTCGGCCAAAAGCTTCGACGCTGCATTATCTAACATGATGACGACCACCAACAGATCAGTCAGGCAAACTAACCAGGGAAGTGCTTCAAGTGGGTTCAGTTATGTTCAGTTCCCTCAACACTGTCCGCACACTTCACACCCGAGTGGCTTCCTTTGGGACCCCAAGCAACCCTTCGGGTGATCAACAAAACGACCCTTGGGTGAGCAACAAGTGTGCCGGGGCACCGCTTTTTCTTGCTCCGGTGTCTTCCATTTGCTTAAGTCCCCTGAAACAAAGAGAACATATTCCAGCAGTGACACATCCCTTTAAAACCAAGAGGGGAAAATCATAGTCATCTAACAAAGAACCACATTTCAGCACATGGAGGGATTCATGCAGATCTCCTATCTCTCTTCAAAGTTAGCCGTGTTTGGGGCGGGGCCGCTTCAAGGGGAACGCTGCAATGAGATCCCAGCTGCCACCAAAGGTCTGAAGTTTCCGGGGCGGCCGAGAGCTCGCAAACAACCTGCGCCTAGAGGTCCTAGAGAAACGGTGTCTGGCGGGCCAGGCTGGGCGTGCAATGGGTCAACCATAGCAAAGGATACATGTCTCTCGCTTTACATGCTTTTACATATTGTGTGTATATAGAAATATAAGTAAATACACCACGTGTATTTTACTGGATTAGCTTTATGAGAACATGTCATCTTGAATGCAAAAAGGTCCAGTGCACAAGCTCAAGTCCTCCATCTGAGACTTCACATTCTTCAAAATTACACAACTGGCGGCTTAGAGACAACAACCTCCAAAAGTAGTCTTAGAATTAAACATGTTCACTCTAAGGGAGCTAGTCTATCCATTTTTTGATGACTCTTGTAAAATATCCAGAGCCTGTCTCGCCAGGGTGATACATCGGTGCTCAAGACACCCGTCCGTCCCCGTTGGGCGAGCCACGGTATTTGTTTTCTCACGCCCATGACATTCTCTGAGGTGTTTGCCCGAGATGTAAAAAGCGGACTGTTCTGTGCAGCGTTCAAAGAACAAACAAAAAACAAAACATACCAAAATCGGTGAAGAAACGAGGGGAATGCTTTCGAACATTGGGGAAGTTTGAGCCCTCTGGGGGGCCAGCAGGATGAGGTCTGCTAAGTTGAGGCGCTCTCCAAGAGACCAGCGACATTCAGATGAGGGTCTTCTGAAAATGGCAATGTCCTCATAGTAACGCTGAGAAAATCTACAAGCCAGCCTTATCAGCCAAAGCTTATGACTGTTTCTATTGATGGTTTCGAGGGGTTGCCATCTCAACCTATTCGTCTACCTGATTCCATGTTGGAGGGTCTCCTATGCCCTGAAACATCACCCCCAAAAACCGCTGCGTGATCTTCTAGGTCCTCCAGTAGAGAGGTTAGAATAAGGGTCACCTTTTTTTTCTGCAGTGTATTTTAGTAGGAGAACGCTCCCCCCAAAAAAGAAACGGCAAAAGAAACGGCACCTAGCTGGGGCACCTAGTCTTTGAAGCCCTCCAAGGGGACACACCCACTGCGAAGTGCTGCGCGCGCTCTCTCGCGGAAAATGGCCCTGACCAACTCAACGTGGGGGGGTGGGGGGAGAATAGCTCCCTCAAGGTGTAAAGAAGCCAAACCCAAAAACTTCCCACAGCGTTGCTAAGCATTCTTTCCATTTCGCTTCAGAAATTTGATTTCCACGCATCCGGTGAGATTCTTGAACAATGTGGGAGTCCTTTTGGCTTTGCGAGAACGACTGAGGCTTTCCTTTTCCAGGGGAATATTGGCGAGTCCGCTACACCCTCCACAAATTGACTCGAGCATTTTGACTGCGGGCCGTGGCTTGACCAGACGGGTGCTCTTCCCACCGCGGCAACTACACCTGAAATCGCGCTCACATCGGTCTACCTTGGCATGCCATCTATCGGCTTCACCCCAGAAAAACCGAAGACCCTGCCCCAGGGAAGGATCTGAGAGCCTGTGGTTTGTACAGGAGGGCTCTGAGAACCGACCTGAGGTGCGCATGAGGGATCTGACCACTTGAATAGGCATGGGGGGCCTATGCAATGTTCAAGAAAGGGAAGAGCAGAGCTTCGTGACATCAGGAATATCCTACGGACCTCTTAAAGGTTCTTCTACATAAGGCTCATTCTTTGCCCCAAAGGAAACTGAGGCCGTCGCGCATAAAGGAAATCATGTCGTTCATTTGTATGTGTGAAATTAGGGATCCGTGCAAGTACCACGGCCCCGCCCGGGCACCCTCTAGGAAAGATCGTCAAGAACCGCTGCAGGAAATTATACAGGAAGTAGCCTAAAAACAAAAAACTGTTCTTCTTTACATGCTTGGACACCCAACCACTAAACCAACCAGAAGGCTAAAAGCAACTTCAGGAACCGGATGGCTGGTTGACCCAAGCGTATGTCCTGCAGTGAGCTTGGATCTGATCTCCCCTTGACTGCCCGAACTTTCCAGGAGAAAACTGTCAGCTTCCCTCTTGGTGGTTTGGAGCCAAATCGGAGGAGACCATTTTCCCTCTATTGAAAGCCAAGGACCGGTTCAAATCCCAAACCGGCAATCCAAACCACCAACTAAGGGCTACCTTGAGCTTCCGCCCAGCATGTAGAACACCAACAAACCATGGTTCATTCCAGAACCGCCCGGTGCCTGCTTTCCGGGCCCTTCGTGCTTGGCAATGCGATCTAAGATGTCAGTTCATATCAAGCTTGCTGCTCCCCACAGTCAACGCTTGGGTTTCTGAGCGGCTCCTCATCGAACACTGCTCACCATGGGGGGCCCTTAATTATGCTCACACAGACATATACTTGTCCCAACTCCCAAGTGAATCCATGGTAAGGGATGCGAACTGACGATCTCACATCATTCACAAGCACATGGTGCCCCTTACGCAAACATCCACCTCTCAGCCAACCATCTGAGTTGCCGGCCCAGCAGACCGAAAGCAAGTCGAAAAGCAGGCGCCTCAGATATCGTCATGAGCGACGTGCTGAGGTTCTGGTTCGGTTGGGAGGAACAACATTATGAGAGTCAGAATCAAGAACCTCTGGCTCCCCTTGATCGCCAATGGCCAAAACAGCGGCCCTTCCGTCTGCCGCGCACGGGGCAACAACTCCTCCGCTGATCCAGAAGCCTTACATGTAAAAACCTGAAATAAATTCTGGGCGACCCTAAATGAGATGTAAACCAAAAAATAGGATGATCATGCATTTGTTCTCTCCTTTCGCAAGCTACCTCTCAAGCTCTGACTCTCAGAACTCTGGATCCCAACCCCGGGACCATGTCTCATGAGCGACGAGTCGTGTTCAGCTGAGGAAGCGCCCCGGTTCCCCTTGGGCCTGGAACGGGGATGCCTCCCAAAAAAAAAGAAGAGATGAGGACCTTTTCAAACAAAAAAATCTTGCATTGACTCACCGTGGATTGGCTAAAACGGTCCAAACTCTTGGTTTACCAGAAGGGGACTTGTTGAGCCTAGACACTTGGGAAGTGACTTGAAGCATTTGTGGGTCATGCCCCTCTTGCAATTCTCGTGCAGGCGGAAACTGAATGCTCAAGAAGTGGAAACCAATCTGTCGTTCCCGCAACCATGATGATATAATTTCGACAAACGTAGCATGAATAATACGAATGGGGGGGTGAGGTACTTGAACACAACATTTGGTCATGTTTTATGAGCAAGCTGCTAGTGACGGTTTAACGCCTCATACCGCGTATAATATATATATATATATAAACAAATATTGTCAGCGCTTCGCTTGCCACCTTTTGGCCCCTGGGGCGTTCACAGCTCGAATTGGTGCCACGGGTTGAGACAACAAGACAACACATCCCAAGTACAGGATCTAGCCCACGGCTTCCGCTCGTTTTACGGGTCCCCGCAATCAAGGAGTCTGATTGAAGACCTCCATTTTGCTCGGTCCTAAGTGGGTAAATGGTCGTCTCTAGGGGTACTTTCCAGGGATCCTTCTTCTCAGGAAATCATCAACAACCCAGGGAAACAGCGATCGGTTTTTGAAAAGAACGATGGTTGAAAAGAATGGAAAAAAAAAACCTAGATCATCTCATCATTTGCGATCCGTCCCGAAAACCCAACCAGTCCGACCTCTCATTAGGTGCCCGGCTGCTTGCATGAAGTCATCCGGGCCTTGGCAGCGAGGCACTTGGAACACTAGGCGTCAGCCACGGAACTGGGTGCAACGGGGTCTCAAAAAGCAAACAAGACATGCCCATCCGCCTTCGGTTCCTTTGTAGAGAAATGATCATGCACAAAACCGTGTGCCCAGAAGTGCACTTAAGATGGAGAAACTCTTCAGCTGGCCACACAATTGTAATGTGATGATCCTTCCAAAACGCGTGTCTCTCAATATAGGGGACCCTCCAAACTGGTGGTTTTCCTTTTGGAACCACCCTAAAAGAGTGCTCTTAAACAAGACCCCTGATCGGACCTGTGTTGACGAACCGTCCCGAAAAGTGACATGTTGCCCTGAAGTTTGGCAACCTAAACAAACTTGTGGTTGGCACCCTAACAAAGCTGAACATTTGGCGACTGAACAGGCAAGTTCTTGCCAATCCAACCAACAGGTCTGATGAACGTGACCTCTCAACGCAGCCGACATTGTAACGGCGACCAGCACAAGCCCCATAGCGCAACCCCATTCGCTTCTATGGGCGTGTTTATTTTTCCTTTTTTAATAGCTGATATTAGTTGATATCCATTTGTTGGTTGGCGTTAAAGGAAAACCAAGAGGACAACCGAAAAAAAAGAGGGAAACAAGTGAGCTACCCATATGGCTAGGGAAATACCGGTGGACTTTTTGTTAGACATATGGAGCGCCACTGGCACGAACACTGCCCAACAAAAGACACGGGTTTGTGTCTTTTTGAGGGCACCCTTGAAAGTTTGGTTTGAAGTGGGTAAACCTGCAGGAGATCAACACCAAAATGCTTGGTTTGAAGTTAGACACCCACACAAAACCAGCACCAAGCTGGCGGGTCTCACGATTTTGACACGCCCATATGGGTGATACGCTCTTGAAATCCCCACAAGCGGATGTCAAGCCATTCCGAGAGGCGACGACTGCCCATGGCCATCGGTTTCTAGGGTGGCTTTCCTCTTGAGGGTACCGCCTTGTGGTTGGTTTTAGAGGTAAACCAAAGGGAAGCGAACCATCTGTGGAGGTCCCCTAAAAAAAGACACAATCATATCTGAAAAAGCGCCACTCCCGAACAGACACAGCCATATCAGTGCAGGCTGCTTCTGCAATTAAACCAAGTTCAAAACAGGTGGAATCTTGCTGACAGGTTCTGGACAAACTGTGCTTTTTGCAGGTGAAGCCATGCGAGAGGGCCTTAGCCGATGGGAACTCAATGCCATCGTTCGGCAAAGTCTATGCAACATGCTTGGTTGACATGTAGGTTTGCCTCAAAAACAACGGGACCCCTCAAAATGGGTGATGTACTTGTGGCTTCCCTTTAAACCAGTCTCAAAGAGGGTGCCCCTCAAAAACCAAACGCGTGTTGATATGCAACGCCAGTGGTGAGATGAAACCTTCGGGTCGACCCCACACTCTGAAAAGGAATGCTGGTCTGTCAACAACCTCAACTTGCTGGTGCGATAGGCAAGGAACATGGGAATAAACCTGGGGGCCCCCTTAAAGAAAACCACCGGTTGGGTGGGTCATTCCAATTCTCATTCGGCCTATCGCACCAGCAAGACAAAGGATTCCTAAAGTACGGACCATCATCATGGTCCCAATGGTGGGCGCATTCTACAAGGTGAGCTCGCCATAAGATATGCAGAAACCATTCATCAACCACCAGCACCCGCACATTTGAGATTTTGAGAGGAGAAAGCAGTGGGAAGGGGGAGGGTGGCATGGAGTTGAAGGGTCCCCAAATTGAAGGTCTCTGAAAGGCCCAAACTCCTTTGACCATGGGAATGATCCAAACCAGAAGGCTGGGATGTTGCCGTTGTTCCAGAAACCGAATTCCAAGACACTGAAGAAAACTCGTTTTGGACAGACAAATACCCTCCCGTTCATCAGAAACCTGGAAGATCACTTACCCTTTGGGGGGACTACTTCCATGTCACGTGCCATGGCAACCTGGAAGGGAGGGTAGTTGAGGATGGAAAGGTCCTCGGACCAGCAAACCCGCAAACGTCCCCGCACGGACGACAACCCGAGGACAGGACACCTGCTCCTAGCCCAAAGCAGGGCCGCCAAATTGTCCTGGACCATATTTCTTTCGCTTCAGCCAATTGGTTCAGCCGGTTGATACAGGGTGTGTCTTTCGTTACCCTCCCCCAACATGGAGGCTCCCAGGACGCCCCGGCTGTTGGTTCGAGGGTGCTTTCGTTTTGGTTTCGCTCAAAGCTCCACCGCTCTGAGCCACCCATCTGCTCCCTTCGGGGTTTTTGCCCTCGCCCGGGGAATGGCATCACACGTTGTGCAAAATCCTTTGGTTGAAGCACCCGTCTGCGCAGAAAATCAAAAAGATCTGAAGATGCGACCAACAACCTTGCAGAAGAGGAACGGGAAGAATTGTGTTCTACACTTTTAGTAACCAATAGGCCCGGCCCCCCATCAAAGAAAAGGACATGGTTGACACAAAGGGGCCCAACTTCAGCCGCTAAAAATCAACAGAACTATGCAAACCTTTGGATATGAGTCCAAACAAAGGGGACCCCCACGCCCATTTCGGTGGCTTTCCTTTTCCCTTTAAACCAAAGGCACCCAAAAGTTATACGCCCACAAAGGGCAAAGCGCTTGCCATCGCCAGGACTGTTGCGGTTGACAAATAGGCTGGCCACTTCTTGAGTGCCAACGCCCCATTGGCGCGCCACCATCCGAGGATTGTGGGGGCTTGATGCAATGTGATCACAGCAAAGCGACCGAGAGGTAAGCATAGTTCAAGAATTAGTATTAGTTAGTACTTGAGCCCCGCTGAGCGTTCTTTTCGAGTTTGCGTTTAGAGTGTGTGTGTGTGTGAGTGTGTGAGTGAGTGAGTGAGTGAGTGAGTGAGTGAGTGAGTGAGTGAGTGAGTGAGTGAGTGAGTGAGTGAGTGAGTGAGTGAGTGAGTGAGTGAGTGAGTGAGTGAGTGAGTGAGTGAGTGAGTGAGTGAGTGAGTGAGTGAGTGAGTGAGTGAGTGAGTGAGTGAGTGAGTGAGTGAGTGAGTGAGTGTGTGTGTCTGTGTCTGTGTCTGTGTCTGTGTCTGTGTCTGTGTCTGTGTCTGTGTCTGTGTCTGTGTCTGTGTCTGTGTCTGTGTCTGTGTCTGTGTCTGTGTCTGTGTCTGTGTCTGTGTCTGTGTCTGTGTCTGTGTCTGTGTCTGTGTCTGTGTCTGTGTCTGTGTCTGTGTCTGTGTCTGTGTCTGTGTCTGTGTCTGTGTCTGTGTCTGTGTCTGTGTCTGTGTCTGTGTGTGTGTGTGTGTGTGTGTTTGGGGGCATGTTGCTTCTCGCGGCGCGAGGGCGGCGTGGTTTATGGGGCTTTGGGAGGTGTGCATGTGTTTTTGTTTGTCGCGATTCTCGAAGAGGTGGCACAATTCTTTAGCCCAGTGGTAGCACAGTCGCATTGAACTCACTAGTTCGTACGTTCCATTCTACCATGGCGTGCGGGGTGGGGGGCTGCCCGCTAGCGAGCATTACCTGATCGCCAGCGTCTGTTCACATTGCCGTTTTAGTTGCGCAAAGCAGCTCAGCATTGGAACAACTGGGGAGCCCCGGCGGGCTTGCGGTAGCATTAAAATAAACAAGCACACCCTACTGAAGCGAGCAAAAGAATCATCCAGATTTTCCATTCCAGGAAGGCAATGTTTGTCTATTATTCGCGAAACGGGAACTCTCCAACAAAGAACCTCCATCGTGGGCTCGTTTTGCCCCGCCGCCACACGCCCACCAAAAACTTCCCAATGTGAGCCACAGTGAATATTTGGTGACCCCGAGTATTTTGATGTGCATGTGTGTGTGTGTGTGGCCCATGCATTCTCCTTACCTTCCATTTGCTCAAGCTCTCTGGAATTGTTCAACAAGATCTCCCGAAACTCGATATTTTTGCGAAAAAAAGCCCTTTCCGGAACCCGAGCCGGAAATGGACGACAGCAATTCAGCGAGATCTCAGAAAACCCCTTGGATTCAATTGCAATCGGCTTCTGTGGTGAGGACACCCCTTTTGAGGACACCCCTTTTGTTGGTGATGTTAAAGGGAAACCAAAAGGAACACTGAAATCTCATCTTGGGGGTCCCCGAAGAAAAAAAAAAGAGGCGGGACCCACCCAAATGATTGGGTTGAAACATTTTTCGACTGGAACGACATGCGACACCCATTCCTGGACTCACCAGGGAGGGGCTTGATGAGTTTGGAAGGCCTCAGGCTTGCACGATGGAACAGCTTCCCCCCCCCAAAGTCCCAAAGTCCCAAAGTCAGCGGATGTCAATGGAGTCATAATCAAAACCGATCGGTACTTCAATGGTCTACCCAGAGCCATGTAAAGGCGGTGAAGGCGCACATTAGTGTGGGATTGTCCCTTACTAACCTTCGTCTACCCGGATTTTGAGTGTGGCAAAGTTGGCTGGGCAAAAATATATTACCCACAATTGGGGCTAAAACCTACCTATCCAGGTGTAGTTTGGACCCATACCCATCACTTGCCAGGGCTTTAAAACAAAAGCTTCCCCTTTTTAAGTCCTGATTAAACATGGACCAGAAGGCAAAAAACGACGAACGGTCAAAAGGTCGGCTTTGGACAAGTGAGTAATGAGCCTGGTCCAAACTAAGTAGCCTTTCGCAAAAAAATATTAAAAAAATAAAATAAAATAAAAAACAAGTCGTTTACGAGATCCTAACCTTTTCAGAACAGCCACTCGGGCACCTGACATGGGTAAAGGTGCAAAATCCGCATCGAGTTCTTAGGCTCAGGCTTGATTAACATGAAAGCAACCATACCCAAGCTGCTGTGAAGCCCTCGACTGGGTGCCATACCTTTTGGCGCCCATAACAAAGAATTAGGACAGAAAGCGGCACAGCAGTGCTATTTTGTAGAGACTAACACGGAACCCCCAAACCCACCTAATTTGTAGAAACTCCTTTGGAGTCAGGTTCCACGCTAATTTGTAGGAGGGGCCCGGACCAGCGAGCTCGCGAGCTCGCCTTTCACAATTGCGGTGGCCCATACCAAGCACAGTGGAGTCAACTTGGAGGAGAATTGTCAGCCTAGAAGCAAGGCCCCTAGCATTGCAGCTAGTGTTAAAGGCGAAGCCCGGTGTAAAAAATACATTTTTTGTTTTTCTCAAGCTGCTTCTGCCCAGTTGCTCCTGGCAGAACGTTATAGAACACTTTTTGGACTTCACCATGTTGAGAAGGGAACCAACCAAGCGACATGAAGGTCTTGATCCCTCGCAACCACGCAGTTTCGCACTGTTTGGCTCTACGTCGCGCTCGAGCAAAGCCGCTTGAGCGAATCGCGCGATGCGCGACTCGGCTGATTTCCGAATCACGCAACGAGATCGAGACTCGGCAATAATCGCTCAAACCTCTCTTTGCCCCGTTCAAGTACTCCCAGGTTTTTAAACAAGTCGTACCATTCCCTGCAAGCGTGCCTACAGTCTGGAGGCCCATTTGTGTATAGGACCCAAGTCATGAATCAATGACGTAGGCTCAGAAAACCTCTTCATGGGTTCTCAAAATAGAACCCAACATTGGGTGGTTTTGCTTAGTTTCCCTTGAGCACACCCTCAAAAGAGATACCCTCAAAACAGTGCGTCCATTCGCATGGTGCTATGAATTCAAAATATCCAACATCTTTTGCAGTATACCCGATCCACAAAACCATTTTCTTGTAGCAATTGCATAGGGAAATCGCATCGCCAATGCAGGTGGGTGAAGGTTTATAGTTTAAGCCCTAGCCTTCTGAAGGGGCCATGTCACGCCTCCCCAGAAGAGCACAGCTCGGTTCCTCCCGGGTCAAAGTGCAAACGCAAAAAAAAACACCAGTTGATGGGGTGGCGCCCTGTTTCTGGTTCGAGGGAAACCAAAGGGAAACCAAAGCAAAAGATGAGCCACCCATGCAGGAATCTGTACTCTGCAAATACCGAAGAAACCACCCACAGCTTCGGAGGGTAGCCACCTGATGACGATGATGACGATGACGATGATGATGATGATGATGCTGATGATGCTGATGATGCGTATTTTCTTGATGGTGGTCATTGGTTGATGTCTTTGAATTTGACACATTGTGTTGAATTGGACTAGATCGAAGTCAGAGCACTCTTCAGTCAAGGCTCGCCTCACCTACAGGAGACGCGCCTTGGCGCCCCTTTTCTTTTCTCAGAGCCGAAGCTTGCGCCGCTGTGGCTCGCTTTCAGAGCACGTCGGTGGTTCTCGCCCACCATTGGTATCGGACATCGGGGAAGAGGGAATCCCGATTTGCAAAGGCTGGTTTGGGGTCAGGGCAGGCTCGTCCTTTTTGCGGACTTGGTACCCCTTTTTTTGTGGTTGAGGAACCAAAAGGAAAATGGAATCTCGGGTTGGGGGTCTAGAAAGATAGGGGGCATCAACCCCAGTCCATTACTGGGTGTATTAGTACAACATTAAAGTGAAATTACACAATCTCACAAACCTATTTGGAACGGACAAAGTTCACAAACTTTGGTGAAATCGGCGAATCGGTCGCAGACACTCTGTGCAAGGTCACTATGAGTTGTCCAACATGGATGAAACAAACGCCAACGTGACTGCCCGAAAACCCAGGGTGGCTTTCTTGAAGAGGGGTTCTGACGTCTCGTGAGAATCTCCGATTTGAACGGGGTGGGGGATCTCTGCCATGCCCCTCAAGCCCTAAGATGCCTAATCCCCCGACTCCTTTTGTCCTTCACCTTCTGCTTCTCCCAAGGCAAAGCTTTGCAAAGCCCCCCGATCCGAGCCGATGAACTCAAGCGAGAGCCTCATGGCAGCCGGAAGCTGGCGCCGGCGTAGCTGCACAAAGGTCCCAGCTCCTCCTGAGGCAAAGCTGGGGGTGGGCTGGTGCCACGGATCGTAAGCCAAGAGCCCGACAAAAAACATCAAGCCGGGCTGTCCCCAGATCCCCCGCTAAAAGTAACTAACTTTTAGTTGGTTCAATGCAAATCCCCACTAAACACTAAAAGGAAAAGAAGCTAAGGAACCGGATGGCTGGGAGCCACCAAGAAGGAGGCTGCAACAAGGACCCGAAGTGTCCATGCAGCTGGCTGATCACATTCCGGCCGCCACTTTCATTCCATGGTTGAAAACCACACCATTTGTTGGTATTTCCAGGGGAATCGAATATTTCAGATTCTGAAATTCGGAAACGTGGTGCCGAAGAGGATTTCGCCCCTATTGTCACGTACGTGTCCAAGCTCCCAAAACATGGGCCCTCGGTCCATGGGAGCTCCTGTATACTTGGCCAAGCAGCCTATCCATTACCATCCCTCACCCAGGAAGCCTTTCGTGGATTGGCCCAGAGTCCAAACTGTTCGATACTGAAATGGGTGCGGCCTTTTTCCTTGAATTCTCCTCTTTGGTTGGTTTTAAAGAGACTATAGTCTTGGGGGGGGGGGTCCCCTAAAAAAGCACACCCACATTGTCTTCACCAAAAGTAGCTAGAATTTCATGAACTCAAAGACTGAGCAAATGATTCTGACAAGCGAAGAACATTGGCCCGGCCAAAATGTGGGTATGGGTTAAAATTGAGCCACCAGGGGACTGCAGGTTTTAGTCCTTTGTTCCAGTTGCCAGGGTTCCATTTTGGGTCCATGGCTGTGGTCTCTCCAAAATGCGGGAACTTGGACATGGGTCTTGAGCAACAGCTTCCCGCTTGGCCAAATCAGCTGGTTGCTGATTGCCCGTCAGTATCCAACCGGCCCTCCCAAGACTCAAGGTGCTGGCTTTATGCTTTGAAGAAACACACAGAAAAGGGGGGGGGGTATGCTACTTTGAGACTCGGGGGTTGGATCCTGTTGCTGGGTAAACTACTTTGCCAAAGGCAGAGCAAAACAGTTCACTTGCCCCTCGGGGACCAAGAATATAAGGTGATCAACTTTTGGGACCTTCACAAAAAGTGCTTGCCAATCAGGACAAATCGAGAGGTCCAAAAGGTCGCTTCAGGGTCCAACCAAACAGCTGCCCACGAGCTGTCCAGGCGCAACCTTCTGCCTTCAACGAATCCAACGAGCAAAGCGCCAGGACGGAAGCGCGAAGAGAATGGGGTAAGCAACCCCTGCTCCCTGCTCCCTCCAATATGAGCCCAGGACAGATATTTGTTCCAAGAGAACATGGATGTTTTGAGCTGCCCCTGTCTTCGCAGCAACTACCAACAAAGGCTTGGCCGGATCCTGCAGATCTGACTTCCCTTTCCCACTGTCCAAGAATAACACATTGCTCTCTCTCTCTCTCTCTATATATATGTGTTAATGTAATAAGCAAATGTAGACTGATGGCCGAAACAACCAACTGCGGTTTGACGCTACAGTTACAGTCCGGCAGTGCTCACGCAACTTGCATCACAGTTTATCGCACCACAGAGGTGCACCTTGCGAAACCAAGACGACGTGGCCTAGCAAAGGGGTCGAACCTAGACTTCCCCAGCTGATCATTTCCCCAAAGAAACTGTCACCTGCCAGCAGCCCCCCAACTTGCAACTACTTGTTCAACGTCCAAAATCCTAAGTACGGCAGCCAGAAAAAGACAGCGGTTGGGACCCGGGTGCTCGTGAGGCCCCCAAACCAATTGGAGGGGTTGGTGCAACAGGCAGGCCGAGCAGTGCAGCAGGTATCGGCCCACGCCTCGATTCTGAGCAGTTGGTTGTACTTGGACAGTCCTGGGCCATCAAACATCCAGAGATTGGTTCGTACTCAGCAAGACCTCTCCGAGCCGGATCAGGGGGCCCACTTGTCCTTCCCCTTACCCCACTTCCTGAGTGGATTGGCCCAAAAAAGCTCCAAACTTCTTGTTTACCATCAAAAATGGCCTTCCCAAAAAGTGACTAAAGTCCATCGACTCAGGAAGTTGAGTTACCCCTATGTGGTTCCAGCGTTTGTAGTTCTAAAACATGCACAGCACACCATCCCTCGTATCTCACTCCTCACCGGATGTTCAACTGCGTTGCCGTCGAATGATCTGAGACTCGCACATGAACCGAACAAATGCCTGTGCCCAACTCAGCTGAGGATCCTTGAGTGAAAGAAAAGGAACTGGTGTCTTGACCAACATGAAGAAGACACAAAGTCACTTCTAACTCAAGCAATATGTATGGCTTCAGCGCTGCGCATCACTACAGTAGGATCTCAAATCAGCAGCGACCATTGCCACGGAAATAGCTAAGGAGTCCGCAGCCCAGTGGTTACCTCAGCAATAGACCATTGTGCTGTTCTGGTTTGCTACTGGTAGAGAGCTGGTCTTCGTCTATGGCTGATCGGAGAAAAGACCCTGTTGGGCCCTGGAGTTGGCAACACTCGACCGATCAAACGCCCGGCCTCAGCCACATGGGTTTCTCAAAGCATGTTCCCACAAAATCCAAACCATACACCAAGAAGCACCAAACGCACGGAACCTGAAAAACAGCGTATCAAAATTGTTTACCACTCTCTCTCGTGGACAAGGAAGGCCTTTGATGAGGTTTACGCATACCCCGGTCCACATGGAACCTGAACATCTCCTCTTTTCAGCTCACTAGAGAGGTGGGCTCAACAGTGTTGTTTGTTGCTTTTGCTCTATCATTTCTTCCGACCTGCGAACATCACCCAGAGAAAGTCACCTGAAAAAAGGGCCAACGGGCGATCAGCTTCCCTCAAAACGGGTGATTCGGAGCCCGGTGGTTTGGTCCTTTGGGATGGTTTCCCATTTGCCCTCTACATCTCTCTACAAGAAACAAGGGTTGAATATCAAAGCCAATCCAATCCCCCAACTGAGGCTGACCTGTGCTCAAACCCACGGCAAAACCCGAGTGCCCACTTTTTTGCGGCCGGGCGACGCTCCGACCGGCAGGGAGCACCGGTCTTGATCCTCGGTGGTGCAGCTCGCTTGGCTTCTTGACGATTTGGACTGCGTCTGAGTTCTCCAACCTTTCAAAGAACTTGAGATAGGCCGAACCCGCTTTGTGCTCGCCGGACTTGGGCTCTGAAATGTGGGACACGATCAGGGTTCATACAATGCCCCCTTTTCACCTTGGCAGATGGAGGGGACTCAATCAATATGGCAACCAACAAGGTAATGCGTAAACCCACCAACAAACCCAAAAAAGAGGAACTGCAGGAAACCAACGATTTAAAGCCGCTGGAATCGTCCGGTGGATTAACAAAGACCCACCGGGCTGCCCAACTTTTTGCACCCTGACTATGACATCAGGAAACACACCTAACATTGGGGAGCAGGTGATGTTTCGTTGGCTCAAACGTGAACAGTGGCTCCTGACAAAGAAGCTTGGTTGCAGTTGACCACTCTGCAACAAGTTTAACTTTTTGTGGGCCCAATGGGAAAATTCACTGTTTCTCGAAAAGTTCATGTCCAAAGATACGACCCAAGAGCTAAAGGAAGGGGCCTGAAAGATCCCGACAAGGCATCCCCTGTTCGAGTTCCCTTTTGCCGGAAATCAATCAATCAATCAGTTGACCCCCCCCCCCCAAACGGCGAATCTGTTGTCCTGTTGGTGCCCCTGCAAAAAACCACAACCGGGTTCCCTCAAAAAATGACAGACTCATGTGCGTTTTTTGGCACCCGGAATGGAGACCACCCCCTGAACGTGGAAGTGGTTTGTTTTCAAGTTTTACCGCTGATTTGTCAATTTCCGCTAATTGGTGGCTTGGATTGGTGGTTTGGAGGTTAGGGGGGTGGGTTCCCATTTTCCATCTATATACAATAACCAGGGGTTCAAATCCCGAAACAGCCAATCCAAACCAACTAAGGCTTTCCTGGGCATGACTTTTGATTAGTCATCTAGGGGATTCATATCCACCACAGATCTGCGGTAACTCTTAAAATTCACAGCCTGAAGCAGCACCCCCCCCCTTCTTTCCTCCAAAACCCCCGAAGAAGCAGTGGTTGGGACCCGGCTGGAAAGCGAAGGATGTGTTTCTCGGCGGAGAAACTTCGTCTCAAGACCCGGGCTGGCCGGTGCGCAGGCCCACGACCAAATCCGCGATGAAGGAGTCCTCCAAACAGCGCTCGCTCGAGGCCGAGAAACAAACTTCATTTGGTGAACACGTGGGAAAAGCATCGTAATTCTATATTTGGGTGCACTTGTATGTATGTTGGTTGTTGTTGAGAGCAATCCATGTTTTTCGCTTGTTGCTTGAAGGGAAACCACCAAATTGGGGGGCCCCCTAACAAAGACAGACGCATTTAGGAACTCTGCGAACATCATTTAGACGGGATTTTTATGCTTTTTTCACACGTGCAACATAGGCAGGGTTTTCTTTACTGCCGAGAAGGAAGAACAAGTCTAGCCTTACAAAGGGACGATGGGCCGCTCCTATCACAGCAGCGTTTTCATTTCCACAGAGAACCCGCAAGAAAGGGGCCCCCTAAAAGGAAGGAACCTCATAACAAGTACATTTTGAGAACCCTCACCCCAAAAGAATAATAATAAACAAGAATGAAAGAAGAAGACAAGGAATGCAACTACTATAAGCAACCCAGAAAGACCCGCTTAAACCAGGTGGAAAGCCCCTGCTTTCCCCTTTCGGGGTGAATTCGATCAGAAAAGTGAAACAACAATCATGTGCCTCTATGAGTAGAAAACACCGGCTACAAAAAACAAGACACATTTGATCCAACTCACATCAGCCTTCCTCTAATTGGTGGTTTGGATTGGTGATTTGGTGGGTAAGGGGTGGTTTCTCATTAACCCTCCGCAAGAACCACCCCCCAACCACCAATCCAAACCGCAACTAAGGGGTACCTGATCATAGAAACCGGCAAAACACGAAAAGTGAGAGTGGGCCGAATACGCGAATCCAGAGGCTTGAAGCTATCCTGTCCCATCAATTTTCAGGACCAACAGGCCAGGGGAAGGATTCAATAGCATCTTGCCCGATGGAAGAGCCTAAATCCGGGGGCCAAAGGTTCACTGCGTTCGGTGCCCGCGAAACACGACGACATGTACTTGGCTCCCTGTACTTCCCCTTCAAACATCAGCCCACCGAGCTCGCCTCAAACCAGACCAAATGATGTTGCAAACCACCCAACGGCGGAGAAAACAGGGGTCACCGGATTTCCCCGTAAAAGATTGATCATTTTCTTGGCTTCCATTGCGAGATAGAAGGAGACGGCTGGTAAGCCCTGAAAAAGGGCGACCAAAACAAGCAGTGACCACTGGTGTCTTAAACTGGGGAACCTTTGGCTTCCCTTTCAAATCCCACCCAAAACAGGGCCCCTCAAGAAAACACACGCACACACACACACCTATATATATATATAATGTAATATTATTGAGAGCAGTTGATGTCCTCCGTCTCGCCCGAGCGGTGGGAGACCTCAAGCCGCTTCGAAGGCTGTCGCGATGGAGGCCAGCAAGTGTTTCTCAAAAGTGTATTTTGGTTGGTGTTCAACGGAAAACCGAAAATAACTCAACTAGATCTTAGGCGGCCACGACTTTGACACAAACAACAAAACAAAACCGGGTCTGAGCCAAATTGAAATATTTGCTTTGGCTGCTGTCCCTTCTCGCTCTTCAGCCAATAATCCTGTCAGTGACTCATGATTGTGGTTGTTCTTTTTTCCGGTCATCTGGGCAAATTCTAATAAGTAACCTGCTGGAATTAAGGTTCTTCGCCTGTACCCGCAATCAAAAGATCCCAGAATCCTGGGCAAGTGTGTGTGTGTGGTGTGTGTGTGTGTTTGTGCATCAAGCTAATGATTGCCCACGTGGCCCACTATTCTAAAGGTCGATCCCAACCATTTGTTTCACCCATCCTTATTTTGTTAAAGGAGCACCACTCCCCTGGGCAGTAGGCCATTTTTTCTAAAAAGACGCTTCCCTGGACAGAATGAGGCAAGCACAGCTACTGCGGCAGACAAGGTGTGTTGCATGATGGTTTCCGCTTAGCAATAAGAAAACATAAACACATCCATTTAAACTTAAGTTCCCTAAACAACAAACTAAACATATTTCCAGTAGTGATAGAACTCCTTGGAGGAACAGCAGGAGACAATTTCGGATTCTTAAGCAAATGGAATATCATGCTACCTGAAAGCACTGGGATTGACAAGGTACCAACAGCAAGCAAAGATCCCAGCAACCATGTGGGATCTGAACAACAGATATACCGAGACCATATTTTACACTTTGGGCTTTATGAACACTGGTGGGCTTGGGTTAAGTAAACACCTTGCATTTGTTCAAATGAATCAAATATATAAATATATAGTTTAAACTCAGCTAAGGCATCCCCCTGCGCTTGGGATCTTCATCGTGAGAGGGATCAATCCCACCACAACCTTCTCCTGTTGCTTTTGGTTGTTTCCATGTGGGTAACAAAGCTCAGGTGGATTTGGGTTCATCCCTTCTTGGGGCTGTCCTTCAAAAACGCTTGGTTTGAAAAGAAAATGGGAAAACCGAAGCCAACTTCAGGGTTTCCTCTTATGAACACCCCCGATTAATAAACCCCTGTTTATTAACATGGGGGTGTCCCTGGTTTTAGTGGGGATTGTTCACTTTGGATAGGGGTCAACGATTTGAGACAAACCTGTTTGTCTGAGAGAAGCCTATATGTTTTGTACCCTAAGGATTTTGTTTAATGTATTTCCGCCAGATGGTACCGGTTGACCTGAAACAAACACACACTCACACAGAGCTAGTGGCTGGCTGCTTGGAAACACTTCCTCGTTTTCCTGTGCCAATGGAGCAAGCACAAGCAACACATGGCCTGTACTTCCTTCATTTTGGGGTTTAAAATGATGAAGTCAAACTGGTCCTTTGCGATCCAGCAAACGCCAAGTTGTTACGATGTGCGTAGCCTATTCTTGGCTGCCGTAACGACCCCTCTGCAAAAAACATGCTCTTATCACTTCTTCTGGGTCCCCTGGAAAATCCCACCTGTTTCAGCCCACCAAAATGGCGGTTTGCCTTTTGGTTTCCTCACTTCCTGAGTGGCGAAAACAAGTCTGAGTGGCAAAAACGGTCTTCCCCAAAAGTGACTAAAGTCCAGGAACTCAGGCAGTGAGAGAAGGTTGCATGGTCGCCTTTGGACAAGTGAGACAATGACGGAGTCGCGCCAATCCCCTCTTTAAACATGTTTGAACACCCGTTGTTTCAAGGAAGCGAGGTCAACACCACCAAAACAGATACCAACCCCAAGGCAAATAGATCCATCGGCTGGGCCCCCGGCCATGACACCCCAACCCGCCGACATGGAGATGGTGGCGGCCTCGATGGCCTGAAAGATCCCGGGTTCATTCTAAGAAACCATCATGGGGGTGGGGGGGGAGGGAGGAGGGGGGGGACAAATGAGGACTTATTAAGGGCTTGATAAGGGCTTATTTGGGCTCCCTCCCCCCTCTGCTCCCTCCCCCCCAGCCCCCATGAAACCAGGACATTCTCCGGGAACGGGGGGGAATGCCCACAAGGACCGGACAAATGGGGCGATTTCCGGGAGTGATGTTCGTGGTGTGATGGTTTCTCAGACTAAGGCGTCAGGTTGCCAATTGACCAATAGGCCCTAAGGGTGATTTCATAACAACTTACTCGTATCCTGATGGGTTTGAAGTACCTAGCCCCGTTCTAATCTTCGCCCATGCTCACAGAAATATGTTCTGATTCGGTTCCACATGTAGTCTACCCTGCAATTGGCCGTAGGGCCGTTGGATTTCCCCTTCAAAGTGGCATCTGGTGGTTTCCATTGATCACGAGAAAGCCACTTTAAAGGGCACTGGCGTCCAACTGGAGACCTTCCGAAACAAGTGAACGTGAGGGGTACGCAGCTCAGGTGCTACGAAGGGCACGGTTTCGCTTGGGAGGTGACTTTGGTAATGGGATCTTCTGTTTTCCGTCAACGCAAGCCACTAGAGATTGCTCTTGAACGCCTCAGCTCTTTTCCCAACTATCCATGCCGTTTTGAGAGTATCCCTTTTTGGGTTGGTTGAAAGGAATCCCGAAACACCAACCATTTTGCGGCTTCCCTTACTCATTTTGAGACAATGTTCACCCTTTCTCAAACACAGCATCTGCAGAAGGGCATGCCTTTTTTGGGTTGCTTTCAAGGGAAACTAAAAGTAAACCCGTTGCGATATGTTTATCCGTAAGAGAACCCTGCACGACCGGCCGCCATTCCCCAAAAGGGTGGGGAATCCTAAAAACATGCCAACGGCAATGTGGTCCACTGAACTGGGCATCGCTCGAGGCGATCTCATATCGCGCAAAAACGCTTCGGGCGGAACAAGAAGGATCTTATAGGCGGATGGGCAGAATCGGAGACCTAAAACGCGTGCGGCGGTCAAAGAGCACGATTCGCGATTCACTGTTTTTTGTTTAGCTCTGAATGGCAGTCCTACAGGATCAGGGTTGGCTCCATGACGAGAAGCTCCTAAAATACATCTACTCCATCCCACGAACGAAGGCACCTGAAAGGGTGCAAGATACATTTCATCTTGTAGGGACCCGCTGTCAGGCGCCATGTTGGTGGGAGTGAGGGTATAAGTGGTGTGTGGAAAGGTTGAAAGGACCTTTCTGATTTTGAAACTTTCCATTCGGCCTGGTGTACCTCGCAAAGCTATTGCGCCGCATAGCTTTCTGTTGATGGGATTCCCCCAGCTCAGTGCGACTTCTGTTTGGGACCTTGGTGGATATGATTTGCATAGGGCTTTATTTACAACCCTTGCTATGCGCTTGCAAAAAAACCTGCGTTTTTGCAGCCACCCACCAAGAATGAACAGAAATAAACAGCTAAACACCTAACACCTTGCCAACAACAGCGAAGCTTTATGTCCACCGATCAATTCTGAATGGATTCCCATTTCACATTCATAGCTACAGCGGACAGTGAGTCCTGCTGACACATCAAGGTCGTTGCAGTTTGATCCGACAGCGCCTAAGTCTCAAAAGCAATCCTGCCTCACTCACGGATCCAATCTGGTTCACCTGGCCGACAGTGTTTCCCTCCCTCCAAGCAGCTCCAAACATACCCCGTGGACTTGTGCATGCAAATCTGGATGCAAACATTCTGCCTAGGGGCCTAGCAAGCTTTTATTGGTGGTATACAAGCCACTTCCAACACTTCTTCTTGCATTTACTTAAGCCCCCTGGAAACATATAAATATGTCCAATAGTGATAGATTCCCATTAAAACCAAAGGGGAAAATCATCATAATAATAAAAAAAATAGTAATCATGATAATCATGAAACATATATTCTTAAGCAATTGGAGGCATTGCTGAATATGCCCATGATGCTGCAAAGCTCAACAAAAAGCAACCGTTGCGCTATCTCTGGAGGCCACTTGCAAAGGGAAATGGCATGCCGCTTACCCAGTTCCTTCTCCTTCTTTCTACAGGGGTCACTGGATTTCCCAAAAAAGTTGATCAATTGACTGGTGGATTGATCAATTGATTGGTGGATTCCGTGGACATTGCCAGTGTGAAACATCCAAAAAGAGAACATGGAGGGATCCCTGTTCTATATCTCCTTTGATCATCACACCAAACAAAACTCACACTTGACGCGCTTGGCCCAACTGCTGAAGCCGAGGGAAATGAATCAACGCTCAGATAGGACTCTGGAAACCGTCTGGATTCCACTGGGCCAAGGGATCCCAATGGCACATGGGCCCAACGGGTCAGACTCCCACTGGGTGGCTGGGATTGCTGGGACACCAGTTACCAATAAAAGCCGGGGATCCAGAATCCAAATCCAAACCACCAATGAAGGGAAACCTGAAAAAGGCCAACCAAAGCTCAGGCCCACTTTTTCTCAAAAACTAACATCCCGTTGACCTCTGGTCCAGAAGACCCGTGGCTTGGAAGAAGGATTTCCAGTTCTCACTTCCGATCGAGTGGATCGGGCAAAAAAGGTGAGTCTCCGAAGTGTTTCGTTTACCACCAAAACTGTCGTCCCAAAAGTGACTCAAGTCCAGAAACTGAGAAAATGAGTAAGGATCATGCCTTTTTTTCCAACATGTCGTCCTTCCCACAAAAGGCCGTGTGGCCGTTCCCTTCCCACATAGGACAGGGAAGGTACCTGAACATACGTTTCCTCTGTAAGTCTCCCAGTGGCCATGGAAACAAAGGCCACACGTTTGTTGTTGGTTGATTTCAAATGGACACCCCCTTCATCTTATTTTTGGAACTGCAAAAGCGGCAAAAGCCCAATCAACGCCTTCAGCGCTTCCTGCGGCTGAGCTTCTTGCTGTACATCCCCTCCAAAAGGGAAACAAACACAAGCACCGAACGTCTGGGAGCCCACCCCCGGGACAAACCTGGACCCGCCTTGAGCAGCAGCGCGTTGCAAGCTTTGCAGTCCAAGGCTTTTCGCACCCTCGTGGGGTTGGTGACCTCAGTCCCACTGGCCCCTTCTTTGTGTTTTTGCCGTACCATGATCCAAGTCACCTTTGTGCAGCACCATTTCTGACTTTGATCATCCCCAGAAACAAACGAAACACTGACCTCAGTCCGAAAAGAACAACGGAGTCGGAAGATTGAGAGCTATGCCAGGTTATGGTTGCGGTTAAGCCTCAAGGCCAAAAAAAGGTGAAGGCCCCAAATTTGGCCTCGGTTGGGGTCTTTGTGTAAGGCCTTGGGTCGGCTTCCTGCTCTGCCTTGGACGTAGGCCGTTTGCTGCCGTCCCTCGTCTTTACGCTCTTGGCAGCTCGATTTGGCGATCGAGCGCAAGGACAGCACCTGGTCACTGGCGCTCCGTTTCACCCAGCCCCGGTCGGGTCTCGGCCCTCGCGGCTGGCCTTGGGATTTCCGCCGTCCTTCGCTGGCTCTCTTTCTTGAACTCTGGCTCTCCAGCCTTTGTCTTCCCGGGAGGCTCACAGGCTACGTCCGGAAACGGAGTCAGCGTGTTCGGCTGTGGCCACGCCCATTTCGGGGCATTGTGGCTTCTCCCTCTTTGGTTCCCTTTGCGGACTCTGAGGGGGTCTTGCGGTGTGGTCCTCGCTCTCTGTAATGCTCCTGGCGTGTTCCCGCTGTTTCTGCACATGCTTTGGAATCTGGCAGTAATGCTCCATATCAATCTCAACACCGGATTCCTTCAACATTGTCACATTGATCTCATCGTAAAGCCCCCCGGGCAAAAACAGGGTCCAGGCAACTTGGCCCACATCCGGGAGTGTTCTGACCCTGCTTCATCTTTCGTCTACCCTACAATCTAAAACATGTTCGCAGACCCCAGGCAAGGTGATGAGAGCTTGGGGTGCACGTGAGAACCTTGCGTAGCCAAAGGACATCGGATAGAGGTTTTCATTCTTTTTGGTAACCCTGTCGCTTTACACGGTTTTGTGCATTTCACCGTTTCACATGATATCAAATTACGCTTTGGCAGCTTAAAACTCGCAACTTTCAGTACAAGTGTATCAGTTAAAACAAAAGTACACTTGAATATTTCCGGCTTAAAGGTCGCAACTTTTCAGTACAAGTGTAGTAAAGAAAGTGCACTTTGCCAGCTCCGGCTCGAAAGTCGCAACTTTTCAATACAATGAGTGTAGTAAAGAAAGTACACTTTGGCAGCTCCGGCTCGAAAGTCGCAACTTTTCAGTACACGTGTAGTAAACAAAGTGCATGTTGGCAGCTCCGGCTCGAAAGTCGCAACTTTTCAGTACAAGTGTAGTAAAGAAAGTACGCTTTGGCAGCTCCGGCTCGAAAGTCGCAACTTTTCAGTACAAGTGTAGTAAACAAAGTTCACTTTGGCAGCTCCGGCCCGAAAGTCGCAACTTTCCAGTACAAGTGTAGTAAAGGAAGTACACTTTGGCAGCTCCGGCCCGAAAGTCGCAACTTTCCAGTACAAGTGTAGTAAAGGAAGTACACTTTGGCAGCTCCGGCTTAATAGTCGCAACTTTTCAGCACAAGTGTAGTAAAGGAAATACATTCAGCTGCTCATTTCTTTATACAAGGGGCCCTGTGCACAAGACCATGTTTAGTTGGGTTATCGTTTTTTTTTTTCTGTAACCCTATCGTTTCGCATGCTTTTGGCACGTTCTACTGCACATGTTGGTATGTCATGTCCAGCCCTTTAGATATTGGTCTTCCAGAGGATTTGATAGACGCCCATTGTGGAATCCCATCGCCGCTACTCATGCTACCTGCGGTACCTGCGCGCAGCATGAACACCCAATTGGGCCCTTCCAAACATCCACGCTGCCTTGCGAGACAGATCGCCCGTCGCCAGTCTGGTTGGGAAAATGGTTCAGAAGCCCAAGATAGGCCGAGGCAAAAGGTTCAGTCTACTTTTCAGCGAGTTTCTAAGGCCATCGGGTTTTAAGAAGTGGGGGACCACGGTGGCCTTCTTTCGCTTTCCCATCAAAAACTTGGGGCACTCCAAACATGACATGCTGTGATTCTGCTTCTGTGATGGTGTCTTTTTAAGGGACCCCCCCAAAATGGGCGGTTTATCTTTGGGTTTCCCCCAAAAAACCACAAACAAGGAGTACCAACTCCAAAAAGACGAGCCTCCCAGATCAAGTCGACCTGAGAAAACACAAAACCGTTTTGTAGGCCCCAGGAACGGGGGTCCTAAGCTGAAGACCAAGCACTTCTGCGGCCCTGGCAAGCAGGTCATCGCCCACAATCTGCACTTGATCGCCCACCGCGGAGTTAAACCTCACTCAGCCGGAGCTTTTGACGAGGTCGACTTCCTTTAAAACATGTGGGTGTGGGTCAAAATTTGGTACCCAAAATGGACGCCTGGAAAATGGAATCCTGGACTAAAAGCTGCGGTCCCCAAGTGGTTTAAGTTTGACCCATACCCATGTCCCTCAGTTGCTGTGCTTTTGGCAAATCTCGCTGGAAAGAAATCTGGCCTCAAGACTTGGGTCAAGGTACCATCTTACATCGCGATTGGCGAAACAACGATGTGCCTACTGTAGATGTTTGCGAATTCCATTTCGCACCACCGTTCAGAAACCATGGGTGAAACCAGAACGTCAGCTGGTGCTTCCAGGGGAATCGAATCATTCCAGGGTTTCTCAGTTGATGCAAAATTGATTTTGTCCAGGCTGCTGCTTTTCCCAAGGCCTTCCTGGGATAAACGTCGAAGGGGTGAAAAGAAAGGAGCCGAGACACTCACCCCGAGCGAAGATGTGGGCGATTGGAGTAGTTTGCATCAAAAAGCTTCGGGCGTGACTCAACAGCACCCACCAACCACTTCTTGGTTCCAGTACTTGGGATATTGCACAAGGAGAAAGCAGTTGCAAGTTGCGGGGGTGCTGGCAGGCATTTCGATTTGGCCCAAGAGAGGATGTTTCAAACCACCAAGACACACGGGGAACCTTGAAACTGTTGGGAAAATGACCTCTTTGAGGCTCTCTTGGTCAGTATCAGTGCAGAATCGAAAAACAAACATGAGCACACGGAAAATCACATAGTCTAACTCTGTTCCATATGTAGTATAACCTTAATATACGTAAAATATGTTTGGTTTGGAGGCACCAGCAAAGGTCTCAAAATCCGTATCCCTGAAACTGGCCGCCTTCCAAAAATAGGAAGCCCCAGGTGCATTCACCGAGAAGGCTTCGAACAGATTCCAGAAGATCCACTGGCATAGTCACCGGGCCCTCAAAACTGTGGCCCAACCATTTGATTGAACCGCTCGTTTCAAAAACGGATCCGTTTCCCCTGAGTTTTTCATTGGTTCCCTGAAAGCGATCCCGACCTCTTGATCTTTCCTGAAACGAGAGGTAAGGCACGCTCTGTACTCTCCCACGATGATACCTGACTGAAGCTTCCTTCAAGAGTCATCCGAAGCTTCGGCAAGAGACCTTCTGCTAAGCTCTATGGCGTTTTGTGGCGAGGGGGGGTAGTATAGGGGGCAATATGAGCACGACTTTCTTTACATTCTAGATTTTGCAGGAGCGATTGCCCTTGTGAAAGGACACCTACCACCTCGCTCCATTCACAAAACACAAGCTATGCAAAAATGAGCCTCGTTTTCTGCTCCGCAAGTGACGCAGCCCCATATGCTTCCCATACACTTCCCGGGGCGGCCACAGAGTTTGGGGCCGCGGCTTGGAGTAAGCTTCCCAGTCATCCTGATCAAAAGGATCCTGGCAGCTCCGCATTGAATTGCCAGCTCGCCCTCGGATGACGATCCTCACCATACGGTGGACAAGGGGAACCCGCTTTGGCGGTTAATCTTTTTGGTGAGAGCCCCAAAAGGAAAGGGTGCCAGGAACACCGTACGCACATTGATCAAGGCTTCTGCCTGATTCTCCAGAAATATGGGTGTGTACCAAAGATGTGACATGCCGTGTTCACTGATGTAATCACTATGTTTACAAATCTCTCTATATATAGATATACAATGATATACGTCTCCCCCTCTCTCTCTCTCTCTCCCTCTTTCTGCGTACGTATATAGTGTCTTTGGGGAGAATTGGCCATCATTAGCTGGCAGACTCAGAATTACCCAAGGGAACATTTTGATGATGCCGGCTGGCATGAGCATAACAATGCCAAAGAAAGAGGGTGCGAGAACTTCGTGAACTCAGTTAGCCCTGTCAGTGGGGCGACGGGTTCACATGAAATTGTTGTCACCCAAACAAAGATGCGTTGCCCAAAGGACCCAGGAATACCAAAAATGGGCCAACCACGGGGAAAAGGTCGGCTTTGGACAAGCGAGGCATTGGGCTGAGCGAGAAGTGAGACTTTGGGATTCCAAATGGAACCAAAGGCCATCCAAATTTGGCGGAGTCCCCACTATTGCAAGCTACAAGTGAATCACATAAAGATGTCGCAAAACAGGGCCTCCAACTTCCTCCTGTAGGAACACAAGTCAACATATTTCCAGTTGTGATAGATTCCCTTCAAACCAACAAGGAAAAAGACAGTAGTCTTCAGCAACTGGAGAAATCCCCAACAGCCGTCAAGCAGATCCATCGCCTCCCACCCACGCTGTCCCTTCCTCAATGGAGACGAAGGGGTAGGAGCTGAACCATGCCTTCGGGCAGCGGCATTGGCTTCCCGTGAAGCCATCCCAAAGGGATTCAAACGATTTGAGCCATCCAGAGCTCGATTGGCAAAGGCTAAACGGTGATCTTGCCATGAATCGCGTTGTGCGTATCCGCTCTGTTGATTCCGACAATGGGTTTTGGGTATAGGCTCCTTTTTACTTCCAAGTTGCTCCCGCCCGAAGCAAAAGGTGGATCAGATACATGTCAAACCCAAATCAGCTTCCCTCTCCCGCAGACTAACAGCTGGAAGCTCCCAGAAGGCCTCTGCAAATGATCCAAAGGGGTCCTGGGGAGCTTCCATGTTGGGCTGGGGATGCTAATTGATGATCTGGAGCCCGGTGGCTTGGAGTTTAGTGCAAGACCAGCAGTTCAAATCCCCAAACTGCCAATCCAATCCACCAACTAAGTAACTAAGGCTGTTCTGACAAAGGGTCTTTTTTGGGCGAGTTGGTCCAAAAGCAACGAGTACCATTAAACTAAAAGCCACTACCATGGGAAAACAATGTTCGCAATTGTTCAACCCACTTGGTCAAACCGGCAAAAACCGGCAGTGTAAATTCCACTCCGCGTCCCCCAATTCCGAGCAATCAAGGCCCGGCGTCAGTTCTGGAAGCCGTTCTTGGGATTTCCGCCGGATCAGGGCTAATGAGAATCGAATGATAAATGAGATCCGCAAGACTACCCCTCCCCTTACAATACCCACAAGTGAACAGTGCTGCTGCTGCCCCGCTTCTTCGGTTTTCGTTGGGAGCATCCGCGGATTGTTGGTGGTCCCCTGGTGCTGGAGAGTCCTAATAAGTCTGCAAGAGCTCTCAAATATATTTGGGGTGGTCCCAAACCACTTTCAATAGAAATTGCTGGCAGTGAGTCGACCTGCGCGAGCCGTTCGATGGCATGGAGCAGTAGGGCGGTGTGGCGAGTCGAGGGTTGGTTGGTTGGTTGGCTGGCTGGCTGGCTGGCTGGCTGGATGGAAACGTGCCTGGGTGCGGCGTTCGAAAGGGGAAATTGAAGGAACACCTTCCATGTTTTTGTACAAGGTCCAACCCTAAGCAGCACCAAGAGGCCTTTGGCATAGCAAAAGACCCCACGAGGGGAGGTGAAATCAAGGGGGCTCCCAAAGGCGACCCTCCCCACCAACTTGTGCCAAGAGAAAGGACCTCCGAATTCGACCTAGCTGTCCGAAGTGAAGCTCTCTAAAAATGCTATGGCCTCTTTGGCCACCTTTTCGCCTGCAACCAGCCTTGTAATACTCGATCATCTCCTGACGCGACGGCTCACACGCGACGTGGCCTCCATTGCGCTGAGAGGTTAAAAGCCATCGACACGCACTGCCTCTCCGAAACCAAGATCATTTGTTCTGGACGATGACAAAAACCAAGGAGACTCTCGCGCTGATGATGCTCATCAGACTTGGGTTGAAAGGTTAATAAAGGTTATAACGACATGAAGACCATCGGGGCCTATACACCGCTTGCATGCCTACGCGGAAGCCTCCGCAAGCCTACGAGGTTGCAAAGGGTGCCTACGCGAGCACAAGTCACCTTCCAGGTGCATACGCGGACCCCTACGCGGGCAGATGTTCAGTTGAAGTGTTGAAGTCCAGTTTGGCAGCTCCAGCTGGAAAATCGCAACTTTTCAGCACAAGAGCAGCTTTGGAAGCTCCAGCTCTAAGATCACCTTTGCAGCACAATTGAGAACCCACATCTGTCCAAGGATCTGGCTGCTAGAAAAGGTCCACATACTTAAAATGCCCTGGAAGCCTACGCGAATGCCTACGCGGGGCCTACGCGGAGCCTACGCGGAGCCTACGCGAAGACTGCAGAACAAACGGAAGGAAGGCGAAAAAAGCTATCTCCTTTATACTTAGCAAACGGCGTTGAGCCATGAGTTGTTCAAACGCCTGCGCGAAAAGTCTACGCGAGGCTTGACACGACAGCCCACGCGCAGAAGCCTACGCGAGCCGACGCCCCCAACCATGATTGCTTCCGCAAAGTATATGCAGTTCCCTTTTTGTATAAACCCTTTCATTTGATTAAAAACCGCTGCTCATATGAGCACGCATCTTGTCTTGGTTTCCAGTTGCTTTTCATGCCCAATCTGCCAATGATGCCATAAGCAATCCCGTCATTCCCAGACTCGCAGCTAGAGGTCCCCGGATTCAAAATTGGGACCCGTGGATCGCGCTGAACCGTTTAGGGCCGCCTAACCATTGTCTACACAGCCAGGAATCGACTACTCAAGTAGCTTGCGGCTCATTATGCTCCCCTTTCAACTCCAATTCCGCCCCAGGAGGACCGAAATGGTTTTAGGCCATACTGCCGGAAGCTGCGCTGAATATTCTTTCGCCGACCTGAATTCAAAAACACCTGCCAAGACTTCCAGCAGCCATGGATACATGCTGGCATCCATGTTTGGTTGAAAGACCAGTCGCAAGCCGAATCGCACTCAGTCCTCTGCACTCTTCTGCATTTCGGGGCTGCTGCCACTCTCGTTCTTGAAGTCCAAGTCGTACTTCTTCTGATCAGGCCTAAGCTTGGTCAACCTACTGAAAATCATAGGCTTTACATTGTCTTAGCCAACTGCGAAGGTGTAAGATGGTACCACTCGGTTGACCCAGTAAGATGTCAAACACCAGGGTGAAAGTTGATGGCAGAAACTTCTTTCTGTGTCAGGATATAATAAAATCAAGTTGAAGGAATTCTCTCATCTACTTTGACCCAAAAGCTAGGCTTCCACTACCAAACCAGGCCCTTTAGGGTCAACTTTGGGTTGTAACATGGATTTCAAGGCCGCCGGGAATCGGATGGAGAAAAAGTGCCCTATCCACGATTTTTCGCCGTATCCCTTTGTGTGGTCGAAAACCGGCCCGAGCTTCCAGGAGCCCGCAAGTCGAACCCTGGGAGTCGAAACCGGAAAGGAAATGCCAGACACTCGAGATCATGTTTGCCTATCTAACGTGTAGAACTTGAGTCTGAACCCTAAGACTTTAAGATAACTCTATGGCCCAGAAAGGTCCCAACATGCCCCAACCCATGTGGACGTCTCTCCGCACGAGCAAAACTGGAGGCGGCATCAACGACACTGGGAACCTAGCATGGGAGAGCTTGTCTTCTAACCTCCATTTAAGTTTCTTATGGTTGGCCGCAACGGAAGAAGAGGTCCAAGTTGAGCGATGCAAACATACCTGGCGGATTACCATGGTCAAAAGGGACCCCCTGTCCCCTGTTTCTGTTTTTAAGATGGCGTCACTACCCACACACCACTGCGTGTTGTTTCTGTTTGACTGGAAATATTGAACTAATCCATAAACTAAGGGACCGTTTGTTCACAACCCCTAAGCCCCCATGTTCCCTTCGCAACCATGGAGAATATTGGCATACCTCCGGGAGGAAACCAGCGCTTTCAATGCGCTTTACCATGCATCATTTCTGGTATGTCCTGCCCGGCAGGTTGGGGCGGGTGGCTAGGGAGGTCAGGCGACCCAAGATCAAAACGGACAAGTATGATGCAAATTTGTCTGGCAATCCTTTTTGACCGCCCCCAAACGGGGATGGCTGGGAACCAAGGTTGGTTTTGAGACAAAAAGGTCACCCGGGACTCGGACCAGTCGAGCCCGGCCTCCAGAACTCTGATGCCGCAACATCCGTGCCGATCTTTACCTTGCCCTCGTGTCCAGACTTCTTGATCGCCTGTGGTACATCTGCACTCCGGCGCAATCGGCAGGCTTTGTCTTCCCGCCACATGTATCCCCAACTGCACCTGAAGCCCTGAAATGCGGAAACCCTCCGGAACCCTGCGGAAACCCACCTGAAAGCTGCCCCAAATCACCCCAAAACCTATCTGGGCAAAGACCCCATAGCTTTCAGCTGGTGGAAAAAACATGCGGGGATGCGGCTTGGGCTGGGGACCAAGAATATTCACCGCTTCACGATGGGGAGCTCCCTTAATTTGTGCAGACTCATGTGGAACCCGTTTAGCTGATGGCGAGTCTCGATTCTTGGATGGGGACTCGAGTTGTACTAAACAACTCAAATTCAATTGGTAAAAGCGCAAGCAAGCCGTATCCACCCCCTTTCGGCTCCCTATTTGACAGAACTTAGCAAAGGGAGTATCCGAACCCAGCTTCAAACGGGATAATCCCTCTGGGGCTGGCTGAATTTCACCCGAACAAACAAGGGACCCGGAGTCTATGGTTTGGTCCCGAACCTCCGATGGACATGATTTGTACACTCAATCAGTACTGTAACCCCCCGCCCTCTCACGGGCAAAAGCACATGGGCGCTGGAGATGGTTTTCTCTGGCTCGAGCCAAATTGGTCCAACTTGGGACCTCATGGCGTTGAGTCTTAAGTGTGATCCCTGTCGTGAATGTGTCGCAGGGGTCAACAAGCATGGACGTGGCAGGAAGCCTGGAGATGCTTGGATTCAAGCACCCTTATCCTCCATTTGCTTCAGTCCCTGGAGAAAAAACGCAAACAACATCCAGTAGTGGCACATCCTCTCTAACATCCAGTAGTGGCACATCCTCTCTAAAACCAACAGGGAGAAAAAAACATGGCCGCGCCAACCAATTCTGGGGACAAACGTGCCTACAAAAGGCACACCAAGAGGTTTTCAAACTCGGAACTCGGTCGGAACGCCTCCATCAGGACATCCAAAGCTTCGTTGTTGTCTTGCACGTTCGGCGCAAAGCCCTAAGCAAGCCGTCGCATCTCACCCACAACCAAATAACATAGTTTGGCGCTGGGAAACAAGAAAGACTTGAACCCAGCACTGTTGGGGGAAGATAGATTCACGAACATGGTGGATTGCCATGACTTGTTTGTGATTTTTAAGCAGATGCCCTTGGTAAAGAAAGTGGCAACCCAAACAAACAGTAAGCCAAAGACTGACTCCCTCCACACCAAAGGACCTGAAAGCAAAAGACGGGTCTGTCACTCGCTTGACCAAACAGTGGAAAGTGAGCAAACCAACAAGTCACAAGCTCGGGATTAGACACATGGCAAGGCCAAGGTGACGAAAGCTTGTTCCCCTTAGGACTTCCCTGATAACACAGAAGCAAATGTCCCACAAAGCCCCAACTTTCGTTGAGATCAAGTAATGACAAACACGACATGCGAAGTGGAGACCCAACACCCATTGATTCTTGCTGTACCATCTCGGTCAGGAAGGTTCATGACATCCTCCCTTGAACCTTCTAAGCATTCTGACTGTCCAACCCAAAAGTTTTGGCGAGAACTCAGGCCTCCAAACTCCGGACTCTTCCCCGATGCTCGAGCCGTCTTCGTCACCCCCCAAGTTCACAGGAACCCCTCCCCTTAATTACCCCCCCTAAGCATCATTGGACACCTCATTCGGGTCAAACCGCAGCTCCATTGGCTCAGGTTTGGGGACCTCAAGTGAGGGCCTTTTTGAGGGCCCAAGATGCTAAGCACCCAGGTTTCCCTTACACCAGAAGGTAGATTTCAGGCCGTGGGTTTTTCTCAAGGGATGTGTCCCAAACTGCTTGGTTTCCTTTTTGGCCTCCCTTGAAAACCAAGCAAACCAATTCACCTAAAACCACAAGGGGCTTTACCCCGAACAAAAGTCGACAACCAAACATGTTGAAGACCACACAACTCCAGATTGCTTGGTTTCTCGTTGGTTTCCCGTGAAAACCAAGCAAACAGGGAAACGCTTCCCGAAGAAAAACAAAAAAACAACGGCGTCTTCATTTGATTCGGAACTTGAGGAAGCGGAAATCCCGAGCTTGGGACTCCTTCATCCCCCACGTTGCAGGCGTCCTACAGGTGGCGGTAGAGCTACAAATTCACATCGAACCCTCCACCAATGGGTGGGTTTTGTGGGTCTCATGTGAATCTATAGGGGGGTAACTACTTAGTGGGGAAGCCATCAATCAACAAGGCGAAAAACATAACTAGACCACGGTTGGCCCGAAAGCAGAACATCGCAAGCGAGGTCGGCCCAACGCTGCAGGATGCGTTCTTTTTCCCTACACGAAGCATTCGTGAAGCAAGCGCGAGACAGCACCAGGCAAGGTGCTCTGGGCAAACTGGTCGGTGCAAGTTGGTCTGCGCAAGTTGCTCTACGCAAGTTGCACTGTGCAAGTTGCTCTGCGCAAGTTGCTCCGCGCAAGTTGTGCAACTTGCTCTGCGCAAGTTGCTCTGCGCAAGTTGCTTTAAAATGCAAGTTGCATCTTGCGACGCCCGCCCGCGGACCAGGGAGGAATCGAACCCACGACCCACCGGTTCCGGGAGCAGGCGCGCGAACCACGAGACAACTCCCGAGGACAAAAGTCGCGAAAACCCTCGAGTTTTTGCACCTCGACCACGCCGATTCCCGCAGAGGGTTGCGCGAGCACCGCAGAAATCGCAAAAAAACCATGAGTTGTTGCACCTCGACCACGCCGATCCCCGCAGAGGGTTGCGCGAGCACCGCAGAAATCGCAAAAAACCATGGGTTTTTGCACCTCGACCACGCCGATCCCCGCAGAGGGTCGCGCGGGCATGTTGGAAATCGCAAAAAAACCATGGGTTTTTGCACTCGACCACGCCGATCCCCGCAGAGGGTCGCGCGAGCAGGTTAGAAATCGCAAAAAACCATGGGTTTTTGCACCTCGACCACGCCGATCCCCGCAGAGGGTCGCGCGAGCAGGTTAGAAATCGCAAAAAACCATGGGTTTTTGCACCTCGACCACGCCGATCCCCGCAGAGGGTCGCGCGGGAACTTTAGAAATCGCAAAAAACCATGGGTTTTTGCACCTCGACCACGCCGATCCCCGCAGAGGGTCGATTTTCGTGTAGTGTCGTCGGCACTACCCCGCCGCCCTAAGAAGAGATTTTAACTCCTCGCAAGTCAATTGCACTTGACTCCTTGCACTTGCAACTTGCACTTGACTCCTTGCTTGTTTCAAGGAGTCATTGCAAGGAGTCATTGCAAGGAGTCATTGCAAGGAGTCATTGCAAGGAGTCATGGCAAGGAGTCATTGCAAGGAGTCATTGCAAGGAGTCATTGCAAGGAGTCATTGCAAGGAGTCATTGCAAGGAGTCATGAGAGCCATTGCAAGTTGCAAGGAGCCAAGTGCATGGAGTCAAGTGCAAGTCGCAAGTGCACGGAGTTAAGTGCAAGTTGCAAGTGCAAGGAGCCAAGTGCAAGGAGCCAAGTGCAAGGAGCCAAGTGCAGGTGGTTTGCAAAGCAAGTTGCAAGTGGAGTCAAGTGCAATCTGAGTCAAGTGCAAGTTGCAATCCTTGCCATGACTCCTTGCAATGACTCCTTGCAATGACTCCTTGCAAATGATGCAATGACTCCTTGCAATGACTCCTTTGATGACTCCTTGCAATGACTCCTTGCAATGACTCCTTGCAATGACTCCTTGCCATGACTCCTTGCCATGACTCCTTGCAATGACTCCTTGCCATGACTCCTTGCAATGACTCCTTGCAATGACTCCTTGCAATGACTCCTTGCAATGACTTTCATGATGATGATTGCTTGCAATGACTTTCTTGCAATGACTCCTTGCAATGACTTTCATGATGCTGATTCCTTGCAATGACACCTTGTAATGACTCTCATGAGAACAACTCAAGTGAACCCAGCGGAAGAACCCTTCGCCATGCTTTCGGGAAAAATGGACAGTTCTCAAATGCAATTATTGTAGATACGTCTTCGGTAAATGTAGCCTGATTCATTAAACCACAAGCAGGGATCAGGCGCTTCTAGCCGTAGTCGAAATTGGGAAAATCGATCTACATTCTTGACTCTTTACATGAGCAAATAGGGATTTTGTTTAATCCCCTGAGATTTGCCATTCTGTTCGAATGACATACTGTGTGTGTGTGTGTGTGTGTGTTTGTTTTTTGAGGGTACCCTTTAGGGTTTCACAGGGAGACCAACGAAAGGCCGACATCCATTCTGCCGCCCCCCCTATTTTGACGTGTATCCAGCTGTTCTTTGGGGAACTCCCTGGCGCTGGGGCAAACGGCGCCTTGGTCTCCGTTGCGCCAGCCCAGGACTGCGCTCGGCCAAAGGGGAGGGACATTTTAGGAACTAGAACGGGGTCGTGGGGATGTTGTGGGAATGTTGTAGGGATGTTGCTCAGGAAGGTGCGCACTTTTGACACTTGCTGCTTTTGACGATATAGTGTGGTCTCTGCTTATTGTATGGGCCGTCCTCAAGAACCAACCAGCTTACGCTCCCACCAACTGGTGATTTCCAAAGCAGTATAGGTGAATCGGCATGATGCCACTGCATAAAATAGATGAAAGAGCGTCTTCATGTAAGGTCAGTGGTCGGACGCACACTCCATGTGAAGTCACTGCTAGCTTAACTAGGACAATGCAACTTCGGCACATGTTACACCTTGCTCTTGGCCCAACACTCCAACCCAGGGGTCATTCAACCCAAATGCAAAGCCCTTTGAAGCGACATTGAATTTGAAAAACATGCATCCTGCAATGGAAGGAGGTTGTGGGGTACATAAGAAACCTGAGGGGACTGGCCAAAACAAGCTTCAACTATGATACAAATTTCGGACGGCCTAGAAAACGAAACACCCCCTCCTGGCCGTACTTCTTTTTGATGACCCCCTTCAAGGTGTGATACACCTCCGCGCCGATCTCCATGGCGTTCCGGAAGGAGGCCGCGCCTACCGAACCGACACCCCAGAAACACCTGTGATATCACAGGGTTCTCTTTGAGAGACCCGCGTTTTTGGAGTGGTTCAAAAGGAAAGCAACAGGGAAGCCATCCACTCACTAGGGTTCCAACCAAAGAAACCCCACCTTTCAACCCAACCAAGTGTTCAAAACCAAGTGGTCTTCTGCTAAAAAGCCAGCAGAGAAAGACGAGCCGCCGCTACTCACTTCCGATTGAGTGGATTGCCTGTTTAAAGTCACCAAACTTTCTGTTTAACACTAAATTGGTTTTCAAAAAAACAAAAAAAGTCCAGGAACTCAGGGAGTGACAACTGTGGGGTGTACTAAAAAGGCACGCGGCCGTGATTTGCACACTGACCCTAACTGTTGTTTATTGCTATTTCAGTCGGCCACCTCTCAAATAATAATTGGGGGGGATTCCGGTATGGATGTCAGCGAGATTTACGACGAGCTTGTTGTGTGCCAAAACAATATTCCCCAAAACCTGGTTGGTGTTGACCCCTCTGCAAAATGTTTCTTCACTTGTTGTGGGTGAAATCCATTTTTTTCAGCCAACAATTGTTAAAGTCTAAAGATAAATTGGTGGTTTTCCTTTTGGTTTCCGTTCAACACCAGAACAGGTTGGTACCAACTCCAAATTGCACTAGACCGCCCTTCAAAGAACTGGATTGGTTTGGAGAAAATCCGAGAACCCGCCCTCCCCCCCAAAAATACAACAACAAAGAAACACAAACAACACAAATCGGACAACTCGAGTGAATCGAATTGCATCAAATCCTGCGGCCTGTTGGGAGGATCATGAACTCCTGGCACGCCAGGCGGTTGCCCGCGTGACTTCCGCCGTTGATCACGTTGAAGGAGGGCACCTGCGGGTCACCCGAAATCGCAACCCGATCGGTAGTGCCTCATTCTTGTGGGTCAAATATCATCATTGGAGTCGAGGGCAAAAGTGTAAATAGTACGTAACCTTGATCCAGTCAATGCCGAAATCCTAAACTTGGGGCAAATGCAACCCTGTAAAGGGATAAACATGGATAAACCGCCTACCAACTGATGGAGGATTGTGTCCATCCACGGTAGTCCTGTTGAGAAACTCACAATTTTTTCTCATCTGCCCACTCCTTTCTGGGGAATCCAGCAATCCCAACCTGGCGTTAGGGTATACCTGTCTACCCCCTTCTTGTTGGAAGGAACACACGTCCCAGCTCGGAGCGACTTTTTTCACTGGACTGGTACTTGCTGCTGATGGGATGAAAGTGACATGGAGACCCTTGGCCATGGAGATTTATGTTTAACATGTTTGAGGGGGTCCATATTATTTCGCACCACCTAAGAAACCACGGGAAATCATTGTTGTTGGTATTTACAGGGGAATTATCATTCCAGGCTTTCTTAGGTGGTGCAGGATTTCGTCCATCCACAGTATTTCCCTTGAAATTCATAGCCACATAAGATTCCATGCTCCCTGAACCACGTAACATGTCCCGGTTCTCCCAAGAGGGTGGGATTCCATTTCTCGTGACAAATGACAAAGTTTGGGTCCTACAAATTCTTTGGGCAATTTTGGGGCGCGTGTTGAAAACCGTTATTTCACTTCAAAGGTCAACCCACTTAGTAAGTAGGTTATAACCATGGGTATTAGGGAACCAATCCCAGTTGCCCTAATCCCTACTTAGAACCATGGTTTCAACCCTAAGCAGGGCAATATCACGCGACATTTTCAAACCGCAAATCCCTGTGTTGTCTAAACGAGGCCTCGTTAGCAGATGTTCGGCACGTACGTTGTGAAGACACATGGTGTGATTTACATTTGTCCAAGACTTCTGATTCTCAGTAGGGCATGCCCCCCATCCCTTGTGGTTTCGGGGATCCGCTTCCTGTCCATTCCCGAACCCCTGAAATTTACTGAGAACTGTGGAAACTGGCAACGTGGGTGCGGTAAACTTGACAGCCCGTTCCCGCATCGGCAAGAACAAATTGCAGGGTTTCTACGACGGATCAACCCCACTCATTGGAGGGTTTTGTGAAAACAGAAGACCATTGAATTTTCATGTTTCAAAGGGCTCACAAAACGGCATCAACGTGGCAAGCCCATTGCAAGGTCTCCCAAAACTGGTCGGGGCCTCATTTTTGAACAGAGGCCATGAAAGTGATAGATATTCGAAACAATCCCAAGCTATTTGGAACAAGTCGCAGAGCAGCAACACCCCTAGCAGTATCAACAAGATCACAAGCATAACCAAACCGACAAGCTGTTATAGAGCGATTTGAAATAAATGCGGTGTCGGGTGGGTCAAAGATTGGTGTTCGTTGAGGGTCGTTTTAAGGTCAGTTCACTTGTTCTGGCAGTTGTTCTGCATTGTCAATATCATTAGCATCCTCCAGGGTGGGGCAATGTTTGCCAATGTGGGTGTTGTTTTAGCGTCAGATTGGGATTGGTTTAGAACCTTTTGTTCGGCTGCTAGGATAGTGGGAGTCGTACGCCACATAGTTATTCTAAATGTCCTTCCCCCATGGGTAGAAAGATTGCACGAAATGTGCTTTCCTAGTTAGACAATTTCCGATTAAACAAAATTGGTCTCTTTGTGGTGGTTCAGAGGGAGACTGGCCCCCAAAGCACGTTAACCCCTGAACTGTTCGCTTTGGACCCAAAGTAACCCCGACACTTGCTGCCAGGCGGCCGGCATCACGAACCGATCCGTGGGCTTGCCCGCCAGCATGGCGATGTACCTGCCATTTTTAGCGACATGCGCCATTCCGTGTGCCTTGGGGTGTCTAGGTCCTCCAATTGAGAGGTTAGCATAAGGGCACCAACTTTTTCTGTGGTCTATTTTAGGGGAACCCTCCCCGCAAAAAAAAGGTAAAAGGGCACTACTGGGGGACCTAGGTGTGCTACTGTTCAGGGACAAAAACCATTTCACAGCAGATGGGATTGGCGGTTCCAACATTTGCACATCAAAAGGAAGAAGTCTCGGAATGCCCCAGAGTTGACTTAAACCCAGGGGCTCCTCTTTTGGAAAATCAACCAACCCTTGGTTTATGGGGTAGTCAACAATACGGAACCCTGCGCACAAAAAGAGGCGTTAGCGGTTCGCAAACAGTCAATTGAGCCCCTATCATTCTGCAAAATGTTGGCCTATTCACAAACAAGACTCTGATCTTTCAATCGTTGGTGTGGAACAATAAGTTTGAAGCGTTTTGGGGCCAATCTACTCAGATGTTTCGAAGAAGCAGAATCACGGAAAAGCAAACCAGCGACTCCCCCGCACCGTTCCTTTTGACGATTTCAGAGCAGGGAGGGAGTCGTATCTAATATCAATCGTGGCTGAGCCTTCAGGCTTGCTTGCTTCCCTCTTTCTGAACAGAATGGACTACAAGCTACTCAACCCTACTGCAGTCTGAGGAAAGGCTTCTGTTTGTGTCCAGAGTACCGAAAAGGAGCGGACAGGCAAGTTGGCTTCTGATGCTTTATGCAAGTTACACAGAGCAAACCGCTTAAACGTCGGCATACCAACATGGAACGCGGAAAAAGCCCCCCACTCCCACGCAAAGATGATGGTCGCTTGGGTTCCATGTCCATCCGCAGAGTAAGCAAGTACTATATATTTACATCATGCCCTGGTTGCTGTTGACCCCTCTGCAAAAAGTTCAACTTCTTGTGGGTTCAATGGAAAACCCTTGAGTCTAAAGATCCAACCCAATAGCAATCAAGCGCAAGGGGCGGACTATTTGCACACCCTACTCTGATCTCCAACAGCTCAAAGATGTTTGGAACCAAAACCGTACCCAAATGCCCCTGTTGTTGACTCGGACCCTTTTCCCCTGGTTCTACCAGCATCAAATCCAAGTGGTATATTGGAGGAAAACCACCAACCAGTGTCACTTTGATAACCCCGAGAAACCGTCAAAACAATGACCTCATGAGTCCAGCATTGCATTTCAGCCACGGTGCTGATAGAGTGGCACGCCCTTCGCAGCAGCACCCGCCCGGCAGATTGCCATAGACACCTCGGGAAGGTCTTCTGCCACCAGCCCCCTGGCCCAGCAACTGCAAAAAACAGAAGCTGGTTGCTCCCCAGCCATCGAAAAACATTGAAACGAAAAAGGCGCACAAAAGATTTATCTACCATGTTTTTGGGGGTTGCAGGAGGGAGAGCAAAGGGGAAAATCAACGCAAGGTGGGGTCGCTCCTTACCGAGAGTCGGAGGAGGATCTGCTGAACATCAGCTCCAAAACTGGCGAAGCCCTTGTGGGAAAGGTCCTTGGCTTGATTCGTTTGACCGTTCTGAGCAAGTGTCCAAACCCCACTTGCCCTGACCCAGGGTTAATGAACTCCTTGTTTATCAATGGGGGGAGCTGGGCAAAAGAAGCCGGGGACTGGGTAGGAGCGGGGACGGGCAGCTGGTAGTTCACCGCTGCTCGCAACGCCTTTCTGCATCTTTGCCCACTGCCCAGTCGCGAGGGAATCCTTTCGAGATGCGCTGAGCATCCGCTTCCTGACAACATGGACTTGCCAACCGTAGGTTCTGCCTCAAAACAACTTGCGGCATGCTTCATAGACGTGATAATGTGACACAAGGTAATTGGAGAGGTCGCGCGGCCAGACATAGACCTTTGGTTCAACAGGCAAATGAAGCAAAATTTCCGAAGTCAAATTCATGTTGTTTGTTTGATGTGTCTGGCAGTAAAAGTCAAGTCGCACAAACCCTTGGACACGTGGCCGGAGAAGATCAAAGTGCGCCCCGAGAGCAAGCCGCTGCACTGAGTAGACTTGAACCCAGCGGGGCCCGGAGGCGCATGTACCCCAAAACTTGGGAAAGTGTCTTTAGAACCCTTGGTATGGGCTTGTGAAAGACTTTGTTTTGTGCAGCCCTTACAAAAGACAGAACCAACAAAAGCAAACACTTAACACAAAATGCCAACAACAGGGAAGCTGTGGCAGTGTAACCCGATCGCAAGCTGCCCCTTTTCAGGCCCAGTCTAAACCTGGGCCCGCCGGCCGCCAGAATCGCGTTGGCGCCCAGCTTGGACTTGGACCAGCCCCACTCCTCGAAAGCGACTCCCGGAGGGCCCCTTGGAACAGAAGCGGAGCGGAAGCCGACCAGCCCAAAACCTGGAGAAACACCCATCGATTTTTCGGTTTGGAGTTGGTCATGTTGGGTGGTTTTGAAGGGAAGCCAAAGGGAGAAACGTTGCGCCACCTTCGGGGGGTGCCCTAAAAAGAGACACTCAGTTGCTTAGGATAGGTGTCCTTGCAAAAACAAAGGTATCCCCGAACCCTCTCTGAAAGCAGCTCCGGACTCCCCCAGAGCTTTGGGTAGAGACCCCATAATGTTGACCCAGGATGAATAAACCCGTCCCATTATTGGGGGGGTGTTCCCTCCAAAAGTGATGAATCCCCACTAAAAGGGGACCCCCTATTAATCAACCAGGGGTTTATTCATCCGGGGTTAACATTAGCTTCCAGCTGTTGAGGAATAATATACTTCCAGTAGTCCTATAGATACGTGATAGATTCCCATTAAAACCAACAGGGGAACGTAGAAACACCTTCTTGAGCAACTGGAAGGACTATACGAACCCGGAACAGGCTTGTGGGGTACTTTAACGAACCGAATCAGAGTTGTCTTTTGGTACTTCTTGAGCCCCTTCCAAAGCAACTCCGGATTCTGAAAGCCAGTGTTGCAGGCCTAGGTTGTCTTGGTAAGCCATACCTGAACCATACTCAAACGAGGATTTTCTAGGATCCGGGGATGGATGCCCCCCGACAAGATTGTGTTTTTCCTTTTGGCTTGCCTTCAAACCAACCCCAAAAAGGGACCTTCACCGCACACACGCCTGGCAGCAAAGAAATCGTCCCACATCCTTTCCGTCGGCTTCCAACTGAAGGGCAACATGGGATTGTCTCAAAGGGATCCCCTCCCAGAAAAAAGTAGTAAGTTGGTTTCCTTTTCAATTCCCAAAACCCGCTCAAAAAGGGTATCCTCAAAAAGACACACCCATATTCACCAGTGGTGATCCTGTCCTGACCCCCTCTGCAGGGCATTTGCGCAATCGCCGATTTAGCTAAAGGGGTTCATGCTCCCTCGAAACGTGAGATCCCGGCCACATGCGCAATGCCATAGAAAAGTTTTGCATCCAAGACCAGCACTCCCCCCCCCCCCAACCACTGCTTCTTGGTTACCGTACTTGTGATTTTGGACATGGGAACAAACAGGCAAGTTAGGGGTGCTAGGAGGAGACCTGCAAGTTTAGAGCAGCTTCAAACTCGCCTACTTCTCAAGCTTCTGAACTTTGCTCGAGTCACGTGCTTCGCACTACTTGAAATTGGATGCTTTTTTAGAAACACCCTACTGTGTGGTTGCCCTTCTCATTCCTCTCATTCCCCAACTTGGACTACACTTTTGAACAGGCTATATTTTGAGTCAGCAACTTGGATGTTCAATCCACTTAGTTAGCAGGTTACAACCATGGTCGCCAGGGGTTGGCTCCCTTGTAATTTCCCATCAAGCTCTGTTAGCTGATGAGAAGTGCAAAGGTGACACGCATATACTGCGCACAAGTACTAAGTGGGTTGAACATCCAAGGAGTTTCGACTGGCCAATTGACTCGAGGTCCCCTTCCCGGACATTGGAGGCGCGTTCTTGGAGCCGTCCATCTCCTCCACCATGAGCTTGTCAATGGCTACCTCGCGCGGAAAAAAAAAAAACTGCTAAACATTAGGACCCCCGGCACACCACCATGGTTCTCAGAACCCTTCCATCTTTCAAAAGCTAAAGGGAAGCAAACCGAAGCAGAACACAACCCCCAACAAAAGGGGGGTCCCTACGAGAGAAAGATATGATGCCGTGCAAGGTCGCACCCCCAAGTGAGGTCGGAATGGTTTGACCATTCCAACACAAATCCAAAGATATGAACTGACTGTGGCTCCAATAGTCGGATCCCTCAAGTGAATTACAGCCGATCAACATCCACCATGCCAAAGCCCAGCAGCCGAAGGCGTCTCCCAAACCTCGAAAGGAAGCTTAAGGGTTCTCATAACAGGGCTTCCCGGAACCCTGGGGGGTAGGGCCGATTTTTGTTGTCTCTTGCGTGAAAATCATGCAACTTGAGTGACCTTACGGCTGCGACCCGAAAGACCCTCGCTATCCCCCTACCTTGAGGGGAGGGGTCCCCCAATTCCAGTCATCTAGTCTTGCCGTGTCTGGCCCACAAAGCGAAAACTGGAACCATAAATGGAACTCCCAATTCAATTCCGGCTTCCCTGTGGTTTCCACCGTTGCATCGTTGCGGGTACCTCAACGACTACACTCCCGATTCCTAAGGAAGGCAGTGTCGAATTGTCTCAGCCTAAAGCGAATCAACAGTCGCATGCTTCGTGATAAACGCACTCACCGACCTGTCAAGTCATGGAAACGACCCGGACCAACTTACGGGTGAAAGCGACCAACCAAGTCCTATTGTGCCCAACCACACACCAAAGGTCCGGGGGGAAATAAAAACAGATAACCGTTTGGGCCCTTGACAAGACCACAACACACAAAAGGGAAAATGAAAAGTATTGTTTCATGGATTTCCTTTCAATTCCCCTTCACGGAGCTAGGGTCTGGAAGTCATACTCAATTCTGCAACCAACCCTGTCTGCACAGCGTTGGTCAATTCCAATTCATCCATATCCATCCGGGATTACGGATCTTGCGGATTGCCTGTCAACAGCCAATGGAGGTTCAGAAACTCTGACTGAACCCTGGACATATGATTTGTGTGTGTGTGTTAGGCTCGGTCCCTTTTTCTAAGGGGACATGAAGAGGATGCCACAAAAGGGGGTCCTCATTCGGCACTGCGGGATTCCGCGTTCGGCGCGTTCCGATTCTGCGCCGTCCTGGTCGGTGACTTTCAGGCCGATCAGCTTGGGGCCGATGATGTCGTTGATGTTGGCCACTGCCTTGAGGACGCCTCCCGGTGGCAACGTGACACGGGTGGCAAAGACTTGGTTTTCCTTGGGCTCTCTTCAGAAACCTGCAAACTTGGATGTGAAACCTACTTGGTAGGATACAGCCTTACAGCCATGATAAGGGTGAACGGGGTTGGTTCCCGTAAAACCATGCTTGTAATCCACTAAGTGGGTTGAACATCTAACAAGGGTGGGGAACCCACCAAACAAAAAGGGAAAAACAGCGGCAGTGATGAGCGCAAACTCACAAACAAAGCACGTTTGGCACGTTTGGCACGTTTGGCACCCATGTGTCGTGCAAAATATGGCGGCGGCGTGCTGTCGACAGGCAATGTTGATGGCCCTTTTGGCTCTCAAAGCTGGAAATTAACTCGCTGCTCGATTGGGAATGAGATGGAATAACCTCCTTTAACAAGCATTTTGGAAGCTGCCCGGGTTTCCGTTAAGGTTCTTTTCTCTCATGAAGGTGATTCTCTACTGAGGATCAGCTACTCAACGTGCACGGGAACTTTATGCTCTGCTCCAGTTTGCCGTTAGCAATGTAAAAATCACGTTGTGTTCCAGTCATTTACTGGCTTCAACGCCATAGCAAACACAAAGCCGTTGTGGTTTATTCGGGAGTATTCAGTAGTCAGGGTCGTGAACTTCCTGTTTCCCTTGTTATGGCTTCAAAAACCGGACAGATGCAAACCGCTCAGCTCAATGGGGTGAGATGGGGTCTTGCCAGGTTCGGACTCAAACACGCAACGTGTTCGTTTTGGGTATGAATTCAAATATCGCGTTTTTCGCCAACAACTCATTATGGGCTTCTTCCTTTGGTTTCGCTTCACAACCGCTGCAAGCTTAGGTTACAATCATGGCTACAGGGAAAAACGTTGGCTCCCTGCCATGGTCAAAACCTTCAAATTGGGTTGAACGTCGCACAACTGCCTAAAAGGAGCAGGGTGCCATTTTTGAATACACCAAGATAGACTTAACTTAAACCCATTGGATTGATTTCCCAAGTATACCTTGGGTCAGGTAACCCTCAATGTGGATTGGTAGTTTGGATTTGGATTTGAATGGCCCCTGGTCCTTGTAGAGGGTACATGGGAAAGAACCTCCCAAACTCCTAACCTCCTAACCTCCAAACAAACTCCGAACCTCCAAACCTCCTAACCTGAAAAAAAACACCTTTTCGTGGGAAGCTGACGGGTAATGTCAGCAGACGATTAGTAAACCCCCCCGATTAAAGGTTTCCCCTTTTCCCCCCCAGGTTCCAACCAACACTAAAGTAAAGGGCCAACAAGATTTCCCAAAAAAAACATACCCAATAATTTTTGAGCCCTCCCCAAAACCCCCCCTGATTAAAGGTATCCCTCTGCAGCCCCCAAGCCAACAAAACCTGCCAGAAAGGTGCTTTCCTTCTTGCTTAGTATTTGCTGAGTCTGTGCTTAAACCCACCAATACTAAGTCACTATTGAACCCCTCAAGTTTTCCCAAAAAAATGTGCTCCCCCCGAAATGCATTTTTCCTTATTAAAATTTGTTTAAAATGACAAGGTTTTCAAGCTCACAAAGGGGACCCCCCTTGGAGGCCAGTCCCCCCTCATTAACAGAAAACCCCCCGCGATTAATCAGGGGTCTTTTGGGCTCAAAACCCACAAAATATGCTGTTGCCTTTTAGACCAGAAGTAAGAGGACGAGGACCGCAGGGGCTCCAGACTAATCAGGGGGGTCCTCCCAAAAATCTCATTTTTTGGGACTTGTCCAAACCTTGTCAACCTTGAAGGGGGGGGGGAGGGGGGTTTACTAATCAGTTGGCACCATTACTCCGGAAATCGAACCGCAAAGTCGCTCGGCCTTTCCCCAGGAGCCGGTTCTTGTCGCCGTCCCGCAGCTCCAAAGCCTCCGCTGGAGCCGCTTCCGGTCGCCCGAAACAATTAACCTGCTGATTTGATCGAGTTCTAGACATCTCACCACCGACCCACCGCAACAAACCGTTCGACGTAAAAGGGGGGTCCGGGTTTGGACCATTTTCCGATTCAAAAAAAAAAAAAAAAGTCGGGGTCCATGTTAATTGGTGGGAAGGCAAAAAACTCTGGAATGAGTCGATTCCCCTGAAAATACCAACTAACGTGTTGGAATCTTGGGTGATGCAGGATTTCATTCATCTGCAGTATGGTTCTTGTGTTTTAGAACCCAAACGGTATGGGCTTGCAAAAATAACTAGTTTGGCTTTTTGCAGCCCCCCCCCCCAAAATAAAATAAAATAAACAAACCCCAACAACCTAAAACCGAACAACTTGCCAACAACAGCGAAGTTTGCTGTAAAACCAAATGCGAGGCTTTAAGGCAGAAGGTGACATCTGGAATTGAAAACAATGAGAAACCAGCAGGAAGCTGAGTTTTGGAGGACTCCCTGTAGGACAAATGGCGGTTTCTGTGCTGGCATAACGGAATCCCTGGGTGAAGGACCTTCATCATGGGTGAGATCTGTGTATCCCAATTAGTTGAGACCATTGTAAACTGCACTAAAAGATACTTGTTCAAAACCCTTTGGACTTAGCGTTGCGGATTCATCACTTCTCTACGCCCTTTGGACTTAGCTTTGCGGATTCATCACTTATCGACACCCTTTGGTTCATCCTTCCAAGAAAAACCAGCAGGAGTAACCCTCACTTCTCCAACCACCCCGTTTCTCCAAGGAGGTAGTTGCCAACGAGTTTCTCCAACCTGTGGAAAGATGACCTCGCGCAGCCAGTGGCGAGCCGACGCGACCACCCCGTTGACGCGGCCTCGTAGACGCCGGTGGAGGCGCCGCTGGGCACGGCGGCGCGGAAGAGCGCCGAGGCGGTGCAGAGGTCAACCTGCTAACCAGAGAGCCGAGGGGGACCCCCTTAACATGCGCAGGGTACTTGTTGTCTCCACATCTAGTCATGTAAAAAAAATGATCTCACTTCCTGAGCAGACTGGCCAAGATAAGTCTGAGCTTCTTACTTACCACCAAAATGGTCCAACCCCAAAAAGTGACTCAAGTCCAGAAACTCGGGAAGCTGAGTTCATCCCATGTGGTTCCAGCGTTTAGTTCTAAAAACATGCACACACCATTTTTCGTATCTCACTCCTCGGATCGACTGCCGTTGTGGTCGGCTCCTGAGCCGACCACGTGGTGAGATTTTTTTCCTCGCCGCCTCGCCTCCACCGTGGGGTTCCCCCGAGAATCGAAGATCTCCCGGGCCCGGATCATCTCAATCCTGGACTTCGCGCTCGTTCTCGCGGGCGTTCGCTCGCTCTGGGAGCTTGCAACTAGGTCCAGACTTGAGAGCTTAGAAGAAGCTAAGGTACCCGACTTTTTTTTCTCCTTTTTTCCCCCCCCCCCCCCTTTGTTCCCGGTTTTGTTTAGTTTAGGGGAGCCCTCCCCCAAAAAAAGGGGGGAAAAGGGGGACCTAGTTGCTGTCTTTGGAATATTTGGTTGGCATTCGGCTGTGGCTCAACAGTAATAAAGAGACGCAGGTTTTCGTCTACTCTTCCATTTACCCAGGACCCATTTTGGTACCTGAGCCGCAGCCATTTGTTGCTGCTTTTGTATCCCTTTTCGGGTAAAGGCAGACCGAACGCAAGTGATCACGAATGTGCATCGGAGCTGCCGCACTGGAAGGCGCCCGCTGTCGTTGAGTGTCCTGTGTCCTGTGGGTTCTGTAAAAGGTAAGCCTTGGGACACAGACAAAACGAAGAGACGCCAAACGGAAACCACATGAACGCGAAGGGGAAACCAAAGGCACATCCAAGGGAAACAATTCATTTCGCAGGCTTCTTAATTTTGAGGCAAAGCCATGTCTTAAATGGCACACGAACCGTGTGACTGTACGTTCAAAATCCCCAAGGTTGCCAGGTGGCGAAGCAAATGGATTGAGCACAAAATCGGGCGGGGGTTTCTCTTTAAACCAACCCCAACAAGGGCACCAACTCCAACAAACACGCATTCCCAAAGGAGGAGGAATCTGTCAAGGGAATTCACCAGCTGCTTTGGCGAAGAGAACGAACTCCGAAGATGATTTCCCTTTTGGACAGGCTCGCTAAGGAGTGGCCAGGAAACATTGAAACTTGCTGCTTGGCACTACCATTGTTAATTGTTTTGCAGGTTTTGTGGGCATTTGACCGCACCCCAATGTAAGTGCATCATGTTTGAACCTCCCTTGTTTGACCGATCTCCTTTTAGTCTCCCGGCAACCGTTTGGCTTGCGGCGCTCTGTGCCCTAGGGCCAAAGCTGGCGCCTTCAAAGGCGAAGCATTTGGGTCTATCTCTTTTTGAATTGGACAGCTCTTTTTCGGGTTGGTTTAACAGGACACCAAAGGGAAACCACAGTGTTTGGGGAACAGTAAAAGGAAACCAGCTTTTTCGGGGGCTCCCCCTATCCCTATTTTGAGACAAACCCGTTTGTGGTCCTGTTCCGCTTTGCGGGTTGACTGGATGGGCAGACTGAGTTGCGAGTTCATTTTGTTGCCAGTGGTTTCCAAAGTTGATGTCGGGGAGGCTCTTGCGAAAAGACCACTGTTGTCCGTGTTGGGCCATTAAAGAGAAGGACCTAGAATTAAAACGCAAACAAGCTCATGTCATTCACAATGCTTCGAGTCATGTAGATGTGTCTTACAACAAGCGGCCCCCCAAAAATGCTGGCTTCAAGCTTCCCTTCGGTCTTCCACAAAAAAAAACAAAAAACCCAAAACGGGTACCCTCCAAAAAGACCCACGCGGGTTGCGGCGATCGCCAGTCTCCTGTCGTCCCCTGGGGCCAACATGGCCGCCAGAAGCTTCCTCGAGCGACCGGACTGGGGGCGCTTGGGAAATGGGCGCCTCGTCTTTTTCTGAGTTGGTACCCTTTGTTTGTGGCTTTTAAGAGCAACCAATGGAAAACTGCAGCGACTTTGAGGGAGTCCCCGAAAAATGACTCCCACCCGAATTGGTAATTGGAACTCGGTCCACACCCGCTTGTGTGCAGCACCCAAGGGTTGGCCCAGGGAAATTCTACATGGGTTTGTAGCTTTAGGCCCTGGATCACGGCCCCCAAATTATGCGGAATTCTCCTGGCGAGTTTGTCAGGAGATTCCCCCAAATGTCTTTGTTTTCTTCTCGGAACCTTTGCCGCTGAGGTCTAAGATGGTGCCCACTACCCCCACACCACCCCCAAGCGAAACGTGGGATATACAACAACTAACAACCGCTAAAGGGTATAAACCTTGATTTCCCCTGGGGGTGGCTTGGGGGTGGAAGCCATCTCAGATAAGGGCATTCCCTTAGGCTTGATAAACCCGCGTTCCGCCTGAAAAAAGCTGGGCTCTGATTTTGGAGGAACACCCCTCATTAATTCACCAGGTTGATTCATCCGGGGAATCAGGTCGTCCGAAACGGATCCCATTCGGGAGGAATCATACAGTTCGTTCAACATATTCCGTCCATTTGGAGTGCAGGACATCCACAGAGCCAGCGGACAAACACTACGTAAGTATCCCATCTCCTGTCTGGTAACCAAAGGCACCTTTTGACCATGGCCACATCTCCAGTCTCAAACGGAACAGCCATGTATCAGTTGCCATTTGGGCACTTGGGCAAGTGAGATTTCAGCCCCTTTCGTTTTGGGAGACCAAAACTACCAATTCTTGCTTAGCGGCTGGGTCGGCTTCTGGAAACCAGATGCGTCCGCCTCACCTGGCCCAAGCGCCTCCCCACAGGGGCAGACCCCCCATGTTTAAGTGGTGTTCCCAAAAGAGGATTCCATTCAAACTACCCCAGTATAAGAAATGGTTCTTAAGAAACACTCACATACACAGTACATTTAGTGAGAAATTATCTATTTTTCAGGGGGGGTTCCCTGAGTGGGCACGCTCTGTGGATTCCGAAGTTAACTCTTAAAACTGGGCTGTCCGTGTCGTCTGATCCCCTGATAAAAGCTTACATTGTGGGTTAAATGGACACCCAACCACTAGATCAGCTGACAGCCAAACCATAAGGAACCCGATGGCTGGGAACCACCAAGCCAAAAAACAAGCTGAGCGGCCCAACATGTTGCCTAAGTAACGGGCACGTCACATTTTCCCGGCCAAAGCTGCTATTCACTCAGCTCCCGCCCAGAGATTTCAAACAGCGACCGGCGGCCCCCGAACTTTATGAACCCGCAAAAACATGGTTTTGCCTGGGACATGTGTAAGTAATGAGCCCGTCCTGGCTGTTGAGAAACATGACCGAGCCCCCCCCAAAGGTATCTGATAAACTAACTCCCCAGCCCACTCCAATCGTGAGGGGTGTGTGGAGACCTTTCTGTTTTTAGGGAATCTGTGACTTGGCTTCGCCCGCCAAGTTCCCGAGTTCCTGATAGAGGTCTTACACCCACTTGGGTGGCTCGTCTTTTTTGGAGCTGGTACCAACCGTTCTTGTTGGCTTTGAAGGGAAACCCATAGGAAAACCCATTATGTCCTATTTTTTTTGGGGTCGTCCCCTTAAACAAAGACACGCCCACGTATCTGTAGCTACATCCAAGAACTCGCCCATCGCCGAATCGCCGCTTCGCCTTTCCGTGCCGCGGAGAGGTACTTGCGCACCTTCACGCCTAGGACCTTACCCAGCTCCACGCCCCACTGGTCGAAGGAGTTCACGTTCCAAACCTGCGCGAGCCCCCTTCGCAACCAGTCCGATTGGCAGAAAAAGAGACCCCTGGACCACAAACAAAAGCAGGGAGAGAGAGAGAGAGAGTGAGACTAGCAACTCTGACCATGGGAATTGCCTACTAGGTTGAACATCCAAGGGCCCGGGTTTAAGGTAGGGTTGGGAATATTCCTTCTTGAAGCGTCACCCCACTGGAAGGAAACTGTACTTTTCTCGGGCTGTCCGAGATGAGTAAGAGAGCTCACGGGAAAAACAACTCAAACACTTACTTCCTCACTCAACAGGTAAAGAGTGGAGTTTCTTCTGCGACACTGCATAACATTGCCTGGTTCGAATTGGATTCCAGTCCCCCCCCCCAAAAAAAAGAACAGAAAAAGCGAAAATCAAACCTTGGTACCTTCTAGGATGGTACTTTCACCCCCTTTTTACCTCTAAAACCCTCTTTTCAACGGCACTTGGACCGAAATAAAGCAATATACAGTTGTCACCCAACGTGTGGGGTTTCTCTTCGAACCCCCCCTCTTTCCTCTACACATGCATCAGTTACATCGCTTCGCTTTGTATTCGACCTGAGGTCGCCACCCAGCCCTGCACAGCAGTGCGATGCTCGTACAAGGACAGCAACAGACCGAGGTTGTACCTGAGCCAGCTGCTACGGTTAATCTCAGCCTTTCTGGGGTGTTTTACGCTTTTGAGGCTGCAAGTTGTTTTTCGTGAAGGGAAACCAAGAGGAAATTAAATCAACCACATAAAGGGAAGTGGAAGATAAAAAGGGTTGCGGCGAACCGATCAGCACAAGGGTATAAGTGGGCCATTCTCTAACACCGTGGCTCGGAGCGGTGAACGAAGACCGACTTGATATTTGGTGTGGTCCTTTTGCTTTGGATTCCTGTTGTTTTGCCTTCAAAACCATGCCACCGGGTAATTCAGACTGGTCTAGATTGGACCCCTGCCCACAAGGCAAAGCATTGCTTAGCTTTCGGACAAGTTTCAAGTTCCATGCCCCTCCCAAAGAGAAATTAGAGTCACTATTGGCGGGCTGTGCGTTCACATGTACAGTATGGGTCAAAATCAAGCACGGCGGTCGTCCTTTTGGTTTCCCTTTAAACCAGGGTGAAAAGGATAACCTCAAAGAAACACCCTCCCCTCCCAAATTCTACAAAATCGACATGGACAGTGTCTGTACCGGAAAAAAGCAGCAACAACAAATGTGCCAAGGCTAAGGGTCCATTTTCCTTGTCCATGATTCCCTGCTGAAATTTTGACTGTTAGTGGGCCAAATGGAAACCCAACCAGTCAAACAACTAAAAAACCAAACGCCAGCTTGAAAAATCAACTAAACCTACCAAACCAAAACTCAAAATCACCAAACCAACCAAAAAGCCAAAAAACTGCGGGTGGGTTGGAAAAAAAACAAGCTCAAAGCCTTTAAAGGGAAGCCTGCCCTTGGCCCTCCCCTTGCGAAAACAACAAAACAACACAGGGATCCTTACATTATACACCTGAACATTGCCTTGTCAATGGTGGTTTCCCTTTATGTTGGTGGAAAAAGCCATTTTTCTAATGGGCAAAATGTATCTTTTAGCCCTGCAACATTGCACAGGTTTCCGGCCCAAGTTTCATTCCTGAATCTTCAGAGCTTCAGCCCGGCTGCGGATCGCAGACCGGCAGGAGCAGGGAATTGGAGGGCCGGTCCCCGCTGAAGACCTTGTGCCTCAAGCCAGGACTCACGTGGATTGGCTCCCAAAACCTTCTTGTTCACCAAAGTGGCGTCCCAAATGAAGTCCAATAACTTGGAAAGTGAGAAGAGGCAACTAAAGGAAACAAAATAGCTCAGCGCCCACAAAAACATGATACTCGGAGAAATGATATTAAAAAGGATCCAGCCTGTAAGCAACTTGAAATTGGCAACCAGGGTCCGCCTTTGGCAACAAATACCCCTCGGACGCCAGGAGAGTCTGCACAAACCTTTAGGACAACTGAAATTTGTGTGGAATGGGGCTTGTCAAAGGCTGGGCTCCGTCCTTCGGTCAACCTGCTTTTCCTCACTCCATCCGAGTTGAATCATGAGGAATCCGGCTAACATCTAAACACCTGTACTTGCATTCGCAGCTGCACGAATCCAAGGGGGCTCAATGAATACAAGTACTTGAGGATGGTATTCCAGACATAAAAAATGAACAACGTACCTGCTCAGCAGGTACTTGGACCCTTGAGAGCGCAGAACGCACAATTTTGATCTAGTGGTTATCCTCAGGTCACCAGACCTTCCCGCCCGCTTTACCACCACACGGGCCAGCTGCATGATAAAAGCGATGTGAGCTCCCAGAAAAAGCTAATGTAGACTTCGGATTCATGCGGCCCCGCGTACCAGCAACAACACACGCTAAAATGCATCATGTCTTTACTCAAAGTAAACGGGGACCCCCTGAGTAGTACGTCCTCCGGATTGACTTGAAGCTAACAGGCTAAGCATGATCATTGCTATTCAGGGCTCCACTAGCAAAGTGTTGCGAAACTTCCATTTGCCCGGAAAAAATGAACATATTTCCAGTAGTGATGGATTCCTAATAAAACCAACAAGGACATAATTGAACAAAAAACACATGGAAGGAAATGGGGGGGAGGTGCTGGCAGTTGTGAACAAACACGGCATGAGACGTTTCCCCCGGGCTTGATCTTAACGCAGGAAGCTGTTTGAAGGATGCGTTGAAAAGCCAAAACGAGTATGAAACAAGCAAGCTGTTGCAGGAAGGTGATGTATTTGGGCCGCATGTCATTGGGTTGGTCGCCGGTGTGAGCCATCGTATCTCCTGAAGCTTCTTGTGGGGTGTTACCCGCCCACCGACCAACATGGAACTTGACAGGGGGTCCCTTGAAAAGAAGACTTCCAGGATCTCGATTCGTGAGGTTCCATGCTAGTTGGCATTGGTGGGAGGATTCTCTCACGTTGCCAAAACACGGGTGAGCCCCCACATCCTGCCAAATTCACCATACACTGCATTGTTGATACCTCGGGGTTGCTACTATGAGCTACCCTTAGGGTAGAAAGTTGGCCCCACTGATTTGGAGCGGTGTTTGCGTTTTGGTTTCCAAGAACAATTGCCGTCCCAGAAGGTGCCCTCAACAAAGCAGGAAAACAACACAACACATGGGTTGGTCAATATTTTGCGAACCCTCTGTTGGTTGCCTTTAAAGGGAAACCAAAGGACAACCACCAGTTTGGAGGTTTCCCGATTTTAAGACACCCCCACATCCCCAAAAGTTTCGAGGTTCGAGCCCAGGGGAACCTAGCGAACACTCTGGGAAATAGAGAGGGTGCCACTATATTCGATATATCTAAGGGTGGAAGTACCCCGGCTTCCCTGGTGTCCACCCCACTTCATATGGTATGAACATCAGCCTGCCTTTCGGGCTCATTTGCTCCAGGGGTATGTACAAGTACCCCTGGAATATAAGGGTCCACATAATTAGAATGTCTCGGGGTACTTGAAAAAGCCAAAATTAAGCAAAGGTCACTGGATTTCCCCAAATCTAGAGCTGATCAATTCAAACGTTTCCATAAATACGAGAAAGCCAAATTTTGAGGTTCAAAGGGAAATGGCTCGGAAACCCCGTAGTACTTGTTACTGTTTTCGCCCCAAGCCATCGGTCAGGATGCGGGATCAGCTTCTCCGGCACCCCTTCAGCCTGACAAAGCACAGCTGTTGCTGATGAAAACTGCGCTGTCTAAATGATTCCCTGCTTAAAGTTTAACTTGTGGGTTACATTTGGAAGCCCAACCACTAAACCAACTAAAACCCGAGAAAAAAAGACACAAAAAGGAAAAAAAACAACGGATGAATCGCTGGGTGCCAAGGAAAGATGAAGGATACTCTGGCAATGTTTTGGGGCTTTCGCAGAACCCAATGGTCAAAACCGGACATCTAGACTTCGTGGATGACGATGCCATACTTAGAGAATTATCCCCAGGATTGTGCCCACACGCTTGCAGGCAAGGGACACACGAGCCAAACAGTACCCGTTCCAGTTTCCTGGGCTGTCCAAACTGATCTCCTTCGAAAAGCTTAACTTTTAGTAGTTGAGTGGAAACATACCACTAATTCAACCAACTTCCTAAGAACCTAAGGGTGGCTAGCACCGCCCAGTTTGGCTGTTGGTTTTCCAGCCGGAATTGCCGCCTTTTGCCACCATTTCCCATCAGGCAGAACTGCAGGGCGTGACAACTGCGATGCTGAGCTTGGGGTCTGTGAAGAGCACATGTGGCAGCTTTTCAAAAAGAACCAACTACCGCCAGGAGGGGGTATACCTTGTTTTGACGCATTCCCATGCAACGTTCGATTCGAGGGAGGGTTTCATCTGAACTCTTCGCGCCTCAGGACTCCTCGACGTATGGACTCCCGACACCATCCGGGCTTGGAGGGCTATGGTGGGACACCCTTTCAAGGTTTGCCTTTTCAACCACCTTGGGGTTTGACACCAACGAACAACTCCTAGGTCCTCCAGTAGAGAGGTTACAATAAGGGTACCAACTTTTTTATTTTAGTACGGGAACCCTCCCGAAAAAAGACACGGTAAAAGGGCATTACTGGGGGACCTAGTTTCTCTCAAAGGGAGACACACCCCTCTCCACCTCTCCACCCCCCGATCCCACTCAATCCACTCGCCTTGAGCTCCTCGGCAGTTTTGCCCAGGGCCAAGGCGTCCGGCTGCGCAAAGAAGTTGGACATGAGCTCGTCGTGGTTGGACACCGGCTCACCATCCAAGCCTTCTCAACCCATGGCAAGTGGAGGCCATGAACCTTTGAATCTTACTTCCGGAACACCTCAAATGTGGCTGGTGGAATCTTTGAACAAACAAACACAATTGTGCGCATGTTTGATACTCACGGCCCAACAACTACTCTTTCCCATATCCAAAGTCTCAAGTACGGAAACCAAGAAGCAGTTGTTGGGACCCGGGTGCTGAGAGTCAGGGATGGACATCCATCGGCATCCATGCTTGACAGACTCAGGTCAAACGGAGGCTGGGACCATGTCCCAACCCTTCTACGCAAGTAGGCTACAACCAGGTACCCAGATATAACTATATTATATTTTCAACCTGCATACTAAGTGGGCTGGTATCTGGGTTGAACATCCAAGTTGTTTTTTTCGTGGGTGAAGGGGAGGGGGTACTGGACCTCGCTCAGAGAACAAGCTCCGTCCGCCAACAACTCTTCCGTTGCAAGCAGTTGGGAACTGACCGGGTCCCCTTCTTGCCTGTGGCCCCTTTTCCGTGGGCACCAAATTCATGGCTCGGCTTCCCTGCCTAGCACCTGAATCTGACAGTTTTTCCTGCCCTGGGGCTTGGTTCCCTTTCAAAGACGCCATCCTACGTAGAAATTTACTTAGGAGAACAAAAGAAACCGAGCTCATCGGTGAACTTACTGTTTGTGCAAATGAACCCGTGTTTTGGACAGAGCCGGATGGCTAGCATGTCTTGGTGACAAAGGTGGTGCTGCCACCTGCTACTTCTCAATCAGACCTGGTTTTGACCACCTGGACTCTTTGCTCAAATAACTTCAGGACTCAAACGGGTTTTGCAGACGGTGCTCTTTGCGTTGCCAATCGGAGTGGACACCTTCCGTCATTGACCACACGCTTGAAAGGTTACTTAGGTCGAATCAAGGAGCGACTGAATGCCCAGAGAGAGACTGGACATAAGACGACGGGTCACTAGGGCGGAACCAGGCAGCATCCAAAGACGTAACAAGCAACCCGGGAGTAGCAGGTGTTCACCTTTTCTGGGTACTCACTATCCATCAGATTTCTCTCTTTGAGGACATTTACACATTTAGCGACCAGCTTTGGGTTGTCACTAAAATGGCCAGGTCCAATTTGGTGTTGTGTGTGCCAACATGACTGTGTAGTGAGGAACCGTCGTACTTGGATGTTTACAAGTCAGGGCAGTAGGCGATTTCATCATGGTAAGGGCACCAAGCTTCTTACCCGACTGGTCACCCAGCACAGTGGTTGTGACCTACTGAGCAGGGTGAACATCTAAGGAACAAAGGCTTCGGTCCTTTTCCAACCCGTATGCAGTGGGATACGTCATAACTCCCAACAAAAACACAAAACTCAACACAAAACATTAGCTCCCCCTCAAATTGGTGGTTTGGATTGGTGGTTGGGGATTTGAACGGAAGGTAGTCCCGAAGGTCCAAGCAACCAGACCAAACCACCAGCTAGGGGTAAGGTGAAAGACACACAAACACAGAAGCAAAGTGCAAAAGTTCAAGGCTTGGGAGCCGCCAAGTTCCCTGACTAGGTCCTCCAGATTTGAGAGCTTAGAAAAAGGGTACCCGATCTTTTTTCGATTTTAGCAGGAGGAACCCGCCCCCAAAAAAGAAACGGTAAAAGGGCACCTAGCGGGGGGACCTAGCTGAGGCGACAAAAATCCGCGCAGAAAACGAAGGCCGCGGGGCTGATGGGATTCTGGGAGGTCTTAAAGCCGATGAAGTCTGCCGGAATCACTCGGCCTGTGGGCGTCGAGAGCGGCAAACTCCCGACAAGCTGGGCGTGTGGGCGTCAAGCATAGGTGAATGCTTTGAGGTTGGACCCCCAAAAACGGTGGTTGTCCTTTTTAATTTCCTTTTTACACCTACCAAAACAGGGGTACCCTCAAAAGAGACACATCAAAATAAGAGAAAACATAAAATCAAACATGGTTGTTTCCCTTTTGGCTTCCCTTTCAACCAATCTACCTGAGTCCCGATTGAGCAAGTTGGGAAGGTGCTCAACCCCGGTAACGTCGCATGATTGCACCAAATCCTTGCTCCTCTTCGACTGCCCAAACCCGATCAGGCTGGCAAATGTGTTTTTGGAACAGCGAACCAAGAGGACTGGAAACCAATTGTCTACCTACCCTCAAGATACCAACTTACAAAATGGGATTGCCCACGAGTCTGGGGTGAATTTGAGGTCTTCTGGTTTTTTGGTTTTCATGAGGTTCGTCAAAACTGCAAATGCCAAAGGCATCATTAGAATGGCCCTGCTATCTACTCAAAGAGCTTGGTTCGTTTGGACTGACGGGGCCAAAAATCAATTCGCTCTCCAAATGGGATATAGAACCCTTAAAATAGGGCGTTCCGCCTAAAGCAGCCCAAAACAGGGTGCTATCACAAAGGCAACCCACAAAAAAAAGAAACAGAAATCAGCCAGCTACAAGAGTGCCCGTTTCAGGAAACATGCATACATGTACTGTGGATGCCAAACGTTGCAAGTGGACTCTGCACCCGCCAAGGGTCGAGGGGGGGTCATGAGTAACAATTTCTGGGGTTTCACTCTTGGTCCCTCAGCATTTTACAGCCTTAAATGTGCTGGTTTCTGCCTCAAATCCCAAAGCAAAATGCACAGTAGTAAACGGAGACATAAGTAGGTCTGTAGAGGATTTTTGTGTTTGCCCTTTTGCGCTCGCAAGGTTTTTGGAAAACACCTCACAAATCGCAACGCTTCAGTACAAGCACAGTACATTAAAACACATTTCGGCAGATCGAGCTCAACAACCACAGTGTTGCACGCTAAGTACATCGGCAGCTCCAGTGCAAGTGCAATCAGGGAAACACGCGTTGGCAGCTCCAGCTGGAAAAACAAACTTTACAGCATGACTTCTTAGCGCAAGTGCAAGGTCAACTTCCACAATTCCTGCTAAAAAGTCACAACTTTTCAGCACAAGTTAGGGATAAACAATATGTACGCTTTGGCCACTGCGGCTGGCCGTTCGTTGAATTTCTTGAGTACAAGTGTGCACAAAGCACACGTTGGCAATTCAAGCTCGGACTTCTTTCAGTACAAGTGTGGTGGACAAAAAACAAGTGTGGTGGACAAAGTAACTACACTTTGGCAGCGCCGGCTTGAAAATCGGAACTGTTGCGCGCGACGTACACTTTGGCCATAGCAACCGTTTGTCTCACTGTTTGTTGCCGCTTTGGCAAAAATTGTTATTGTCTGAATCTGAAGCTGCATCCATGCATCAAGGAAAGATAATAACACTCAGGCGTGGGAATCCTCACGTTGATTGGGCCCAGTGCCCGCTTCCTTGACTTCCAAGCAACTCTTGAGCGTCGCATCGCATCTCGGCAAACCCTCAAACGCGCGGATTATTTCCCATGACGTGCTGCGTCCCACCCCACTTGCGACACGCGGACCCACAATGTGACGGGGTCGGGAGTTTTTAAGGCTTTCCAGTCATGCTTTGCCTTGTTGCCGCTCCTTGCGTCAACATCCCCAGCATCGTTCTCAACATCCTGGCGTCGCCAAAAGTTTTGGCTTGGGCTGAGTTTAGGGTTGGTTTAGGCTGGGTTTAGGGTTGAGATAGGCTTTGTGGTTAGCGCTGGCTTAGTGGAGGTGTAGTGGGCTTAGGTTAAGTTTGCGGTAGGTTTAGGGTGGCTTTGGGGTGGACATGAGGGATGGTGGTTAAAATTGCGGAAAAAGTCAGCAAACATTGATCAAACTTGGAGGGGGTCAAACTTAAAACAATATTCGGCGATCAAACAACTCTAAAAAGAGTCGGAGTGGGGGCCGGGGGGGGGGCTGGGGCAAACAGTTTGCGGAACCAGACTTGTGTTTTTCGCGCGTCACATCGTTCACAACATGAATGGTGTGAGACGGAGGCGTGCTGTGTTGGTTCGACCGTCTGCGCGGCGAAGTGCGGTGTAAAACAATTTGGCAGCTCCGGCTTGAAAGTTTCAACTGCCCAGCGCCAGGGATACACAATTTCGATCTGTTCAGGCGCGGCTGTTGGCGCGCAGCCCTTCTAGGAGCGTCCTTTGGAGGCAAAGGGTATACAATCCGAACGCCAACCGAAAATGCACCCTAAAGAAACATAATGCCCGCCTAAAGGCAATGCTTCTGGTGATGCCGAGGTGTCGAAAGCTACTACTAATCATAATAATAACCAACAAAAAATGATACGGATGGCGCAGGCGCACGCGTGCATGATGTTGGAGAATGCTGTACATACGGCATGTCAGTGCCCGGGAGCGAAAACCAAAGAAGGAAACAACAGCGCATGAGTTAAATGTCCAACCAAGTATAAATTTATATTTCTGCCAAAGCTGAACAGTTGAAGCCCATGACTACTCTCTCACTTTTCAAAGGATCCCCTTGGCCCATTCACACACGATTTCCTCAACCCCGCCCCGATTTTCCGCAACCCCTCGAAAAGGGATGCCCTTCACTTACAGCAACTGGCCACTCACACTGACTGACATCATAATCCAGCGCGCATGTTTGTTGCTGGTTGGCGTTGTCGGGCTTAGCCTTGAACTTTGACAAACCAGCTAATTGGACAAGGGAAAACAAGCCCAACTTTGAGGTTCCAAGAAGACCTGGAAGGGCTTACAGGTTGAAAGGGAGCAGCACAGCTTCCACTGACCACAGCTGGCTCCCAATATTTAGTTCTCACTTCGGGCACTTCGGGGCATCTTGAGCCTAAGAAAGCTCTGCAACGCGCAAATGGGCTTGCACACTTTTCAATGTTGCGCTCAATTGCGGACATTTGCAGTTCCTGACATTTGTGCACAAATTGCGGGCTGGCAGGGAGCCGCACATCGCCTAAATTTCAGCGGACACCGCGGGTTTCACAACCAAAGGCCACAAAGTCAAGTGTTGGTACTTGCGTCAGGCGCCATACTTGTGCAACAATTCCTGCCTAGCCCTGGGTTGAGATGGAAGAGAGCTGTATAATGAAGATGTAAACGTAAGAGAATTCAACAAACGCCTGCACCAGCACAGGAATGAGCAGCGCGGTATCGATTGTTTCCACAAGCAGTACCAGAATTAGCCAAATCTGCGCATATATCCGAAAAGTGTGCAAATCTCCCAAAAGTGTGCAAATCCCCAGAAAACAAGCACTTAGATGGGGATTCCTTACCCCCCGTACCAAACAGCTAGGGTCTATCTTGCAGGCTGTTTGTCTGGGTACTGGATTTTTTTAGGCTTCAAGTCTGCAAAAACAAGTCGACTTTAAGCGTCCATGACACTGCTCCAACCCGCCGGGGCAACCCACCAAAGTGCTCTCCCGAAGGCAGTATTTTGCAGTGCGAAGCTACCAGTTCCTTAGACAACTAGCTCCTAGCAGGCTCCACGGCAAATCCTTACACCAAGCTCCGTGACCTCTCCCTTCCCTCGGAGAGCGGCACCTTGGTGCATGAGCTGGTAGAAGGAGTGCTGGCCATTGGTGCCCGGCTCCCCGAAGTAGATCGCACCTGTGGGCACCTGAAGCGTGAAGCAGGTACTGTGAGCCTGGCAACCGTGCCTTCTTCTTGGTTTTGTTTTCTTCTTCCTTCTTCTTTGTGTGTGCCCCCTCATTTGACACATACCCATGCTTAGGGCGTTTCTTGAAGCGTTGTTTTCGAGGAGAGCCTAACAACAAGAGTGCCACTGCACAACTGGGAAGCTGCCGGAATGAAGAACGACTCGGCCAGGTGCCCGTGTTTGCGGGCAAACCACCTAACCACAAGGCTGCTCGACAGAACTAAGCCGCAGATCCGGATGAATCGGATCGGGCCCCCCGCATCGTGCCCGCGTTTGCCGCCACAGGTTGGCGCCTTTTTTTGGTTGGTTGACGACTTAATGAGCATATGAGCATCTTTTTTGAGGGTACCTCCTTTGTCGTTGTTTTAGGGGAACGCCAAAAGGACAAAAACGACTTCTGGGCTCCCCTAAAGGGGGCTACACCCTTAGACTCTTAGAGGCTTTTGGCGTACAACGCCCAGCGTTCCCAGAGCCTGAAACCTGGGCCTATCGAATCGGGCCGCTGTGCATTCCTTGCCGTCCATCTGCACGCGCTTGCCTGGCCGATGGAACCACTTCGCTCGACTTACCCTCTATAGACACCGTGGGAGGGAACCATTTGGGGATTTGGGGAACCGCTTAGACTTCGTCCCCTTGGGGATGGCAGGTCTGCAGCAGTTTGACTGTGGAACCTTCTCTTCCGATGGCCCAAGCCCGAGTTTCTGAACAGAATGGGTGAAAAACATGGGGGGAGTTTGCCTCTCGCACCCAAACAATGGCATGTGCGCCAACACCCGCAACTTGCAAGCTATTCCCCATCTCTGAAGAACCACTTTGAAACGGTTTCGATCGACTAAAGACAGGCGAGCTGGGGGATGCTGGTAGGCTCAGTCCGCATTCAGCACAATATGGAGGTGTCCTAACACCAAAAGACCGCCAGATCGCGCTTCGAGGCAAGCAGGAATTCTGGCCTTTTGGTCCCTCCATTTGCAGAAGCACCCAGTGGAAACCGTTGCCAGTTCAGGTGGATGTAATATTCTAATATTCTAACTTGTTTTTGATCATACCTTCGCTAAATTTTGGTGAAGGGAGCCAAAGGAAACCAACAGAAACAATTGAAAGCCAAAAGAAACCAAAGGAAGCCAAACTATATAATGTTCTACTTTTGGATTTACAATCCTGCTCGATCCGGTGAAGGGAAACCAACGAAAGCTGAGCTTTTGAACCTCGTTCTATTAGGTCCAGTCAAGAAACCAATTTTTGAACCTCAAAGGATGCTTGGTCATCCTTTAGATGCGAGCAACCATGCATTGTATGTAACACGAATACATGTATATAGAGCTATATATTGCATATATATGTGTATATATATATACACATATGTGTATATATATATATATACACATATGTATAGAGATTTGTGCGTGTAGCCAAGATGCCGTTGCTCTCCATGTCCAGCTGTTGGATATGCGCCACAAAGCGCACCAACGCCTCCGGGCTTGACTCCAGTCGGCTTCTTTTCGGAAGCCAAACTCACGCGAGCAAATCCCCTCCGCCCATCCCCCAGCAAATCCCCTTAGGCCTTTCAAGTGTGTGTTGTTTCTGCAAAGCTCAAGCTCACTTCCCGAGTGAACTGACCACCAAACAGTCCAGAGTTCTTCCAAACGGTCTTTCCAAGAAGTAGTGTCCGGAACTGCATGAGAAAAACCGTGTCTCACAATTGATTGGACTCGAACAACTTAGGTGGCGTCCTCAAGGTTCCCGAGCAAAGTGCCTGGTGTACCCTCCCACCAATGAACATGGAACCTGACGGGGGAGAAGTCCCTTTGGAGGGAACATGGTCCAAACTAGGACTCCCCGAATGTCAGGTTCCATGTCAATTGGTTGGAAGGTACGTTGGCTTGCATTTTGAGCCCAAGCAGACCATGAAACGCGCACATGCGCCCACTCACTTCCATGGCATGTTACTCATGCTGCATGTTGCGGGCTCTGGGCAGGCTTCTCACCGTGCAGGCTCAAATACCATGTCGACCAAGCTTGGGTCGCCCTAAGGCGACCCATGACACAGAAAACTATCCTATAGGAGGGTTTTCCGTTTTGGCATAACCCCATTGTAACCCCATCGCAAACACTTGCCAACCTTTTCTGCAGGTGTACCACGCACGTTTCTGTCAAAGCGCCTCCTGTTCACGTTGGTTTGAACGGAAACCAAAGAGAAACCTTGGGGGGTCCCCCCATTTTTTGACACGTACCCAAATTGCACAATGTCACAACCTCGCAAAAGTGTCGCAAAAGCAACAAGCTAAAGAAGACAGTCATACCACGGGTAAACTTCGCCTCTTAGCCGAAAAATAGGGGCATGCCAAGAGGTCTGGGGTGTTCAAGGACCCTGCAACGTCTACAGTTCACCAAATCTTCGCCCACGGCCAGCTAGCCGAGTATCAAGCACCGCGGGGATGGGGGGGGGGCTCAAGCAAACCTTTGCAGGCGTTCAAACCACACCAACAAAAGCTCAGGTGGTATCTCCACCCCGGAACCCTCTGGAAAACCCCTCGGCCCCCGGCTATCTGGGCCTATCGACCCCATAGCTTTCAGCTGTTGGGGAATAATGAGAAGAGTTGGACACCCGCGGAACCTTACGTTGCCTCTTTTTTTCAAGGGAAGGACCGCACTCTGCGAGTTTGTGTAGCTGTTTTTTTCTCGGCCGGACATGCAGCTTCCTTGATCGAACTTTCCGAGCGAATGAAGGCTTGCGGCTTCAATTTCTCTCAATCTCTGGGAGTTCCGAAACCACTCCCTCGCAGGGGACGGCTTTTTTGCGCAACCCAAGAGTTAAGTTCACGGCGCAAGCCCCGGTTTTCCTGAGGGAGCAGCCCAGCGAATTAACTCATCTTGGGCCAGAGTTTTAGGGAATTTGGGGGACTTTCGGCAAGTACCCTGCAACCGCTTCCAATGACACATTGAGCTACCCGGAATGTTGTTAGCCCAAAAATCCCCTTTCCTGGCACACACCCACACACACACAGAGATCTTAAGAGCCGGGACGAGCAAGAGGCCTCGTTGAAACATCTGAAACTCAGGATTGATGAAACCACTGTACTTCTAGTTCCCTTAGGGCGCCATGTGACTTCAACCTTGTTTGGTTGCTGTTGACCCTCTGCACATGTGCTTAAACTTGTTGTGGGTCTCAAAATCCAACTAATTCTAACACAAGCAATGTTAAAGTCCAAAGATCCGTTACCAAATAGATCCATAAAGCGTTTTTGCCCCCCCCCCCCCCCCAACCCTCCACCCAGAGATCCACCCTTCGATCCTGGTGTTTTACCCCTGATAAACCGGGAGCGGGTGAATCCGGTGACCCGTGCCTGGCAGTAAGGCAGCACGGCGCAGCCCTGACGAAAGCAAGCGACGAGACTTTGGAGCCGAGCCCACGTCTCAGGAGAAAATCACTTGAGTCACAATCAAAACCTGGTACAAAAAAAAAGGTCGACCCAGAACCAGGTAAAGAACTAAGAAGGCGGCCGCAGCTATTTTATGGCTGGGATCGTCCCTTCACTTACCCGGGTTTTGATTGTGGCTCACTTGGGTGCTGATCAATGTTCAATTTTAAAGGGCCCCAGTTTTGACCATGGGTAACTGTTCCCAAGGGAAAGTCATCCTTTTTGGTGATTCCGAATGGTCACCCCATGTCAAGTATCGGACAACTTGATCAAACCCCCTTGCCCCTTAAGGACCACAAACTCACTTCCGATCGCTCGTGGGTTGGCCACAGAAATTGTCGCCAAACTTGTTGGGAAGCCACTAAAACTTGTGCAAACCCAAAATGTGAGCAAAGTCCAGGAACTCAGGGAGCGAAGAAATAGACAGTGATCACCTTTCAGAACCTTGACTAATATTTTCCAAATCAGGGAAACCAAAAGGCGAGATCAAAAGGTCTCTTTGCTTTGGGCAGTTGCGCAAAGGCATGGCCATGCAACTCTAAGATCAAAAGGCCAACAAAAGCCCTCATTGCCACGGAATATCCAATTATCTTACACTTTTTGGCATACTAGCAAAACGTGGGGACTTGAATCAATCAATTGCAACACAACAAATCCTAACATCGATGTTTGACGACAAAAATGATGAAATGGAAAATGCACGGGGTGAGAAAGCCTCTTCAGAGCTTGACGACCGTCCCTACCACGCCCAAGCAAAAGCTTCTTTTTAGTCATGTGAAGAGCCTGGAATCAATGCATCTGCAGCCACTCAGCTGACAGCGCAGCCTTCAAAGACTGGCAATGCTTACCGTTGGCAATATGCTATGTTTGTCCAACATAGGAAACAATCCGAATAAGGGTGAATACAATATATATATATGTATATATATATATATGCATAGCAGCATCACTGGTGAGATGTATGAGTTAGATAATTACCTAGCTAGTTAGCGTGTTAGAAATAGAGTTAGATATCTGGTTGGCTGGCTAGCTTGTTTAGTTTGTTTGCTTGATTCTTTGGTTGTTTGTTTGTTTGTTTGCTTGTTTCTCAGTTGGTTAGTTGGCAACTTAGACAATTTGTTGCTTGGTAGTTCATTGTCCAAACGCTTAGACGCTAAACAAAGCAACCAAGTTTCCCCCCACCAAGAGCAGTCCCTGGTGGAGATAATTCCATGCTTCATGGGGATTTCGTCTATCCAGAGTTTCCGAATGCAGCTCCAAAACTGATATGACTGGATGCGGGTCCATGTTTGGTGAACCTAAAGATGCAAAACACTGCTGTGGATGGAGGACTTCCTGCACCACCAAAGAAACCATGGGACACCATTGTTTGTTGGCCTTTTTACTGAAATCAAGGTGTTCAATGGTGGTGCAGGATTTCGTCCATCCACAGCAGAGAACAAGTGCCTTCAAGTCGTGTACCAACAGGTCATGTTCCATGGCAAACCTTTGAATCCCACACAATTGAAAGTTCAGGCCCCCATATCCCTCCGTGGACCATCGACCAATCGACTGCTGGATATGTTGACCGCACATGCTCTTCTTAGAGGGCACCAACATGGGCACAGCTTTTGCTGCCCAGTCCAATGCAGGCACTTCGGTGATATGGTCCTTCCCATCTCTTCGAGGCGTCCCGTTACGTGAGGCCAAAAGGGCGTTCCGAAGCGCCTGCCTTGAAGACCTGCCCAAAGCGGTTGACTCAGCCGCGAGTCCTTCGGCCCATGGGCCAGGTGCCACTCGGTGCCGCTCGACGGGGCGCGCCTCGTAGCCCAGGCAGGAGGCATTCCAAACTGCCAGCAGCCCCAAGATCGTCGGCAGGTTCCTGAAAGCCGGTGCCTTTTTGGGGGTGAGGCGGGTGGGAAGGACACCTGCTCGTTGCACCATTTCAGAGGGCCTTCAATATGACTTTTCGCACTGTGTCGTACTACAGAGTATTGTACGATATACTCTACTGTCTCACACGGTATTGCATTGTATCACATTGTAGAATATCATGCCATACTATACCATATCATGTATCATATCATAGTTGTTCATATCTCACCATTGGCTCTAAACATTGCGGAGTCAGAATCACAAACCAGTAGTGGAAAGACGCTACTCAGAACCCGTCGTACAGAATCACGGCGGAAACGCCGTGCCTTGCTTCATGGCAAGAGGATTCTCAACTTCAACTGCCCAGGTTTAGATTGCGGCTCGCATATTTTCCCTTACCTTTTCGGAGGAAGACGAATTCGTAGAGAAGGCGACCTCTCAACTAGCAACTTCCCTAATACATATGATTGTGTCCGGAACTCTATACAAACCACCCCTTGAAGACACGTTTAGCGCTTCGACCCTGCTCCGGCCCGACCACTGTTCCCTTTCACACCAATGCAGAAGCCATCAATTCCGAAGCGAAACAGTCTGGCTACATATTCTCCTCGAGCCGCAAACAGCGGAACCCCTGAAATTTGGAACCCTGCAGCCAAAAAAAACTTTTAGAGGGAAACCCAGGGATGAATCAACCCGGTAAATCGACAGACGCGTTTCTCCCCAAAGGGGAAGGATCGGCTTCAAAAATGGAAAATGCAACCTATTCAACCAGGGGTTTACATGACAAGGACCCCGGAGTACTGAAACCCTGAAGTACATTCTCGTCGTGTAATGATGAAAGTTGCCCCAACGGAATGTAGTCTTCCATCACCCTGTCAGCGCTTTTTGTTGGTTGGCACTTTCCTTTCGGCAGTTGATGTTAACACGGTTCAGATTTGGGTCCATGTTAAGCCTGCCTGCCCCTTCGAACAAATGGGTGTGTCTCTTTTAGGAGACACCACTGAAATGGATTTGGGTGTCCTTTTGGTTTCTCTTTAGAATCATCCCAAAAAGTGGTTACCAACTGCAAAAACGACAGAGAACTCCAGGTGACAAAAGTCCGAAACGGGCTTTTCCATTTGCTTTTCCGCCTGCTGGGATAAAAATAAAGCAAACACATAACAAAAAGTCCGATGTCAGTTGGTTCAGAGCTCGATTTCAGGGTTTGGTGCCATGGGACTTCTCCAGGGGCGCGGTTTGGAAGTGCACGTCCATGGCACGGGCGCCGCTGAGGAACTTCTGCACCACCTCGAAGCCGTACCTGGGACGGGGACGGGGACGGGGGGGACGCGGGGGACGCGGGGACCCACAAGCTCGGTTTTGCTGTTGGTGCCCTAAATGTCTCGCTTCCGAACAAGTGGATGGCCCCCAAAACAGTCCAAACGCTTTCCACTAACATGGTCCAAGCCCAACAAGTTTAACGTAAAGGGTAAAGGCTTGTTTTTTGTTGTTTTGCCTAGGGGGGACCCACAAAATGGGGACCCGCATGGAGTTCGATTTTGCCGTTGGTTCCCTGAGAAACGGGTACCCTGAAAGGCTGGACGCCAAAATGAGGGGGACCCACATGGATTTCGTTTGCCTAAACCAACCCGAAAGGGGTACCCCTCAAAAAGCGGCTGCTTTTGAGGCTCGGGAATCGCCCTTTTGAGCTGTCAAAAGGGGAAAAGGACCACGATTTTGCAGGCCCCCTATTTTGACACGCACCCACATCAGCACACTCATCTTGCGAGCCATAGAGCCATGGAAGAGTTTCTGTTGCCCAATGGGCCTTGGCGTGAGGAAAGGCAGGCTTTCGGTTCGACGCAAAACGTCCAGTTTCACCCAAAGCTCCTTCCTTGGCTCCCGATCTTCAGGTTAAAGCGGTTTCTTCTTGCGCTTCTAATGTCTAACGGCCCAAGAATTAAAGGTGATCACTTTTTGGGGCCATGACTTATGTTATGATCCAAAAAAGGAAAGTAACAGGTAAAATCCGGTCGGCTTCGCTTTGGGCAAGGGAGCTTCTAATTCACCCGTTCGTGCAGAACTGACGTTCCTGAGTTCGAAGGGAAGCTTCGACGGAGCCCAATTGACTTCCTGAGCACAACGCCCCCTGAACGGAACGGTACTCGTAGAAACCGAAGCGACATTCCCCCCCCCCCCCACGCGGCCGCCGCGCCCGATGCCAAGGAACTGAAGGGACAACGGAACGACGCCCACAGCACTGCAGACTGAGAAGCGGCCGCCTGAAGCTTGCCGCAAGCTATTTCCGCTCAGCTGGGCTGTCTGTGCCCTGAAAATCCCCTGCTGAAAGTGGACAACTGGTGGTGGTTTAGGTGAACCTAAAACTGAAACCAAACCAGCTAAAAACCTAAGGAACCGGATGGCTGGGAGCTAAGGTGGTTTGGAGCTGAGTTTAGAGATACCTTTGAAACATTAAAGAAGGATTGCATTGCCTTACAAACTGATGTGGGTGGTAAAACTAACAACACCTCCACCTCCCACACCTATACCTGAAAATGCCCTTGATTCAGTGTCCATGAGGTCAGTCCCCGTAGTTCCTCCTATATCACCCCACCAAGAGGTAATCTACAATTCGTCGATGTTCACTCGCTTCAAAGGGACACCTAGGAACCTTCGGAGTCTCACCGGAGGGCTAATGGGGTGGCTATGATTAATGAAGCACGTTCACGGTTCTTCCAGGGCCAGAGTCATGTTCCATAACTATGCCGACTTGCGGACTTTCGCACGGCTCTCTTTTACCTTCCCCTCTCAACGCAACTCTGCCTGCAGGAAATCTCAATCCAGGATGAAACAACAGCATAAGGTGTCCAACCACAAACAAGGAACACCACACATTGCGAGGAGCCCAAATTGTGTTAAAGACCAACCTGGCTCCACAAGCTTCAGCTTTGTTCTTCGGGTTCCCGATCCCCTGACAGGAGACTAAGTGGCCTGCCAAATTATCCCCTCCCCCTGTTTCATTTGGTGGAAACTAGAATGTTTCTAGGGGTTAGAGCGGTTGTTCCACAAAATCGACGCCCAGGCCTTGCTAAGCAAACTTGACAAACATCATCGGGACATTCTTTCATGTGTTGTTCTTTTGGGGAAGCCCTTTTCTTGGTAAAGCGAAGCCATGGGGTACCATTTGGAGACGCACTCTACAAATTTGGATCTGAGGAAACCTGAGGATTTGGTCCGCCGGCCTACCCAATCCCAAAACCCGAAGACGTTCTCCGAGTCGATGCCGAAGGCTTTGGTCTTGTCCTCAGCTCTCGACGCTTTCCCCGTGGCCGCAGGGATTTTGGGGGTCCCCACTGGACGAACATCACTTTGAAGCCACGATTGAATCCATTGTTTGTTGGTTTTACAGGGGAATCATGATTCTAGGGTCTCTTTGGTGCAGGATTTCGTCCGACTGTATTTTGGGGGGATCCGGGAACCTATGGTGGCATCTATTTTTTTGAAATTCGGGTGCCTTTCTACCAGCAAAGCACATGGTTGTATTCTTTTGTAAAAGGGGCTGGTTACCTTATATCCATGGTAACCTGAAGGTTGAAAATCCAAGTACTCCAGTTGAATTGAAATATGGGAGCCAGCCCATAGTGACTGTTGTCTCGTGATGCAGTCCGGAAATCACAGAACAATGGCAACCCTGAAAAGCGAAACCAAAGGACACCCAAAAGCGAAACCAAAGGACACCCAAAAGCCACAGTCCACCCTTATAGGACCCCCTGCTCCAAACACCCACGTTTTCCGGGTATGATGTCGACCCTTCACCAAAAAAGGAGGCATTTACCATGGAGAACCCATGTTGCCAAAAAGATGCACTAAACATACGGGGATTTGGAGCAGGGGGTATGGCCACGCGTTATATCCCAAACAAAAACCAACCCCCAAAAGCGCAACCTCCCAGAAAGAGCAGACCCCTGGACGACAGCAACAGCAGCAGAAGCTTCAGACTTGCAACTATTGTGTTCAGTTCCAGCACTCCCTGAAAGGGATGCTGCGGTGTAATTTATGTTGTGCTTCTTGACAGTGTGGAGCAGTGGCCAACTTGTGTTGGTACTCCTTGGACACGGTCACACTCCTGCTCACGTAAATATTCGCCCCATTCAATCTCTTGGGTGCCAGAAAGAGGGGCCGTGACAAGTTTCAAAGCCAGGTAGACTCGGTTGGAGAAGGAAAACCAAAGTCTTTCCAACCAACTATAGTCTAGCCTTTAAGGGGCTGGGAGCCGCCAACTGCCATTTGTTTGTTCGCCCCCCGGATTGATAAACCCCTATTTATTAATATGGGGGCGTTCCCCTCCAAAAGTGATAAAAACAAAAGGGACACCCGCATATTAACAAACACGGGGTTATTAATCCGGGGTCTTTGGCAAATGGACTTCCAAATAATAGTGGAAAACGGGCGCCAACGTCTCCACTCGTTGGATTCCAGTGGCTAAGGCGGTGGAGCAGGCCGCCACGTGCTTGGCGATGGCCTGCTCAGAGCCCAACTCCTTCACCAGCCAACCTCACCAGAAGCCGCGACCGCGAGCTTCGAATTGGAGGATTCTTAGGTTGTCAATTGGAAGGTGTTCTTTGGAAGGTGTTCTTTGGAAGGGGCTGTTTGGAGGTTCTTCATTCGACCTGGGCTGTTCAAAATGGAGTGTTGCCAAATCCCAATCCATCTCTATTGGGAAACAACAAAGGGGACCATTTTTGAAACTAAATATGAGGATTACTCACTTCCCGAGTGAATGGGCCAACAACAAAGCCAAACTGTTTCTTTACCTCTCAAACGGTCCGAACCCAAAAAGTTAAAAGTCCAGCAGATCAGGGAGTGAGTTTGAGGATTGCCTTTGAACAGCCCCAGCCAACCTCACCGAAGAACACCCCGAGAGGTTCGAACACTAGGAAGGGCTTCGGATGAGATTCGAAGGGTTCTGAGAACCTGTCCGGTGGGATTCGAATGGTGAGGGCCCTAAGGCTTCCTCAGTGACTCCATCCCAGGACTTTGCTAAATTGTGGCCCAAATCCTAGCTAGACTTCAAGCAAGGGTTAATTTTCCCGCGGTCTCTTGTTGCTGATTGACGAAATATTGGACGTTAAACCCCACGACATATTGAAGACACTGCCTACCGAATGGTGCAGGACTTTGGCTATCAACAGTATTGCAAGTCGGGAAAGTGTTGGACACCGTAACATGTATGGTAATCTACTAAGCATTTGGTTGTTTCACTGCCATAAGAATTAAGCATGGATATCGAGCAACCCAAACATGCATTGATAATGGTACATATAGACAAACATGTCAATTCCGTAAACTGTCAGGTTGTATGTTGTCATGTCATTGAGCAACTCACATTTTGAAAGAAGATGCACTAGTGTCATAGTCTGCATTGTCCGTCCATCTTGATGTATGACTGATTCAAGTAGTGAGCACCCTAAGCGGCGAGAAGCACGAGGACGAACACATCGCCTTCCCTGAAGCGCGGACGCTCTAAACCGAGTCTTGGTGCGCCCGTTCTCGAGGTTTTCGAGCGAGACCAAAAGGCTTTTTGGGGGTCCAACCTGAAAAAGGGCACCCCCACGGGCCATACAAAAGGGACAGGGAATGGGTCAATTCGGACTTTGAGATCAGAACCGAGGTTCTGAGATGGCAAAGCCATGTGGGTGTGGATGCAAAATAGGGTAGCCCACGCATGGGCTGCCCTGGTACCGCAAATGCAAAATACTTACATCAGCGGTCCATATCAAATGGTGGCTTAAATTTTCGACCCATACCCATTTGAGCCACTTGCGTCCAAAAGGTCCCGCCAAAGACCATGGACAGGGTCCCGGCCTGCCTTGAGCACGAGAAAGCTGCCCTCAACCCAAAAAGGTGAGTTAGGCCCTCCGAAACCATTGACGTGGTGAACCCAACGTGTTGTAGAGGCTGGTGTATGCAGATCTGTCTCCAAACGGAGCCCTTTGGTTTTCTCTTGACATCATGAAACAAAAAAGACACTCAACAAAAAACCACACATATCCATATAGCCCCCATCTCCCCTTGAAACCAGGCAGGAACCAAACCTACCAGGGGGGTGTGAA
>CAUJNA010003648.1:0-172500 GCA_963377175.1 Effrenium voratum | reverse complement strand
ATTGTCCAACAAAGCATGAGGGGAATGGGAATGTTTCTCAAAACAAAGTTTGGTGAACAAACAATGGTTAGAGGTTAAAAATCTTGCAAATTGCACCCGCAACGAAGTGAACTCGCTCATGCAAAATGAGAAGTACCACATTCAAAATGCGCCAACCAAGGGCACCCTCACCTTCCAAATGGTAAGCACACTGAATCCTAGTTGCAGCTACTGCCAAGGATACCACAATCGGGGTGAAACTCGGATCAACCACTTGGGATGGCGGGTCCTTGATCTTGACCCCACTACCCCGCGCGACACTCTTTTCTGAAGTGCATCGGTCTTTTGAGTTCAGGTATAACCTGGATTGCCTCTTTGAGCCGGGGACAAACGGCAATCACCCTTTGGGTTGTCAATCATGCAAGCTAGACCTCGGAAACCTAAAGGTCACACCCGGCCTTTTCACTTTCCAAGTGAGCCACGCTGCAGTTGCAGATGTTCGTTGTCATTTTCAATTTTCGCACCGCGGCGCGCGGTCGAAATGTGCCGAGGCGCAGGGCGCGCTTCACGTCGATGGGGTCCACGTTGGCCAAGAACCGGAGCTGCCGGCCCTTGGAGCTGGCGGCGCCCGTGGGGTCGGTGCCTCGAGTGGCTCGCGCGAGCTCGGGGGGGGGGGGGGGCCTTTGCGGGGGCTGGAAAACCAATCACGAATTGGATGGTTTGCACATGGGACGGAGCAGTTGGGGATGGAGAATGGGGTGAGCCAATACAAACCAAAGTGCTGCCTGGAAAGGAAGAGTGCCCCCGAGAAGCCAAGCGTTGCCGTGTTGCCCACAGGGCTCCTCATCCACCTGTAGGACACCGTGATGGGAATGCACTTCCTTTGCCAAAACCCCTGGCAGATCCAAAAGGCTCCCTGAAAACAAATCTAGATACCCCAAGCTCCGGAACGGCTCCCTTTCAACCATCGTCCAGCATGCGGATTTAAAGATTGGGTTTGAAGAATGTAGTTGCTCGTGCCTTCAGGTTTTTTCCTGTGACTCAACGGATCGAGACTTGGGTCCAATTGCATTGAAACACACGGATTTATGCAAGGAAGTGGATCTCCCTCCCTCCGATGGCTTCCTCCAAATGGACGTGGGTCAAACATCCCCCGGTAAATGGAAGCAAGGACTCAAACCTGCGTTGTTTCTGGTGGTTTAGCTTTGACCCATACCCAAATAGACCTTATACTTATACTGAAAGGGGTCTCATGCTGATCAACACATCTGTTGTGCCTCAGCTTTTGTCCAACCAACATGCGTATGTTTGGTTCTGGCCCACAGTTGGTAAACCTTCAAGTATGGAATAACGGCAATCGATATCCCACTACACTGGAGCCCACTTTTTGCCAGTATTGCCCCACAGGACCTTTGGCTTAATCTGGAGCACGGGTTCCGAACCAAATCTTGAAGTATGGTCAAAAACATCCAGACTTGCAGGGAAGATGATTCTGAATGAGCCAGGGCTCACATGTCTCAACATTGCCACCACTTGAACGGAACCCGCAGGGGGTGTCAACCAACGTGGGCTTGGTCGCCCTGCCTGTGCCACTGGTTCATTGGGCACGGAGTGACACGGAATCCAGAAAACCACTACGTTCAACAGACTCTCCTATTTGGGAAGGAAACTGTTTGCAGGTTCCTGCCGTAGATTTGCCGTTTGCTTCCCAATCTACCTAGGACTGCAATGTAAGAGACTAAATCATTACAGACATGATTCTCGCATGATCATGACTCGATGTGGTTTTGACGCACCCCACAACCCCATTTAAAAGATCTGTCTCCCTTAAAGCACTCAATTTGAGGGTTACCCTAATTTTCAGACAGACCCCTTTCAAGGAATGAGTCAATAGCTTTAGTATGTGATCCACGTCCTTTTTTGTTGCTTCGCGGCAGGTCTTCTGCTGAGGAACGCAGGGCCTCATGCACAAACTCCACCGCCAGGTAAGAGCCGCCGATGCCTTATCAAAGCGTCGATGATGTGTGTGAAGCCATGTGAGCCAAAATCAAAACCTGGTATTAAAATGGTCTAATTACCCAAACCAATGCAAAGAACTACAAAGGCGGCCGCACCTAATTCTGGCTGGGACTGTCCCTGACTAAGCTTCACTTACCCGGGAGCTGATATGGCTCATGTGTATGCCATGCCTGACTGTCTGCATATCCCAATCCGCCTGTCTGCCTATCTGCATAATGTTAAACATCTAGGTATGTCTTATCTATTCTCTGTCTAATTCTCAAACTATTTGTTAAACTAGTTATCCATCCATCCATCCATCCATCCATCCATCCATCCATCCATCCATCCATCCATTCAACCATGCACGCACGCACGCACGCATGCATCTGTTCACATCCTACACATGAGCGGTGTTCCCGACCCATTTTCGCGGGGCTGTTGTGGTCTGAGAGGCTCCCATCACGGGAGAGGATATGACGAAGCAATCGCTTTTTCGTCGCCTTTGCGGATTGAGAAATGGGCTTGAAGCTCATTTTCGCTTTTGTGGACACAGGACAACTGCAGTTTGTTTGTGCAACAGGCCCTATCGCGATCCTTTTGCGAGTACGCTATTTTGGGCAAGCGCAAAGGCTTAGTTGAGGGATGGCCCAACTCGATTGCCCAAAAACAGTGAAACGTGACAATGCGGGTGACAAAGGGAATGCTTCGGGGTAAAGAAGAGAAATCAGTGCGGAAACTGGGTTCAAACGGCTAAGTAACCCCATACAAAAAACAGGGGTATAAAAGCTATATACCCTTCCAGTGGCTTTTTGGTGGGAAATAAATCAAGTATGCAGCCTAGGTTTCCCTTTCGAGAGGTTCCTTTCATAGGGTTCCGGTATTTCCAGGTAGTCATGTCTCTGAGTCTTGAGGGGCTAGAACAAGTGGTCTCCCTTAAAACAACCACAAAAGATCCCTCCAAAAGAGACACCCATATTTTGCCGAACAAATAATCACAACTGTTTGCTGCCAAGGGTTTGGGGATCCGGATTTGCGGGACACCCCTTTCGCGAACCCTTGCTTTAGAATGCTACTCACATGTATATATGGGTGGATGTTAAACGTACGGGTCGGCTCCTTCCGGCCTCCTAACTTCTCCTAGCTCGCCTGCAAAAGGCGTCCAAGCAGGATCAACGCCATGAGACAAGCATCTTGGAGGCGCGGATTTGCGCTAATCTAATATTCACTTCCCAATGACCTTCACTCCGACATCGAGGCTTCGCTAGGTGTCGGGCACTTGATTCTTCCCACCCGATATACTAAGTCCTCGTAGAATAGAAATTTCAGGGGTTCTCAAAATTACCTTTACGGGTGGCTTCCCCTCAATTTAGAGGGTGAGGATGTCACGTTTATGGACTCAAATAAAGCTAGTATATACTGTCAACAAAAAGGAGGGCTCCTGACAGGAAAAACGACACACCCACGAAGACCTTTGGTGGATTTCCGCGGGAAAGAATTCAACGTGTTTGTCGGCGGGTTCCCCCTACATAAATGAACCGAGCAAGCAAACCCTGGAGCTGCCAACAAACGCTTCTTGTCACAGTTCAAATGGGAGCAAACGGAAAACCATGAAACTACCCTATGCTTACAGACATCAACACCATTTGGCAAGCACCTGTCGGGTTTGCCTTGGTGAGACTGATGGCGGCTAGGGGCCCATCAACTTTGAGGGCCCATTCAGTTTAAGCGCCAGGGTTGGAGAGCTTGGGGTATGTAGGACCACTGGGCATCCCCCTGCTATAGGTGAATAACTTGTGGGTTAAATTCGGAAACCCAACCACTAACCAACCAAAAACAACAAAGCACATCTAAGTGGAAGGCTTTCATCTGCCAAAACAAATGCCGCCTGCCGCCTTTCGCCTGTGTCGTTTCCCATGGATCGCCAAGGCGCCGATGCAGAGCACGTCCGTCAAAGGCTTGCCCGTGTATCCCACGAAGCCGCCGCTGCGCACCTTCTCGCTGAAGGCCTGAGCCATGGCTGCAGCTTCCTTGAACTTGAGTTGCGGGATGGGCTAAGTGGGTATGCCTTGGCGCGGTTTGTTCGGTTTTTTGGTGTGTTTCTTGCTTCTGTTTTGGTTGGCCAAACTTTTCCCGGACCCCAGTTACCCATATGATATGGTAGGTAGCCAGTTTTTTTCCATTTGGTTTTTGAAGGGCGGTTCCCTTAGTTACCCCGTATGCAGGTAAATGGATCCTCTGGGTTTTGTTTGCCACTACAAAAGTGACGAAAGTTCAACTCAGGAAGTGAGTTGTTGTTTGAGCTGGATGGAAAAGGGATGGCAAGTTAGTTGTATTGGATTTGGATTGAACTGGTTCGGTTTTGTTTGTGCATCTTTGTGTGTGTTTGTTTGTTTGTTTGTTTGGTTGGTTGGTTGGTTGGTTGGTTGGCGTTGTCCCCTTGAAGCTGGTAAGTTGGTTGGGGAGAGTGGGAACGGAGGTGGGCCTATAGCTAGAACCCACTGAAAGCTCTTTTCCTGAGTGGATTCCAATTAACGTCCAAACTTGCTGTTTGTCACTGGAATGGTCCAAACCTAAACAGCCGTTTTCAGAGGATCGCGGGAAGTCAGAAGAAGCTTGAAAATCCAAGTTTGTCTCAAATCAGGGAAGCCTCCCAACCTGCTGAGTTGACTGGAGATTATACTTTACGATTCTCAGTTTGGTAAGTTTGTGATGTCGGGTCTGTATCGAAAAAGGAGAAACAAGCACCCTCGAATTCAAAGGAGAGTGGATGGTGAACATGCGTTCACTTCCTGGGAAAGAGTCATGTTAGGCGTGTCACTTGGATTCATCTCTTTGGTCCGAGGGATTACCACCATAAAACAGAAGCAAGCAGCGGGCTTAAGTTGGACGCCCATCGAATTGGTTGGCTGTGGCTTTCTCCAGTGGAACTCGTCTCAAAATCCTCCCTTTGTCCAGTCACCAACATAACACTCGGATCCTCACAGGTTCAGTTGGACAAACTCGGGAGAGTGCGTGGCAAACAGATCTGATCTTTCGTCTCTTTGGGATTTGCTTTTGAAGGGAAACATCCCAAAAGGAACCAACTACCGTGCAATCCATCTTGATTCCCTCGACTCCCTTTTCAGCCCTTGGCTGATGACCAATATTCTCCCAGGTGGCGCTTGCCCCCCACGCCCACGCACACATACAAAAGCACAAAACGAATGGGAACTTCCCGCTTTTCCTTCCAAACCACACCCCCAGTCAGTTGGAGGCCCGGTTTTGGCAAAACCCCATGGGCTTTTCTCCGCGAGATCGACACACCCTGGAGTCCACCCCAAGGGGCTGTTGCGTCAAGGTGGATAACCGACCGTACTGCAGCCCTCAGTAAGACTCCACAAACCCGAGGTGAACCCTCCTTGAAATGGGGCTTTCTAGTTATGAAGGTTGATTATAGAGGTTTGGACAGGGCTTACTGCACCCCTCAGTTAAAACACGAAAAACGCGAGGTGTACCCTTCCTAAAATGGCCAAAGGGGATCGGTGTTGTGTGAGTGTGTTGAGTGTGTGGCTCAAACTCTGTTCGTCGACAACATGCGCTTAGGGATGGATGAAACCCAATGAGCAATGGTTGATACACCACCAGGCGTGAAGTGGGCTTTGTCCATCCCCTGCATTTCGGGTTATGAATGTTGGTCAGGGGCCCTGTAAGAGCCCCTTTGGAACAATAACAAACAAGGCCAGCGATCTTGTCCAACTGTATCCCCAGACCTTCAGAGGCATGTCTAATGTGGACGGGGATCCACATTAAAGCCTGGCTTCCTCCCAAATGGATGTGGGTATGCCTTGTAAATGGAAACCAGGTCTAAAACCTTCTTTAAAGTCTGCGGTTTTGGGCGGAAAGGGCGTTGCCCAGGGAATCAAAAAGGGTTCACGTAATCCACGAAGAACCCAAAGAACCCGGACTCACGACTCAGTGGACTGAAGCCGGTGACCAGGTTGAAGGACGTGATGATTGAGGAAGAGGTGGTTGAAGTGAAGGTTAAACAGCAAGTTGCAAAAGATCACCTTAACCAGGCCCAGGCAAGTCCTGCCGCAGCACCACCTACCTCCTAGCACCAGCCCACCCCAGCGCCGAGAGTCCTTTCTCGGCGACGCAGCGAGATGCCGTGCTATGGCGAGTGCCGTGCTACCAAAACTAACCTGACGGGAGGTTAAACTTGAGCCAAACGGCCATTCGGCCGCTTTGCCACATGATGAAACAACACGTGAACAAAACACACCCCCCTCATCCGATATCAGGACGAGAGAAAGGATGCGAGACAGTTGAGTTCACGACGAAAGGGACCAACCAAAAATGCCGGTGTCAACTCAGAGGTGAGCCAAACGGCATCACCTGGGCCCCAGTTAAAATCCCGCCACCACCCCGAATTATCGGGGCGACAGGATTATTTGACGAGTGGACCACATGAGTGAACAAAGACATATTGGAGGAACCAGACGAAGATTCCTCTCGTGCCGTTCATGAGTCGTCATGGGACGATGCCATGCGGAGGGGGATCCTATCTGGATCACCGCGCCTCACTGCACGCCGTGGAGCGGTTGGAAGAGTAGTCGAGTTGGGAGGAAATTAGAAACGGAAGTTCCGAAATTGGTGTGAAAATAACTGGCAATGGCCGGCCCGGCACTTCTAGTGCGGTCACAGCCTCACACAGGATCGCCAGGGGAACCGTCTCCGGCGCGCACGGCAGCGGTGCGGGAGGGACACGAGCAACGCCGGATCAGCGGTACAGGGCAATGGAGATCATCACCCCCAGCAGCGCTGCACGGGCGAGAGGAGGACCGGCGCGGTCGCGTTTGTCGGCGACACACGTACTATCCTCGCCCTTCTAAGGCGGATGCTGATTGCGGCACCCGTCTACCGGCGGATGCTGATTGCGGCACCCGTCTACCACCCTGAACCAGGCTCTTCCCGGTCCCTGGGCGCGTCGTCTCTTCGGCGTCCACCACGGTCACCTCGATCACCTCCTCCATCCCGACGGCGATCCTCACCACCACCCCTATTGTGGTCGCCAGCCGGAGGTCGGCGAGGCGGAGGGGGATCTGATTGGTGACGTCGGTCATCCCTGCGCCGGTCCCGGTGGCGATCGCGACGGTCATCGCCCGGGTCATCACGTCCGCGGCGCTCATCTCGCCCCGGGCCGCGCCTCTCGGAGGTCTCCTCATGACGTGGAGGAGGTCGGCGATCATCGCGTCGGCCTCCGCGGGTGTCCCTGCCACGATCATCCCTTTGTCGGGGCGGGCCGGGATCCTCACGTCCTCCTTTGCCAGGTCGATGTTTTCCTCGACCCTTCCCCTCACCCTTAGGACCACGACGATCCTCGCGGGCCCCAAGCGCGGTCCTTGACCGATCGTCATCTCGGCGGGGCCGCGACTCATCTGCCGCACGAGTGGTCCGAGGCACACCCGGGGGAAGCTCCCACTCGTCGTTGTCGTCATCACGCGGGTCATAGCCGCGATGGCCGCCCAAGGAACCGGTGGCATCCCGTGGTGGGGACGCAGGAGTTCCGGGACCGCCCGATCGAAGACGAACTCGGGGAGTCGCGTCCTCGCCGGTAAAAGGATCCTTCTGGGTGTAGAAACCCTTAGTCCTGCCCCTTCTCTCCCCACCTTCCACACCGCTTCTCGCGGGGACCGGGGATGGGCGGGCAGGCTGGGCCATGCTCTTAGAGCTGGGTTGCCCGCTAGGCGGGACCTGAACGCCCCCCTGCCCTTTTTCGGGCGCGGGGACCCGACCGCGAGATGTCCTTCTGGCCTTGGGTTGGTCGGACTCACCCTCCAGCTCGGACTCGGTGTCAGGGACACGAGTATTGATGGCCATGTCCTCTTCCTCAAACGGATCCCCAGTCGTAGTAACGCCTGCCGCAATGGGAGCGGGAGGAGGAGGAGGAGGAGTTGGCACAGCATCGCCAGAAATGACGCCTGCATGCGGCACCACGGGAGTCTCCGGTTCTACCGGGACAGGCGGCGCAGGAGGAGCCGGGGGCGGTGGCGGAGGGGGAGGGATCTCCTCCTCGTCGTCGCCCATGGGCTCGTCAAGGTCGTCAGGCTTCTCGTCATCTTCGTGCGAAGAACCATCCGATCCCAGCTCATCCTCCGCTGATCCAGCAAAGTCGGGCTCGTCTTCGTCCTTCACGCCGGGGCCTGGTGTAAGGCGAATTCCGGGTCGATGGCGATCGCGGGGTCGGAAGCGGTATTTCCTTGGTACAGGGTCGGATAGCTCCTGTTTGATGTCATCCTGGGTTTGAGGACGGTCGGCCAAGCAGGTGTCGTAGGCAACGGTGGACGTCCGGTAGATCAGATCGTCCATACTGCTGAGGTCGTTGAGGGTGTAGACATACCCCTTCTTAATGCCTTCCCGTATCGTGTCCATAGCCCGTTTGAGGCGCGCGGCAGGATCGAATCCGGCCTTTCTCCGCATGGCCTGCAATATCCCGCAGTGCTGTGCGAGCAGCCCCACCTGGAACTTGAATCCCTCCCCGGACACATCGTTGGGGAGTATCGGAGAAAGGTGTCCTGTTCTCAGCCCAATGATATGGGCTTCAAGAATGTAGTAGGACGTGTAGAAACCGCACCGGTTGGCGTTGAAGTTTGCGGTGGTTAGGCGTCTGCCCCACTCAGCCGCATATCCCTCATATTCTTCGAAGAATTCGGGGACGGAGCTCCCGTTGAAGGCCAGACCCCTTACCAGGATCGCCTTTGCTACCCACTCTTCCACGTTGTTGTCGACCGTGTCACGGTATTTGCCGTCAAGGACTTCGTCTCGGAGCGAGTCGTGAAGTTTCCGGAAAATGCCATCCACGTCCTCTTTGTCAAGGTACTTAGGAGGCCGCATCCCAGACATCAACAAGGACCGGGCATCGACGGCGGGACTCTGCGAGTAGAGGGCCATTCCGATGGCGTTGGCGTCTGAGTTGTTCCACAGAGCGGGGACGAAGCCCTCGTATTTTGCCAGCCAGGGAGGAACCACCCCGTCAGTATCGTGCGAGGGCCGCCGTTCGTGTCTCCGGTGGGCAGGACGCCATCGTAGAAGATGGGAAGGTAGCAGGCGGTGCACAGGTGAGCGCCGACCGGATGGGCCGTCATGCACCTATGGCATGGAACGGACACCACCTCGCGGACATGTTCCGTCTTGGTGATCTGATGGTACTTCTCCATCTCGTCCCGACACTTCCTCGGGTTATCACTCAAGGAGTTGAGGAAGTTGGGCGGATAGCACCAAGGCCTCAGGTAAATGATGGAGCAGTCCTCCTTGAAGTAGACGCATCTCCAGTACCCGATCGCGATGTTCTCGCGCGACGCAAAGGTACCCTGACGAGTAATATGCATGCCCCCATTTTCCATGGAGAAGAAACGTGCATCGATAGCCATGACCACATATCGGGGATCGCTCCTTTGGCGTCGACCCGAGGTGTGCAGCTCCGTCACGTTGCTGTCGGTGATGCGGTCGACAGTGTCGTTGGGGCACTCTCCGTGATCGCGGAGGGATTGATACTCATCCGGCCGAGAGGGAAGGAGCTCGATCAGAGCTCGCCCACCCCGAATGATCGCCCCACGTTCTACGTAGAGCCGATACATTCGGAGAGGCACCACCTTGTAGAGCGTCTTAGGAACCACCTTGGAGGTGATAGGAAGACAAACAGGGCTCTCGTAGAGCATGTATTGGTATCGTTCACGAAATGCCCGGTAATCAGTGTCGGATCCGATTTCAAGCGACCTTACCGCCGCTATGCGGGCGGAACCAGGCAGCAACCGACGCTCCTTGTCACGAATGACGGTGATGATGATCTCGAACATTCCCACCCCATCCTCGAGAAAGGAAGACAGGAGGTATGAAGAAAAGGCATCCTCGGACTCGACGCTGGTCCCGAAGTAGTGGCTCAGGAACCTCTTCAGTTGTATCACCGAAGTAACGTTCCCTTGCCCGCTGGCAGACGAGGCCTCCAACTCTGGGTCCTTGACTGCACCTGCATTTCCAGGCTGCACAGCTGTTCCACGGAGCGCGTCGCGTATTTCCGCGCATGCTCTCCTGTAGTAGTGCGAAGAGGCGCCCGTTCTACCCTTCACCTTCTGACGGATCTCGTCGGCGAAGTAGTCCAGAAGCTCCTCGGGTGCGGGAACAATGGCCTGGATCATCAGGTCAGGATCACTCTTGGTCGGGAGGATAGGCCCTGCCCTGGATCTCACTCCCATCTCCAGGAATCGGGCAATGTCCCCGATTTTGGCGCACAGAGTAGCGATCGTGTTTCCGATCCTGGGGGCGATATCTTCGCCTCTCCTGGCGCCGAGGATGACCACGTTTTTCTTGATGGACTCCTCCTTCAGCCTCTCGAGGTTCCTCCGGGTGCCATCAGTGCCTTTCACCGCGCTGAGGCGGAGAACCGCAGGCTCCGGTTTGTCCGGTCGCACGAGCTGGCCGTCAGGAATCTGGTCGAAAATGCGCGAGGCGGACTTCACTGCTGGGACATTCCTGTACTGATCCGGCACGCTGTAAAAGGCGTAGGCGAGAGTGTCATGCGAGGATGTCTCCCAGTACGTGTACTCCTCGGAATCACGCGGGTCACCGACGACGCGACTCACGGTCCTCAGCTCGGCCAGAGCACGCTCCGCCTCGAACTGCGATCCGATGGTCGTGGGCAGCATGGCCCTCTCCTCCTCCGTGCAGTCGACGTATATGAACTGACCGGTATGCAGATCTCTGGGCGCGGCGAAGGGCCCCGCAGTGTCATGAACGCCCAGTAGAGTGCTCCTCGCCTCGACCTGGCTAGGGAGCGCATCCGCAGGAGGATGGGCGGGCTCGGCAGGGGCGTCAGGGGCTTGAGTGGCAGGCGGAACAGGGTCGTCCTTCTTATGCTCAGAGGCCCCCGTGGCGGTTGTTCCCGCTGCCTCTCCTCCAGCCACCACCGGTTTGTCCCGGGGCACATCCATGTCAACGTCCTCACCAGCATCGCGAGCTTCTTTCTCCGCCTTCTCCTTGGCCTCTTTGATCTCGCGTGCAGTAGGACGTCGATAAGCCGGCCAGGGGATGCCCATGATTTTGTCACCACGGGTAAAGGCGGACTCATCTCTGCGAATGATAACTGCCCGATCTTCACGCGATCCAGACATGGCCAGAGGACCACACATGGACCGGAAGACCTGTGCGACCGATTGTGCCAGGCAGTCCGGGTACTCCCCTCTGAGCGCGGTAGTTCGCCATGTGTCAGGGATGTTCGGCTCCAGCTTGTTGCCACGATCGTCGACGCGATCGAGCTCACCAACGATCTGGTGGAATGGTAACGAGCCAAGCCTGGTCTTGCGGTGAGCGGCGTGGAGGCAGTCATAGAATGTCCTAATCTTTTGCAACCCAGCCACAGCACCGGCCACGTGCGGGTGAACATGCCCCATCCTCCAGGCGGTCGCCAAGGCCATATCAAGGCCGGCACGGACCGCGGAGAGCTGGGAGTTAAGGTCATAGGCGTTCATGTACTCTGCCGTCCAGAAGACGTCATCCATGGGAATGACCTCGCCGTTCCTGGAATCGACCATTCCGAGTCGGGTCCCGTCGTGCACCATTGCATCGCACCGTGTCCTGTTCGGATACGAGTTGGAATTCCCAAGCGGTTGCTTGGCTTTTCCGAAGATGCCGGTGTGGTGGTCGCCGGATTCACCCTTTCGGGTCACGAACTTGGAGTCGATCTGATCACGAATCTCCGGCGGGTATTCAGGGGGAACGATCGTTTCCATGACCTTTGTCCATTCGTCAGCCTCGGTTCTATCCGTGGCCTCCTTCCCGAAGTGGACATACTGGAACTGCCTGGGGCCATGCACAGTGCATTTGTCTGCATATGCGTGGGCCCAGTCAACCAGCGTGGCGCGTTTGGCCATTTCACGTTGCCCATGGCGGTCATTGGGGATGGCAGCGTTCAGCGTCCTCGATTGATCACCCTGCTCTTTAGTCACCTGGTCCGAGTTCCTCGCCTTGTTTGCGTAGCTGGCCACGATCGGCTCGAAATTTTTCTCTCGAGCAGCGATGTGGTGAAGCACGAACCTGTCGGGCCGGGTGAACGCCTCGTCGAGGGAAATCGACCCTCTCTTGGGCTCCGTGTCGTCTCCATAGTAGTTGGGATTCCGCTCTTCGGGTTCCTCAAGCCCGCCGTGCACCGGATCCTTCGACTCCGTGGCGCTAGCTCGGACGACCCTGTGTCGGGACGATCTCCGCTGAGCTTTCCATGCCTCAAGCGTCTGAAAGGTCTCCTGCGAGTCGGGATCATAATACTCGCCATCGGGGGTGATGGTATATCCCTCAACGGAGACCCCCGCGTCCCCGGTGGAGGTGCGGGCATCGGGGTCCACCTCATCGAACTCCGAGAGATCCTCCTTTGTCGGAGGTCCTCCCGATCCAGTGCTCCCCCCTACCTCCATTGAAGCAGCAGTGTGGGGATCGACGCCTGGTACGTCATCAGTCGTTTGATCAAGGGTCTTCATGAGGTCTTCGAAGCTCTCCACATCATTGCCTCTGATACCGACCGGTTTGGTCACCGGCGCTGCGGGCGGCCCACCTTCAGGGGTAGGAGTCGGGACAGTGGTGGGGGCGGCCGGTTCTACCGGCGTGCCACGCCAGTATGCTATCTCGGCGTCAACATCCATGTCGTCATCCTTCTCCTCGACGGTCGGGAGCGTGGGGACGTCCTTCCTTTCACTTCCCGCTGGCTTCTTCAGCTCCTCAGCCTTCTTTTTGGCCGCCGCCGCGGCCTTGCGAGATGCCTCAGGCGTCGCGAGGCGCGGGAAGTTGCTCTCGTCCTTCCCGGGCGGAGTCAGCACAGACTTGGGCAATGGCCCCCCCCATCGGGGGGCCTTTGGCGGGTCGGCAGGCTCGGGAACCGGTGAACTTCCCCCGGAAGTGCGGATGTTTGGCGCCCGAGCGGGAGGTGCACCCTTGGTAGCCGTAGAGCCGGGATCCGGCGACTTAGCTGGCGTGCCGCCCTTTGCAGGCACGGAAGGGACAGGGGCCTTGGGGACACTCCTAATGTCGATGGGCCCCTTCGCCTTGGCAGGCGAGGCTTTCGGTGGCGAGACGGGGCGCGTCGGTGGCGACATCATCTTCGGCGTAGGGCCTTTGGGCTCGGCCTGGCGGGCAGGAGCCTTCGCCACAGAGGGAGCCGCCGCCTGTTCGGGGGGCGTCACCTTAGATGCCGCATCAGTCATCTCTACGTCATGCGATTGACCAGAGCTATCTGCCCCGGCGACTTTCGCTGGCGGGGCGGTGGAGTAGGTTAACGAATCATCCCAGACCTTGGTCTGGAGAATCTTTTCGGCCTTCACCTTCGCGTCCTCGTCGGGAGGATACATGGTCTTCTTGTACAACATGCCCAACGTTTTCGCAGCATTGGTCGCACTCATGACGCGGTGTAGCGTCCACGAGATGTCCACGGCCGCGCTGGCGAGAGCCGGGAGCGCTACCACAGCTCTGTACTTGTTCGCGGGGGCGCCGGAACTGCCGACACAGTGGTCGCCCCAGAAGGCGAAATCCGCAGGAACCACTATCAAGTTCCTCTTCATCGCTGCCCTGATGAACGTCGTGATGACGCCGAGCATGTGGGTATTTCGAGCGGGCTGAAGCCATGACGCAACCGAAATGAGGATCACTACACTCGATCCAGCTCTCCTCACAGACTCAAGCCTTTCCAGGGTGGTGTGGATGAGGGTTTGCGCGTTGCTCTTGATGACCGACACCTGCTTTTTCTCATCCCAATCGGCCAGGTCATGGAGACGGGTCGCAAAAATGCAGGTGTCATACTCCATGGCCCCCCTTCCAACCGCTTTTTCGCGGTCATGAGTGAGCCGTGTGGCCTCTTCGACCATGGTGGCGATGGGGATGTGGTAACCGCTCTCCCCGTACGGGCAGTGGAATTGGATCTTCGGGATGGATCCCTTTCGTGGCCCGCTGTCAGTGGACCGGAGAGTGTCCAGTTGCGCACTGAACTCATCCGCCGTGATGTAAGAGCCCTTCTTGCTCTTCCCGCGCGACGCAAAGCAAAGGTCGTAGAAGACAAGCACCTGGGCATTGGCCTTAATCGTTGGCTCCTCCAAGTATGTGGGAGGCCCCCAACCCGCTGCCATCGCGGCGAGGATACCAGTGACTCCGGTAGTGCTCATAGGCAGGAGGCCCTTCAACACCGACGGTATAGTCGGGACATCAGAATCAATGCATGTGAGGGCGAATTCCGGGAACACGGTCAGGATGACGTTCCTGAACATTTGGTTTCCCCAACCTATCCACTCTTTTTCGAGGGCATTCTGGTCGTATGTAGTCAGATGAGAGGTCTTAGGCCTACTCAGGCTGGGGAGCACCTCACTCTCGGGGTTCGTGATCCACTCTTGTTTGTACTTCCCGATCATCTTGTCGATGTCAAGAAACATAGTGGACGGCGCCAGATGCTCCTCCATGATGTAACCCGAATATTTCGGGTACTCATTTTCGAGCGCAAATGGGATCGACGATCCAGCTTCTTGCACCTTCACAGCGTATGTGTTGCTGACGAGACGATGCCTGGCGAACTCCGGACTGAATCCACCAGTCTTCGTGGGGGTGCTAGGAGCAGCCAATCGCTCCAGTTCGCGGCGAGGGATATTGGATCGTACCCTCTCTCTCGTCCGTCATTGATGCCGAGTCCCCGAATTGGAACCAATGGCAACAGGGGAGCATTGAGAACAAGCTCTGGGCACACGGACTCAGCCAGTTCTCCCTTTGGGCCTCCATCGCCCATGAAGAGGTGGTGAGTTCAGAGTCCGAGGACAAACTCGGGATTTGGACGTCGCTGGTGTACAGCCAAGCGCTCGGGTACACCCCGTGGGCGCACTACGGCCAAGGAGTATGGGCCCATCTTTCTTTCATGCTGCCTGTGGATGCTGCCAGTGGTGACAACCCCCGCGGAGATAAAACGCGGCGTCTCATGCTGGCTCGGGCACCCATTTTTGCTCTCGCCATCAAGTTCTCCCATGACCTGGAGCTGATCACGGGTGGTGAGGGGTTCTCCACGTGTTACGCAAACGGAGACGTCGAGTTCCGTAGTCATGGGCCACGTTGGTCACCCCGGGGGTGGCGAGCCTCTCAACCTTGTTCCACAGGAAGAACTGGTCAAGCACGGTTGCGACCTTCAGTTCAGAGGTCATGTGCTCCGCAAATGCTCCAAACCCGCCGTAGGCCTCCATGGATGGCAGATGGTCGATCGATCTGCTGGTGGTCCTATCCTGACACATGTCGATAATCTCCTCCAAGGTTCTATCCTTAATGAGGGAGATGCCATCAACAACGATCTCTGGGGGAACGAACATAGCAAGAGGGCGCATTTGTAGCCACTTTCTCACCATGGAGGGCTCGTACTGAGTGAAGCTGCTGATGCCTCCCGTGTGTTGGGAACGGCGCGGATCACCCATGTCATAGCAGTCGGTTGTGAAGCCGACATAGCTCCGGTACTGGTTCTGCTTGACCGCCGAGTACTCAGTCCTCCAGTTCTTCTTCAACTCTCCGTCGGCGTTCGTGATGGACGAAGACCACCCTCCTCCGGACGGTCGACAGCAGGGGTGTACTGCCGGGTCGACATCCCTCGTCTCATCGAGCCCGAGCGGCGCAATGTGGGCGTGAGGGAGGTAGTGGGTGGCAGAGCCACGGATGGGGATCGCATCGCACAGGATTGCCGCAGCGGTCAGGGCATTGTGCTCAGTGGCGATGAAACCAGAGTCCTTGAGTAGGGCGATTATGTTGGCCGCCCTTCCTCTTCGGTAATTCAGGATCTTAGTCCTAACATCCGCGGGAAAGGAATCATAGCCCTCACATTTGACGAGACCATTGATCATGGTCTCCACCTGCTCTCCGGTGATCACATCGCTCAAACGGGCAGCCTTTAAAGCCGCGCGACCGTTGAGCTTGGAAACCCAGCTGTTGAAGCTGTTCTGCATGATGTTGGCCACGGCTTTTACGCGGCCGGTGACAGGGTAGGGGAACCGCAGCGAAGATGCGCTGGAAGGTGTGGGGAGGCTTTTCTCAGCCCCAGCCCTGGTGATCGATCCGCTTTCCGCGGAAGCCATATCACAGAACCCGCGTAGAATTAGCGGAGGTGGGAAGTGGTCCAAGGCAGCCGCCGGCGGCGGTGCAGGAGGGCGATGGAGATCGCCAGTGGTCGCACAGCAGCGGTGCGTGAAGGTGGTGAAGATCACCAGCAGCCGATCGGCTGTCGAGGCCGGGGTGGAAAGTCCGTCTAGGACACGTCACCCGGGCCAGGGAATGTTGCAGCAGCGGCCCAAAGCGCGAGGCGGGGCGGCTATGTGCAACACTCAGGCTCTCGCAAATAGTGAAAATAGAGGAGCTCAATTGGATTTAGAGATGAATCGTTCACAATCTCAAGATCGACAATACCATCAAGAATAAACAAAGGTCAAAGCCCCGTGTGTAGGGGAGTCCCATATCGTCTTGAAGTGGTCGGAAATGTGCATTGCTTGCCGATGTAGACTTCCGAGGAAGTCGTGCTCAGCTGAGAGAGCCAAAAAGCGACATGTAAACGCTTATGAGCATCCCACACTGCATGGCGAGCAACAAGAGAGCACAGGTTCTACAGAGATCGAACACATTCAACCGAAAATTTCATCGAAAATTCTTTCCCAGGCAACATCGTGAAAAGAGAAGTTGTTCCTCCCGTTTCGAAGCGATATAGAGCAGGGTACACAGCGCAATCGATCATTAGTCCGTTTGTTCACGGCAACAGTAATGACGGTGGCGTGACCGTAAGCTCCAACCTGGCAACTGCAGAGATTAGATCTGTATAGGTCATGGTCATCAATAAATTGGCGGATTTTCTGAACGCAGAGTCCGGGTAGGTCGCCACCAAATCCGATAACAATGTCAAATTCGTGATGTATAGCACTCAGGGCAAAGGCAAGAGAAGAGGCAGTAAGTGCGTCGCACTTTTGTCGAAACCTCCTGATCTTGGACCAATCCCTTTTGCAGGAATCCGGGCATGAAGGAAAAATATTGAATACGGCAAAATTATCTCTTTTTCCTTTTAATCCGGGATACGTAGAGATCCCTCCGGTGCTTCCATCATCGAGATCGATTTTTACGACTCTGTGCCCGCACTGAGGGGGCAGGAGTGGTAACACAGATGAATCAATGACAACGGTCAGGTTGTCATTCTCAGACGCCCTAATCTCGGTGATTGAAATCCTGCAATCCGAGATGTTGGCGTCATTGATGAAGGAGTTGAACTTAGAGTCATGATCGGATTCAACGCGAACCCCCCTGATTGGTGGAAGAGCAGGAGCAGCAGGGGGAATATGCACGGGTTGGGTGGGATGGGAGAGATATGATTGCAGAAACCCCTGCTTGAACATCCCAAGGGTGTGGAGATTTTTGCTCCATACGATCTTGTCAACGCACGCCTTTGTGAGGATGTCGGCTCCCTGATAGTCCGAAGGGCATGCAACGAAACGGAATATCTTGTCGTTGTATCGCTCATTGAGCCACGCGATATCAACCCGTTGGGTACGCGACATGTATCGCATGTTCGGGTTATTGCCCGTGACGATTATTCTGCACGCGGCTTCATTGTCCTCAAGGACGCTGATGGGTTGTGGGATCGAAGCGTCATATTTGATTTTGCACTTACACACGATTGAGTCCGAGGAGCCGCGACCGATGGCAAAGTGCCAGAGAGCGGCGAGCATCATGGCCTCTTTGGAAATGCCGTGATCAAGGGCGACAATTTCGGCCTCGGGAGTAGACTTCGATACGGAAGTTTGCTTCTTGCTCACGGCGGTGATGGGCATGTAGGTGCGGGGGCCAACGAGGCACACAAGGACCCCGGATGTGCTTTTTGCGTCGGTGCGATCGCCGGCGAGGTCAGCATCGCAGTAGGTGACGACTTCGATCATATCAGATCGATCGCCAACCCATCCATAGAGGTGCAACTCAATGGTGGAGTTAATGTACGACACGAGCCTGTGAAGCTTCTTGTCGCACAATTGGTTCCACTTTGTGATTCTGCTGGCAAGCGCTTGCACTGGTCGGATTAAGTCATAACGGCCCATACGAGCACCATATAAGATTTTCATTAGGACTTGTGCAGCTGCGTCGCCTAGGACGCCGGGCTTGGCAGAGATGACCTCGATGTCTTCTTTTTGATCAACAAGCCTGTCAAACTCCGGGTTTACCGGGTTCTCGTCAAACTCAGGCTTGCTCTCGTCGAGGAACGGGGTCTCGACAGTCTGAAGGGCCTTTGGAAATTTTGACTGGCACAGTTCGAGGTAACGCTCAACACATGCTTGCATGAAGCAAGATTCGTTGTACTTGATGAGGTTGATCTTGGCTTTGCCGCGACATGCGTCGGCAGCAGGCCTTCGGTCTGGCCCGAAACGCATCTCCGGTATAGGCTTCGAGGGAGGATGTCCGACCGTCCAGGCAGTTCTCGGATCGAAGGGCCCATCAACGGTGGCAGATCTGAACTCGTGCTCGCAGCCGAGATACCTCTTGAGAGGACGAGGCTCCTCCATATTGATAACGGAACCTATGAGTCTCCACCCTTCGGCGAGGTTAGCCGATGGGCCACTTTGCTTGAAATCGTCAACATAGACAACGAGAAAGGTCTCAAGTGCGGGGTGACGAAAAACACTGGGCCAGTCGGGAATGGGCACAAATCCAACCTTTTTAAGTTGGGTCTCGCAGTGCTGTTCCCAAAAGCCTCCAGCGTCGGGGTGTCCATAGAGAGCAAGAACAAGGGGGCATACGGGGTCTTGCATGCCCTCCCAATCCTTTGGCCATTGGTCACGGGGAAGGCGTATCCATGTCTTGGTTCCGCCGAGCAACGCCTGTGTATATGCGGATTCCCCGTCACTGACTTCAAGCGAGTTTCCTGGCAAAAGTCCGTACGAATCAGCAACCTTTCCCGCCGCCATGGTGGCAGGGCACGAAGTGATTTCGGAAAACAGAGCCCAGGCATTGGACTCATCCCTAACGTGACATCCCTCGAAGACAACACGGCCCTTGAACTTCCTGTTCGGATCATCCTCAGCAAGTTCGTGATTCTTTTCGACGCATATGTCAAAAATGCGACCGACGTGAACTTTGGTCCCTTCTCGTTTTGCCTCAGCAGCGACGTCACGCCACTCACGCACCCTGGATTGGTCCCAACAGCCAAGATCCCTGAGCTTCTTCCACTCTTTTTCTAGGGCGGCGAAGGCCTTGGGGTCGAGCTTTGCCTCCTTTCGAGGCACAGGGCGAGCGACACAGGCACTGAACGGAGGGAGCCCGAGGAATGGACTGTGACCGGACCCATCGGCCCCACGAGGCATGGCAAACCACTCGGTGTTTCCGGTGGAGGACCACACATGTGATGGGAAAGTAGCGGATGCAGCGGGGGCACCTTTGTCGGTGCTACCGAATCCTTGCCCCCCTCTTTCGGTGGCACGCGGCTTCTGCACGCATATGACGGGCTCAAGAATAGAGACGCGCTCAAGAATGAGTTGCGCGATTTTATCTCCCTTCTTGATGAGGAAGTCACTGTTCGAATGGTTGAAGATTACAACTTTGACCTCCCCGGTATAGTCGGGGTCGATGACGCCGGCACCGATGTCAATCATGTGCTTGGCAGCAAGGCCAGAGCGGGGGGCTATTCTCCCGTATACTCCCTCGGGAATGGTGATGGCCAAGCCAGTCCCGATGGTGGCTTTGTCGCCAGCGGGGACTATGTGATCATCGGCCGATTGAAAATCCAGACCAACACTTTCAGGAGTCCCGCGATTCGGGACAGCGATCCCTTCCCGAAGAGGATGGATATAGAGCGCATGGGGGTCTCTTTTCCAAGCAGCGCGGTTGTTGGGCTCGGCGACCGCGACGGGAATCGTTGATCTCTCAGTCCTCCCTCTGTACCAGGATTTGATGATCGTCTGGCACATCTGCTTTGGATAGAGGGCAGTGAGCGGAGTGAGGGACCCCTCAATTCTGGCGTGCGCGAACCCCTTTTCATGATGACACGTTCGGCCCCCGAGCGCGGCGGCGAGGTCGGGAGAGTTCGTAGCGATTCTCCACTGCTTCCGGATAGGCGTTCCGTTCTTGTCCTTCATTCCGAAGTCGCATCCGTCAATATTGACAGTGAGAATCTCAGGATCGTTAAGAAACTTCTTCATGAAGGGTTGGGACCATCCAAGGCAATGACGTGGCCATTCATAGGCAATTCGTCCACCACCCTTCCGCACTTCATGAGAAACTCGAATGAAGGCCGCGAACATGATTTGGGACTGTCTTCGAGCGTCGTTAAGCTCGGCGGCGAACTCGGGTCCGTACTGAGAAAGGTTGACGTATTGCCAAGTACTCCAAGGTCCACAGGGAATAGAGGACCAAAGATCGCATTTAGGATTCTTCCTAACGATCTCGATAAGCCTCTTAACGTCCTTGCCCTTAAGGATATCAAAGGAGCCCTTGTGCACGCGAATGGCATCTCCACCAAATTCAAACATAGTGGCGGAAAGTGCGGAATCGGCTTCGCATGCAAATTCAATTAGGAGTGATTTATTGGAGGTGGCCGGCGCGCCAGGGTGATCGTCGCTAGGCTTGGAGCGAGACTTCTCAACCTCAAGCTCCCTCTCAGTGCTGACATAGATCCTTCGCGCGGTGAGCGACATGGCTCGCCAATCATCGGACGAGATGGAGTTGGGCTTCCCCGTCCCGGTGTAGGGACGTTCTTTGCGTTTGGAGGACTGAGGATAATCAATGTCCTCCTTACTTCCCGGTAATACATTTTCGCAGAGCGGCTTCTTGGGAGAGGGACGCCTCCTTTTGGGCGCGCACCCCTTGTCAAAGAGGATGGTAACCCCGGTCCAGAACTTGTGTGTTCTAACCCGATGGCCGCTGGCATACACATCACGGGAGTCGCGATAGACCTCATCTCTGGAATCGAGGAAGTTGCAATGAGTGATCCTGATGTCGTCGAGATCAGCTTGGACCGGCCCCCCTGAAGGCAGAGGACGGGTGTCGTCTCCAAAGAAGTCCTTTCTCGCCTTGACATGGTATCGATGCCAGGACCTTTCTTCTTCAAAGCGCACCCAGTAGTCATCCCTTTTGTCAGGGGAAGATCCATCCGAGACGTGACGATCTATGAGGTCAGTCTCAGGAACATTGTCAGAGCCATCATTCTGTCGCCGATTTCGACGATCATCCTCATCGCCCCCATGGTCAAAGCGCCCCTCGTCAAAGCTGAAGGACTCGTCTTCACGGGACAGAATTTTTCCGCTGAGGCGATCAGGGTCTGGCAGGCGATCATGCTTGTATGATGCAATTTCTCGGGTACGAGCCTCATATGCTTTTAGCAGAGGAAACACGAACGGCTCTTCAGCATCGTGGTAGATCTGTTTCACTTGGTGGATACTAGGCCGAACAACTCCAGCCTGAAAATGCTCGAGGTCAGCAACATAGTAGTCGCCCTTCCATTTCCCTCCGGGTTCGAACCGATAACCAAGGAAAACACCAGGTTTGGCAACAGGGGCGAACTTGGGAGCCTTATAGTGATCGTGTTCTTCGCCGGGAACAGCGGGAGCGATACTAGACTCTTCCTCAGCGAATTCAGCGAGGGGGTCGTAGTCACAGTCGCGCAGAGCTTCCTGGATTTCTTCTGCTGACATGGGTTCATAGTCATCATCAGAAAGAGGTGCGTCTTCCCTTGAGGTTTCGCCCCATTTCTCGAGAGCGTGGACGTCGACCTGAAAATAGGTTTCGCCAATCCAATCTTGCGATTGATCATCTCTAGGATCACTCAGGTTTCTCCACGTGGTTGACTGAATAGAGTCATTTTCACCGTTGAGATATTTAATGATGGTGAGAGTTTCGTCAGCGAGGAATTCAACGTCGATCGGGCAGTTGGAGCCCCTTGGATCGAAGAGTTTCTTTCTAGGTGTCCGGTGTATACGGATAACACACTCGTTCTCTTCGTCTTTGCTCCAATAGTCATCGTCGGCAGGCTTATTTTGAACTTCGGGGGCGTTTTTGATCCCCCCCTTTTCAACACGACGCGGTTTGGGAGCGACGGGGAAGAAATCAACCAAGCAACCGAAGGGAAGAAGCTTGCCATTGAAAGGAAGGGGGGCGTGTCTTTTAGACCACGCGCTTCCACCTCCCCGATTCTCGATGTTCCTAGCGACGGCAAAGTACTTTGTTGCGTAGGGCCACCATCGGGCTTCTAACCCGGCTTGACGTAAAAGCACACGTGCACCATGGAGGACTAATTTGACTTTGTTCTCAATGATGCCGTTGGTCTTTGGCATTCCCGGAGTAGACCATTCATGTATCCAGCGCAGTTCTTTGCAAGCACTGACAAGTTCTTTAGCTTGATCAGTGTGCATCATCTTGATGTCATTTAGAGGCCCTGCGAAGCGGTTGAAAGCGTCGACGGTGTTAGCGTCAGAGCGGTTCATGACAGGCATGACATCGATCCACGAAGTGGCGAGATCATAAAAAACGATGGCGTCGGCCTCGCCGTTGATGCCCCTGTCACGTAGCCCTCGCAGAACCATCGTGTCGGCGGTGACTAAGTCGCCAAAGTCTTCGGCTCCATGACCAGCCGCGCCCTTCTTCCGGAACAGCCTAACATTCTCCATCTTGGCACGCTGACAATGCGAGCAAAAAGGGTTCTTGGGAAGATGAGTCATCATGTGGCGGAGGGTCAGGGCGTCAGCTCTCCAGTCATCGGCGCTACGCAGGGGGCCGTGGCCTTCAAGCTCGACGGTTTCCTCAATTGGATCAGAGGCAGGAGGATCAGGGTCGGGTGGGCCAGGATGGCCTTCGGGTACAGAAGGTATGTCCTCTGTTCCATCATGGATGACATCCCCGGAAAGAGCAGAAGGAGCGGGAACAGCAGGGATGTCAGGGTATTGATTGGCGACCGGAGAACTGAAGTTACAACGTGAGGCAGGCAAGTACGGGACGTTGTTCAGCACGTCGAGCACAATTTCCTTGCCATCAGGTCCTTGAAGGACGGGAAGCTCACCTGCGGGCCAGGTGAATGTATAACCTTGCTCCATACAGCGTTTGCCAATAGAGATAAGCGATGGCGTGTTCTGCATGACGTGGGCATCAATCACCTCGTCAATGTCCTGCATATCAGCAGCAATGTTTCCGAGGGTCGACGCCGTACCGTTGGCGGTCTGCAGGGCATGGGTACGTCCGGTTTTCTTCACCAGACTCTGCTCTCCGGCACTAAGTTCGTTCAGTCCGACAAGGTCGATGGGGCAGCCTGTATCAGCAAGCCATCGGATCGATCGTTCGTGACCAGGAGCGGATGGAGTGGAGGACATGCGCGATGCTCTATACATCATGCGCCGTCGAATCGGTTTAGATTCGAGATATTCGCCCTCCTGATCAATGGCGACCTGCTCCTGCATGGAGAGTGCGCGGAGAATGGCCTTCTCACTTTGCCGTTCAATGGTGATTTTTGAAGCGTTCTTGAACTCCCCAGAGTGGGTATATGAAGGATTCCTGGATTTCTGAGATACATGAGAAATCTGCTTCATAAGGTTGTTATCGGAAACGACGATATACTCAATCATGGCGGAGTCATTGATCTGAACTGTCGGGCTGCGATCGTCGTGTAGACGTTCGGACGCATAGAGGCATTCCACGCGGCACGCTTAACAGGATCAGTGTATGACCAAAAAGTAGTTTTCACGTCGCCGGTAAAACCGATAGGACAGAACATCCTATTCCGCGAAGTGTGAGAGGTGATTGGAAGGTCCTGGATAACCCGTCCGTCGGGGATGGAAACGGTACGTCTCCACACCACATGCTGTAGCTCGGGGCCTCCACCAGTGGGTCCCTGAAACATGCAAGCCCGGTGATCGGTTCTAGACCACACCTGTGCATCAGCAGGAGGAGAGCGGCCGGGTGTCCTGTCAGAAAGGGCACCCGTCAGGCCACCAGATTCGCATTTGGTCGCTGGGCATGCGATAGATATTCCCGGCGAGGCCTGTGGGTAACGGCCCGCCCCTCTCAGAAACCCTCGTCAACCCCGGGTGCGGGACTGTCAATTCGCCCATCAGGATAGGGATTCGACGAATCACCCCCCTGCTCAGTAGCAGGGGCACTAGGCTTCCTGGGAAGCGGAGCTAGGTCAGGAGGGGGCTTCTCATGCTTGTACGTGCACTTTGGACGCGTGCACTTGCCGACGTTTAGCCACTCTCTGCAGTACCCAGGGTATATGGGACCGTCGTTATCGCGGGGAGAATTCGGCTTCTCCTCATGGTGCGCAAAGCGGCAGTCAGAACCTCGCCTACATTGCCCCTTCTGCCAATCATGACAGACTCCAGGGGTGGCAGGATGCTCATGGCGGCGATCTCTTCCTGGAGAAGGGCGCTCCCTGCTACTCCGCCTGGGGTCATCAGATCGCGTCTTTCCGCGATCACGATCACTTGATCTCGCGTCCCCTGTCTTGCGAGTATCCCCAAACGGCGAAGGACGGCGCACCCCAGGAGCGGCGGCATTCGGGTTGCGATCAGCATGCGGAGATCGGGAGTACATTCGATCCTTTATCTCAGAGACATTGTACCTCGTCCTCCACCTCGAGACAGCGTTGCGAGCGGCCCTCATGATCCAGTCGTAATTTTGCACGTCTGGATTGCGATCCCAGTGTTGTACGTCAGGCATCAAGCATGGTGAGTGTCGAACTTGCTCAAAGAAAACATGCTGAAGAACATGGTGATCAATCGGTGCGGTGATTCCGCCCAGGAGTCCTTCCCATTTATCAAGGAATTTCTCAAGCTGAGGCTCGCCAGACCCGGCAGCTCTGCCGAGGGATAGGCGAAGAAGTTCATTCGTACGGATAGACTGGCTCCCGACTTCATCGGGACGAAGGTATTCAATGAGACAGAACAGGATCTGACGGCTTTTCAGCCTCGTCCCCCTTTTTACCTGAGCCTCTTCAGTCAGCCTGCTGATCTTGGCAACAATAGGTTTCGATGTGATGCACTTTCTCAGCGCAGCATTGAACTTATTGTCAAGGATCGGGTAGAGGCACTCTCCATCAAGTTCCTCTATTGTGCTGGCGTTCTCGACACTCATGACCCAAGACATGGCATATGGCGAGTCATAGCTGAATGCGTTGCTCACGATTTCTCTCGTGGAAATGATCCAGTCTCGCAACTCATGCGGTGCGGGCTCTTTTTCGAGCTCTATGTTGGCGCACTTGTTCGCCTCAGATGGCAACGAAGTTAAGGGAGGTCGAGTAGCCTGCCCAAAAACATGGGGAGGTAAAACGCCGTCTCTGCCAATGGATATGGCACACAGAGAGCAACTCCCGGACGATGGCGGGCAGCACGCGGCGCATAGAGAAGTGCGGCACAACGAACAAGTTTGGAAACATGGAGGCGTCCCGGGGATGCTGGTCTTGACATTTATGTTGCACCGAGGGCAGACTCTCTCCTCAGCGGAAGATCGGCGAATATCGGGAGCTCCAATACCGCCGACGCCACCAACGCCATGCACACCCTTACCGAGTCCTGGTGGAAGAGAAAAACCAGTTGGCCCGCCAGAGTTATCCTGTGCTCCGTGGTGAGGCTGTGGATTCTGCTGATTTGTCACAGCAGCGTCAGGCCCGTATCTCCCGCGAATGACTCCCTGAGACGTTCCATGCTCAACCTGACCGGTGAAGATCCCCCCTGTAGGGGAACATCCGGGGTACGTGTTGATGGTCCCCCTCGGAACTGCTCGTCCGACAACGGGCGAAGACATTGCCCTTGGTGGCATTGGCCCGGCAGCTCCGGCGTGGGAGCAAAAACCAGAATTTCCTTGGTGCGGTTCAGGACTCCGATGTGACGGATCTTCACGTGATGGCCCGGATCCAGGATCAGGAGCAGTGCCATCCCGCTGATTTTGATCAGGAATGCAATCAGGTCCTCCAGGCCCCGCACTGGGGCCGCGATGTTTAGTTTTCCCGTCGGGATCAGCTCTCAGACAACCGAGGCAGATAGGTCGAACACTCGACCCAAAACGACGCACATCGTCAGGCGAAGCGATGTGTTGATCGCAGTACTCGTCCTTGCATATGAGACACCTCACAAGTCCGTGTCTCCCCCCTCTTCCTCTGCATGCGCGGCATCTAGGAAATTGATCGCTGCACTTGAAACACGAGTTACAATCATGGTCAAAGCAGTCCTCGCAGACTGACTTCCCGCAACTTCGGCATGGATAGCGAGGTTCCCGATGCTGTGGATGCCCGGCCTCTTCATGAGCACACCTGGCCCGGTTATCAGGGGCAGCGCCGGCAGCCCGAGCAATGGCCCTCGTTCTAGAGGGATCCCTGCCGAAGATGGGGGCTGATGGTGACGGTGGGGGTGGCCCCGAAGGAGGTGGAGGCGGAGGAGATCTCGTCGAGCTGACTGTGCGAACATCACGAGGAGGAGAACCTCTAGGGGTCCTTCCCTGGGTTAAGGGATTAGTGTCTCCAGATTTTTCCCATGATCCCGTCCCGGCGGTCGAAGCAGCGCCAGCATTTGAAGATCCGTAGGCAGCGGGAGGTTGTTCCCTTATCTCAGCGATCTGCATGTTGATCTCATTGACCCTCAGCACAAGCTTCATAAACTGCTCTTGCATGTTCCTCGGATTGGGCCCTAAGCTTTTGTCATGAAGGTCCTTGACGCACCTAGCAACACGGGACAATTGAAGCTTGAACTCCTCCTGTTTCTGTGAGTTCTCATTGAGGGCTCCGGACACCCTATCACTGAACTGCTTCAGGTCGGTCGCAGGAACGAGATGCTGAATATACGTCTCGACGTTCCCACGAATGGTTCTTTCCCTTGATATGGTTCCCTCAATGTCGATGACACTGCGAGAGTTCGCCTCAACTTCGTCTTTGATTTTCCGAACTTCAGCCTCAAGAGCTCCGATCTCAGAGAACCTAAGGAGCTGGACCTTGACGTTCTCAAGTGATTCGGCCTGCTCGCGAAGTCCAGCAGCAGATGTGACGATCGAGTCAGATCTCTCATCATACATCTTGAAACGCTCATTCGTCTCCTTCTCGCTTCGGGCGACCCACTCGTGGAAATCACGGAACCTAGCCTCGTGTTTTGAGAGAGTTCCAGCAACGGCAGAGAAAGATGATTCAACCTTCTTCTCGAAGGCGTCAACACGGTTATTGATCTTCTTGATCTCACCGACGCAAGCGTTGATATCATCCCTACATGAACGAATCTCAGTTCTGCACCCCTGGATTTCGGCCTTGCACCCCTTGACCTCGTTGTGGATCGCGAGAAGCAGTCGTTGAAGCTCAGATGCAACAGGATGGCCGCCACTTGTGGAGGCAGACGGAGCAGGACGGCTATCAGCGTCATGATCTCCGCGACTATTTTCTTCCCTGTCAGGAGTGCAGCCAGGAGTTCCGATTTGAAAGAATGCGGGAACGAGGGAGTCGTTAACCGGTTGATTCGAAGGAAGCCCTCCATATCCAGGGGCAACAGCGCTAAGTCCAGGCCTCCGGTTCCTAGGCGTAGAGTTAATCCCGTCATCAGTCTCCTTCTCGGACATCGGGGCATTGGAGCTGAGCCCAGACCCCGCAGAGTGGATAGGAACGTCAATAGGGTCGTGATGAGCTGGGGGATTAGATCGCAGTCGGAGAGCAGCTTCACGTCTCTCGGGTGACTCAGAGCTCCTCTTTGTGGCTCGTGAGTCAGTGCCGGTTTGTCCCGACACATTATCAAATGATGATGATCCGCGAAGTTGAGCTTGATCTGGATTAGGCTGAGTAAGATCAAGCCGTTGAGCAACGTCACCATTGAGTGGCTTAGGGGAAAGTACTTTGGCAACGCGGCTCGGCGGGAGCGATGTAGTTCGTCTCTCTGGTGTGACCTCGGCCTCATCGATTACATCAAGGATCCCAGGAATGGTTTCATCATCTTCATTTCCTCTCCTGGGTGGCTGATGGAAGGGGATGTCGAGGAGGTCAAATGGAGTGGAGCCAATGCCAGGTGTATCCTGCTCGGATCCATCGCTGGTACGGTGGCTGGACTGCTCCTCGAGGTCGATGACGTCGGGGGCGGACTCTTTTCGAGTCTGACGCCGATTGAACGCCGCGAAGAGACCGGCATGGCTTCTTGACGAAGAGGAGGAAGGATTTGGGCCTGCTGTTTCGCGGCCCACATCCGATCGATTAGTACCTGATGTCCGATTCGGCGGATTTGAGCCCGCGTTGTAGCGGTTCGCATCCCGACCTCGGGTACCTGAGGAAAGCGGTGGATTCGGACCAGCGTTGTAGCGGTCCGCATTCCGGTCACGGGTACCTGACAGGTGAGATGATACTGCATCAGGGATGAAGTCCATATCCGCCGGACTGGGGTGATCGTGAATGATGTCAATGTCGGATGAACCTGAGACGGGAGGAGGGCCAGCTATTTGCGGCCAATCCTCAATCGCCCGTTTGCCCACCTCGGGTTGGGCCGAACCTGCAACATGAGAAGGGGAGAAATCTTCAATGGGGTCATTTTCTCCATCATGAGGAAAACCCTGAGTAGGCTCATGCGACGGCAAAACATCAAAGGATCTGTCAATTCGGGAAGGCTGAGACCTCCAATCAGCATCACAAAGGGATTGAAAATCCAGATTCCCAACCGAAACGGGGGCACCCGAGTTAAAGTCGAGCCGACCGAAATCAGGCGGTTTAGCCTGCGATCCACTGCCGAGGAGTTGGTCAAACTGATCCCATGTAAGGGACCATGATTGAGCCGTCTCCGGATGAGCAGCATGATGGATAGCCCGGTCCTCGATCTGGAGCGCCACGAACGGAACAGTAGGCGAAATCGATGAGGGCACCTGATTTGGAGGAACCTCAGCCTCTTCTAGAGGGGGTCCGTCCTCGATCTGGAGCACTGCCGCCGGGATAGGGGCCTCCGCATCCTCATCAAACACAACCTGAGAAAGGATCCAATCGTCCGTGATCACCCCGGGATTGGGCTCTGCGCCCACCATCGGGGGGATGGGCCACAGCCGGCTGTCTAAGCCGGAAGCAGCAGGCGCGGCATTGCCGCGAAGGGCGTTGGCCTCGTCGTCCACGAAGCCCGGCCCACGATGAGAAGCTCCGGGGGACGCCATTGCTCGTACAAGTAGGCGATGGGAGCAGGTAGCGGGTCACGTCCCGCAACCGGATCACCAGCCCCAGCTTCTAGCTGGTACGGCTGATAACCTGCGGTTTTGGGCGGAAAGGGCGTTGCCCAGGGAATCAAAAAGGGTTCACGTAATCCACGAAGAACCCAAAGAACCCGGACTCACGACTCAGTGGACTGAAGCCGGTGACCAGGTTGAAGGACGTGATGATTGAGGAAGAGGTGGTTGAAGTGAAGGTTAAACAGCAAGTTGCAAAAGATCACCTTAACCAGGCCCAGGCAAGTCCTGCCGCAGCACCACCTACCTCCTAGCACCAGCCCACCCCAGCGCCGAGAGTCCTTTCTCGGCGACGCAGCGAGATGCCGTGCTATGGCGAGTGCCGTGCTACCAAAACTAACCTGACGGGAGGTTAAACTTGAGCCAAACGGCCATTCGGCCGCTTTGCCACATGATGAAACAACACGTGAACAAAACACAAAGTCAATCGGGCCAGCCTTGGACCCAGAAAGTCGAACCCAGCTGTTCTGGACCTAATGTTAGCTGAACATATGGCTTCCCCGAGTTGTCGACCCCACTATTGGGGATAATATCAAGTGGATCCGACTTGCTGGGTGCGAGTTTGGTCCCAATCACAAAGGCCCCAAACGCCCCTCCTCGCTTCCTAAGTGGATTGGCCAAAAACAACTCTGAACCTTCTTATTTTACCACAAACCCAAGGACTAAAAGTCCAGGAACTCAGGGAATGGTCCCAAAAATCTGGGGCCTGGAACTCAGGAACTGAGCCTCGGTTGCTGTTCTTTGTCAAATCCAAGATTTTCCGGCCTTAATGGAGTCCAGCACCTGATGGACCTCCGGCACCACGTTCTTCCCATCCACCTGGATGCTCTCCTGGACTCGATCTGCGCCCAGACAACCAAAAAACGGTGACCCGAACAGACCGAAAAAGCCCGCGAATGGGGGGCATACCACCAACTCGGTGATATGCCTAGGGTCTGAGCTCCTGGAAAAAGTGGAAAAATAGGGGGACCCTCTTGTTGGGGTTGGGAGGCCCCTGTGTTCTTCCTGATTTGAATGAAGCCAGTCTTGTCTCCAAGCGGCAAGTGAGACCTGTTTGAAGCCATGGGCAAGCAAAGGTTCATGGATTGGAGGGAATCCACTACGAAGGTATTGCGAAAGATCTCTGATTTAAACAGCCAGACGCCTGAACATCCAAAAAATTGAAAGGAAATCAAAGGAGCCTATCCAAATTGGCGGATCTCATGGTTTAAACCAGGCCCAACAGTCCTCGCAGGAGGGATCTGGACGAAGGTTTGGCGAATCGGACAGCTGATTTCCCGCGCTCGGCAAAGCAAGATCATGAAGGTCCTTTTCTTGGGGGGGGGGACGGTTCAACGTGTTTCCTGTTGGGAATCATAGCAATTTGCCCGCAAACATTCCAACTGCGCGTCCTCAGGGCATTTTTGTAGAGTTGCTTGGAGACGCGGCGGCTGCTCAATCTTCCCTTTTAGGGATCTCGAGTGCCCCAAAAATCTCAGCCTGGTGACTGGCCAAATTGGCAGAGGGTCAATGGGCATATTGTGGATAGACGAAATCCTGCTCCACTTTGAAACCCTGATACACCATTGTTTGTTCGTATGTACCTTGGAATCATCATTCCAGGGTTGCTTAGGTGCTGCAGAATTTCGCCCATCCACAGTATGTTAAGAATCGAAGTGTCAGCTGAATGATCTCGTGTTTTATCTTGATCCAGGGAAAGAACCCCGCAGGGTTAGCTGGGGGCTTAATCCTTATGCGTGTTTGTTGATATTAAGTGCACCCTTGTTGGGGTAAGTGCAGCCAGGTGGCCGCCCTTAGATCCATGGACACCGACGTCTCACGTGAGCACACATAAGTTTAATGTGTTGCTCTTCTTATCTATCTTTCCTTTCGCCTCCCCCAGGAATTCCGGAATAACTTCCAGTGTTTCACTGGTTTTGCAGATTTACACGCACGAGCATGTCGTGTGCTTTCCGAGGCTCGCACTTTGGGGGTGGTTTTGTCAGGAAAAACAAAGGGACAACCACTATGTAGCATTTCTTGGCTCACTTCTTGCCACCAAAATTGTCCCAGCCCAAAACACATCCGACCAAAATCCACCAAGAGAGGTGTGTCTCTGTGTACGCGCCGTTCTTTCAGGGAACTGTTTGGTTGAAAGCCCAAAAGCCGAAAATGTTTTTCGAGGAACCCAAGCCCCTTTCTACGGGGAGAAACAAAGAAAACAGGGCTGTCCTCAGATCTCCTGCAAGTCGAACACTTTTAGCGGTCTAGTGGCATCTACCACTAAAACCAAAAGAGGCTAAAATCCCATTTGGAACCGGATGAATCGCTGGGAACCACCGAGAACCTTGTTCATAAGAAGGAAAGGAACACCACAATCTTTGGAACACCTTGAGAAAAAGAAGACCACCAAGAACCACAAAAAAAACGCACATCACAATCCTTGGTCATAGTACCACCAAGAAAAGGAAGACCACACTCTTTGGAAGCCAACGCCTCCCGAAGCCTCCCGCCTCCTTGGGTGCCCGCAGCGCTACGTGGAGCACGGCGCGGCCCTCCGTCTCGTTGATCTTCTCCTTGGGACCCACGCAGAAACCCGATGGCTAGTGGATTGGCGAGAGTTGCAAAGTTGGGCCAAACTGTTCATCTTTGCCACTGATTTGCCACCCAAACACAAGGGACGAAAGCAGAATTCAGGGAGTGCGGGCTCTTTCCCTCCACCGTAGGTTTGGTCTAGGGTTGCTTTGGGGTGGCGTTCGTCTCGGCCTAGGTTGATTTAGAGTTGACATATGGTCTAGGGGTGGTTTAAGTTTGATCTAAGGTCCGTTTGGGGTTGGTTTAGGGATTGTTTAAGGTCACGCCCTCCAAAACATGAGATCTTGTGCATAGGTTCGGAAAAATAGATGGCCTTAAATGATAGGTCAAAAACAATGGCTCTGGTAAGCGGGGCAGAAAACCCATTTAAAGCAGTGGAACCCATCTATTTCTATCCAAACTAAGCTAAAAAGGACACCTGGGATGGAGTGCTTTGCCAGCAGGTAAGGATCCTTTCAGTGTCTCTCCAATGTCATTGATGTGGGGCTGTAGTTTTCGGACAAATCCAAGCATGCGCGCCTTTTTTTGGAGTTAGTGTGTGGCAAATGCGACAATGGGGACAAGTAATTAGGGGAAAAAGCTAGATCCGAAAACAAACACGGCTATACACGCTTGGGTTGCGAAATTGCAGGAAGGGCTCTTCCCATTCCCAAAGAAACCGGAACAGAAACAGGACCCTGGCAGATTGTCAAGCACTGGCACCCAGTGCGCTTCAAACCCTCAAATCGGGGCACGAGCAATGGGACAGAAGTCCACACCCGATTGTTCCGATTAAGGCCCGCGCTGGAAGATGTTGGAAGGAAACCAACACGACCAGGACCCCCCGCTCGGACAAAAATCTATGTCTTTGATTGGACACGCCCCTCAGGATTCAGGTACTTGTGTGGTTGCAGCCCTCTCAACACCTGACAAAGAGAGGGACAAAATGATCAAACACGGAACCTTTCCATCTCCAGCATTGATGGGCTCACCTCCTCAGTGCATTGGCCAAAAGAAGTTCACAAGCAAACCGTACCTTAGCCCAGAAACCCGGCAGAAAGTGGGGCACGTGTCAGGAAAGGGAAAAAGGCCCAAGAAAATTGTGGCCTTGCCCTTTAATTCCAAGCCAACCTGGAAAGGCTCCCCCCCCCCTCCCCCCGCAGAAACAAAACCAAAAAGGTCCCTCCTGGGAGGTTGGGTTTTCTACAAAGAGCAGGGACCCCTCTCAACAAAAAAGGGTGCGTCCTTGTTTTGGGGAACTCTTCTTGTTTGGTTTTGAAGGGAACAAGACTTCTGAAACCGTTGCCATTTTGGGGGTCCCCCCTTTGAGACCAAAACCCATGCACACCGATGATATGTTGCCGAACCACTCCGGCGAAGAGGCCCTTCTTCTTCTGCTCGACCCCGGCGGCCTCCCGACACCAGCTTCAGCGATTCGGCGGCACCCGAAAGCAAGGTGGAAAACAATACACAACTGAGCTGTCCTCAGGTCCCCTGCGAAATTGCTTAACTCTTAGTGGTTTATAGTGGAAAAGCCCCCCGGCCCCGCTAAACCTAAAAAGCCTAGGGGGATGGCGGAAAGCCGCCAAGACAACTTGACCAAAGGAGTGGACCCCCTGCAAAAGCTAGCTTGGCTGCTTTGGACAAATGATGAAAGCCCAAAGCAGCAAAAGTTGGAAAACAGTACACAACTAGACAACACTAGTGGACCCCCTGCAAAAAAAAGCTTTTCCTGCTTGAATCGGACAATGATAGAACAAGTTGAGTCTGGCAATCAAATTTCTCTTCGAGCTACCAAGTAATATGTCTTCAGGGTTGCTCTTTCCGCCGGAGCAGAGTGCCATCCGATCCCAACGCTCGTTCCGAACGTGAAGCGAAACCAGTCCATACCAAGTTGCTACCCTTGTGGTTTGAATATGTTAAGTTTCGGAGCAACCCTGATACAAGTGGCATCCCCCCGGGGAAAAAAGAATCCAGTCATGAGTAATAGACTCTCTTTAAAACCAACAGGGAAAACTCATCAACATTGGGCCCGTATCTTACAACCTGCAACTCACACAGGCCCTCCTTCACGGGCTCCGATTTGGCGGCGGGTTTTCTCAATTTCGCGACGGACGAGCGACAAACATGCAACCTGCGCAGGGGATATGTTGGACACGGCCTTGACTTGAGCTCTGCGGGAAACTGAGATGGTCTGGGAGTTCGCGTAAGTTGTCTCTGGTTGATCCGGGCTGTCCTCAGATCCCCTGCTAAAGTTTGTTAAAGGTTTAAGCTTTTCGTGGCTTGAATTCGGAAACCCACCACTACACTAAATATACAGCTAAGAACCCAAGGAACCGGATAGGCTGAGAGCCACGGAGTACTCCCCCTAAATCCGAGACCATCCCAGCCCTCCCCCCCCCTGACTGTACCAACTCTTGCCTGCGCGGCCGGATTCTCACTCGAGGGGGCGCAACCAGCGAAGGGCCGAAAAAGACATGGGCACCGGGGGGTATGCGAAAAAAAAAAAAAAAAAAAAAAAAAAAAAAAAAAAAAAAAAACAAACAAAAACAGACCCATATACCATACGTGCCTTGTAGGCGTACGTTGGGTTTCTGAAGAAAGGCACACCGAAGCCCGTCGACTTCAATGCAACCGATTTCTGGTAATTCGGGGCCCCACATAATTGATTGTCACTTAACCCTACAAATCCAAGGGTGGATACCAGGTGTGCCATTGAAGGTACCCTTTCTAGGCCTGGTTCGCCCGGCCAAAAATAGGTTCCCCGGTTTGGAGACATTCGGCCACAAAGGGCTCACTTTCAGGATTGGCTGGAATGGGAAGCTCCCCCAAAATTCGATCGACTTGCCAGTGAAATGAAGGATACTCACTTCCAGCGTTGACAGGGTTCCCCCCCTTTCAAAATCTAACACTTTCTAATTTCTAGGTCCACCAGTAGAGAGGTTAGAGTAAGGGTACCCTTGTTTCTGCAGTCTATTTTAGTGGGGGAACCCTCCCCCAAAAAAATGTAAAAGGGCACTACTGGGGGACCTAGATTTGGACGCTCGGGACCGATCCTTCGCGAGGTCGAACAGCTGCTTCATGGCATCCTGGCGATTCCCTCCAAACCGTGCGCCGTTTCGGGGGTGGTTTGGAGCTCGATTTGCTGGGCTGTCCTCAGATCCCCCGCTAAAAGCGACTAACTTTTAGTGGGTGAAAAATGGACATCCCTTTAAACACTCAAAGGCTAAAAAGCCAAGGGGATGGCTGGGAGCCACCAAGTTTGGACCCTCTTCCTTTTAAAAATCGACCGGGTCCCAAGCGTCGAGCGGTTCCAAAGGTGGGAGGGTAGATCTCACGTGAGAACAACACTTTTTTCGACTCTTCTGCGAGAAGCCGTGGGGGTTGAGCCCTGGACCTGGACATAGGGATTCAAAGCCAAAGCCAACACTGCACCTGAAAAGCCCTCAGGGGAGTAGATCCCTGCGAAGAGTTTCAGCTCTTTGGTTGCAAGGGAAAATCATGGAAACGTTAGGTGGGAAGCAAGAGAACAACAGTATAGCAAAGGGGGCGGTTTTTGAATATTTGTTGTGTAGGGGGCTCCTTGGTAATTCTCTCAGAAAGTGACCCCAAACCATTTTTCTCTACAAAACAATGCCCCCGGTCAAAAATGCAAACACATCCAAAACATGTCAAACTGTTGGGCCAAACGGCAAATGTTTCAAGAGCCTTTCACTCCCCCCCCTCCCCCTTCCAAAAAGGTTCATGATGACGTCAGAAAAGAAACAGCTGGAAACCACTGAAACCCATCTGCTTTGGGGGAATCCGTACCAAGAGTTTTTGGGAAAAGTTTGGACAAATCCGTTTTTTTGGGGGTGCTAGTGCCGGTAGGCGGGTGTCATTGTCTTGGGATCGTCCTGATCCACCTTCTGTCGGCAGTAGTCCAGGCAAATGCCTTCGGCCTCCACCATCATGGCGTCGCACCTCTCATGGGCTTCGGTGGGTTTCCCGCGGGAACAGATCTGGGAGCAGATCTCAAAGGGGCCCCCTCCACAAAGGGAAAAATGGACACCACTGGCGTCTCGGAAGTCAAAACTAGTTGTGGAATAAGTCATATGAAAGTCTAAGGAAACGCATGGCTGGAAGCCGCAGCAATACCTCAACTTGAGCCAGTTCCTCTTGAGCCTTTTGGAGAACTGGCTACAGCTATATACTATTTGAGGATGTTGGACAATGTTAAAGTAACTAGTCCCGGTTTATCTTAACGTACAATTGTTGACTCATCTCTTACCGTCGTTTGAAGGTTTGATGGTGTTTTGCTCCCAAGGTCAAAACGTTTCTTTCTCTTTTTGTTTAAAGAGAGAAACCCACTTAGGGATATATGTCCAGTGGTGAACAAATCAATCACAACTTTACCCCCCCCCCCCCCCCGCAAAAAAAAGAAAAAAAAAAAAAACAAAAAAAAACAAAAAAAAGAGAAAAAAAAAAAGAAAATAACTAAGAATAAGAGAAACACAAAGACACATAAAATCGATTCCCTTTAAACCCCCACACAAGAGAGAAACAACAAAATACAAATCTTCAAATTTCAGGCCAGGAAAGCCCTCGCAGCCTGGCTTCATCCTTCAGCAGCTCCCGCAGGTGTCGGCCCTTGAGGCCTTTGGCCGAGGTTGCCAACGGCCCAAAGTCCGCCATCGGCTTCGCGGGCTTCACCGCAAGGCCTACGGTTGAGGCGTCTCGGTGTGTGACAAAGAACTCCGCGGTTTGTGGAAAAGCTCCTAGGTCCTCCAGTAAAGAGGTTAGATTCAGGGTACCCGATTTCTTTTCTGTAGTCTACTTTAGTAGGGGAACCCTCCCCCAATAAAGGGTAACAGGGCACTACTGGGGGACCTAGGCTTCATTAGAACCATGCGCTTTTTGTTGAAAGAACAGCTGTTTGAACCACTTCCTAAAGCAAAACAAAAACCTTTGAAGGGGCCAAGCATTGATTGTGTAATGCAGTGCCAAACCTTGCTCGGCACACGCGTGTTTGACTGCAGGTGGGTTTAGGAATTTGTCAGCGGCTTGACTCCAACTTGCATATTGACAAACCAAAAGAAAAACAACAACACCAAAAAACAAAACACAAAAAAACAAAGTAAACAAAGTGCTTTCCCCCTTGGTTGTCCTTTGAACAACAACCCCAGCAGGGGTTTCCTGAAAAAGACACAGGAGCCGCTGCTAGAACCCTTGTGAGTGCCAAACTGGAGTATCTCGCACGCCTCTCTCTGACAAGGTTGCCTTCGTTTTACAGGGCTTTGTGGTCATGTGTGCTTCGTCCCCAATGTGTGACGTCAGGCCGCTCGTCTCACACGAGAGGGTGCCTATCAACTTGATGATTTAATCATTGAGAGACCTGCGATCCTGCAAAGAAGTCTGAATGAGTATCTATCACTGTCTATCACGCACATAGCTCGCACATGTGAAGCAAACACCAGCCGGATGCTCTCCACATTGACACGGACACCCCTATTGGAGGAATCTCCTTTGGTCAGACGCCGCCTCTGGGAACAAGGCTCGGCTCAATTGATAGCCTCCTGACTCAGAGTCCATCAAAGCCCAGAGACTCTCATATCACCTTGACGCCCTCAACAGGGGTCCCTACTTTTCCCCTTAAAACATGACCCCACCAGGGGCACTCACCTTTCATGGGCCAAAAAGGTGATGTTTAAAGCCACCACAAAGGGAAATATAGGGACCCCTGTCAAATGACGGTGGTCCAATTCGTCTGGACGAGGCAATGTCTGAAACGGCCAAGTTGTATCTTTGAACGAACCATGCCGTGGTAAAGAATCAATTGGGTGGCTTTGGCTGCACCTATTCACAGCTACTGTTGCATGGTAAAGAGAACCAAGTTTGGTTACGGTCCATTGTGTCACTTGCCGAAAGGGCCGCGAAATACGAGGTTAACCTTTTGAGACCTCAACTAAAACTGAACAAACCATTGCAAGCCCGAAAGGTCAAAAAGTCGATTCGCTTTGGAGGTGAGTTACGAATTGTCAGCCCGGCTCAATGTATCGCATCCCATCGACCGCTTGATGACCCGCCTTGGCGACCCACAAAAATGTTGCCCACGCGCTCAAGCCAATGAAATCGAGCGGCTGGTGCGCTTGGATAGGCAGGGAATGAGTTGGAATGACCCCAAGAATCCATCTGTCATGGTTTCCTTTCAGGAATTCATTACCAAAACCCGGAAGGTCTTCCCTGCTGAACAGCAGCAAGTTAAGCCTCACGGCAAAATCAGAGTCCTGCAATTCCTGTTTGGGCCCATTTTTCAAAGTGCCGTCCGAAAGCAGTTGTTGGGACGCGGGTGCTGGAAAAATCTGGCGGCCCAAGTGGGGCAACACTAGTGTAGTTTGTGACCTGTGAAAGAACAGGGACTCTCTTGGGGGTTGACCATTTTTAGTGGAAAATCCCAATGCCAAGAAACGTATGCAAAGGTTCCAAGCAAGTCCAGGTCGCGAGGAGCAATTAGGCTATCCCCCCATCTCCTGGAACAAGCTCCCCACAGAGCCGTACAAGCCTTTGCCTGCCAACATACCCCGCTACCTCAATAAATGAGCGCAGGTGGTATTGGGACCCGACCCCGGAGCCCTCCTCCTGAAAGCTGTTCCCAAACAACCCCAAAGCCACCCCTTAGCTTTCAGCTGTGGGTTTTAGGGACCATATAGTGGAAACAAAACAGTTTACAACGGAAAGCCTGGTGTTTCAAAATATACGTCCCCTAACGTATGGGTATTTTAGGAGAGAATTTACGGCGCATGCCTTTGGATGCTCTCGAGAACATGGGACTGGGGTTTTCTCCTGCGAATATCCCAATTTTGTATTTTTACTTCAGGATCTCGCCGGTCAGTCAGGTTGCAACCAGTCATCTTCCCTTTTGGTAGTTTGAAGTTCTCGGTGGTTTAGACGTTAAGGGGCACCTTCCCCATCTGGTTTGCAATGCTGTTCAAATCCCCAAACCACCAATTCGAACCACCATCCAAAGGCAACCTGAACCAGTGTGTCTGGGAAATTTACAATTTGTTTGACTCTTTTGAGTGAGCGCGAAGAGATATGGATTCAGAGAGTGAGGGATCAAACTCAGTCGGATCAAACTCGGAGTTTCTTCATCCGAGCCAATCAAAGGCTTCAGCCTTGGATGCGCCTCCCTTCACAAGCCACGGATGCGCCAACCGGCTCCATTGATTCCATTTCTTTCAGTAAGTGACACGGGTGCCCAGACCACTCATAGTCACATAGTGCTTATTCATGGCTGGCGACCAACAGACTTCAAATAGTCTGTAGTGGGTTTGTCGTTGAATTCTTTCTCCAGCCAGGATTCCTTGCCTGCAATCCCCTTTGAGCACCACCCAGAGTCAAATTGGCCCAAATGGAACACCCTGAGATTGGCCGAACATATGGCCCGTAGAAGTCCAAGGACCTAGGCCAACTCATCCTACAACCTCAAGGCCACCTTTTCGAGGAACCAAAAACCAATCAACAAGCAACGGAAACATGTGAGACATGGTCAACACTCCGATTCTTGGGCCTATGGTCATGGTTCTCGCAATAGAAGCCAATATACAGCTCACACACTACCATGTATTGGAACCAATAGAATGGTTATTCAGGATCCTTACAGGTGGATGACCATCCCTGTTCACCCCAAGTAAAGGAACCCGTCTTTTGATATACATAACTTTCCGCCGAAGTAACATCAAGCCGAAAAGGGACCCCCGCAGCGTAGCGCATGGAGTACATGGGCGAGGGCGTCTCCGTCGCCCATCCTGAGCCAGCTCTGGAATTCCGGACAGATTGATCAATCTACATGGGTGGCTCATTGTTGTTTTTGGTGGGGGGTGTAACCGGTATGATGGACACTTAGGGTCTATTTTGCAACCTCCTGCATTTGGGGTATTGGTTTCTTAGGGTTTGAGTGTGCCAACAATCCATGGCACGGAGGGGACCCCCAATCGGTGTTCCTTTTGGTTTCCCTTTAAAACCACGAGAAAGGGAAGACGCGACGATAGTTGGGAATGTGTAAACAAAAACAAACAAAAAAAAAAGCAGGCCCCATTCTGGAGCCACACCCAAATCAAAAGTTGCAAAGCGCATCTTTCCGGTTCAATTGGCCCGGACATATAGGCAACCCACAGCTGGGTCCCCATTAAACTGTCCTTTTGAAGGCCGCCGGGACCTTGCCAGACTTCCCCGTAAAACCCACGTATTTCTGATAAGGGAAGATCGAGGAAACACAAACAACAAAAAGGCAACAGGCTGCAGATACGGTAAGCTACATCTGGCAATGGGAATAAAACCTGAGTCAGAAGGCGTTCAGAAGGCGTTCAGAAGGCTTATCCTTCCCGTCCACGAGAATTTGGGGCAATCCAAATCAAGAGGCTTGACAATCCAATCCGATTGTGCATCATGATGTTTCGGGAACCACGGCCAAATCCAAGGCTTATGGGACAAAAGGGCAACACCTGGTGCCTACTTGCGAAGGAACCAGCTACAGGAAATCGGACAAATTACTCAAACCCCCTGCTTTTGCAGTGATTTCTTTGAAACTTGCAATCCAAGAACCTGGAAACGCCTGATGATCACCTTTGACTCTGACAAAAACTGGGCACTCCAAATTGTGTATACCAAAAATTGGCTGGTCCGGAAAAAGGACACCCTAATTCTGAGAGGTTTGAGCAAAACCAAGAAGAGCAATTAGTGCAAGTCTAACCCTAAAACATTTCCACCCCACCACAGCTTGTTGGACAGTACTTGCGATTTTGGGCATGGGACAAACCGGTTGTCGGGGGTACTGGTAGGGAACCCTTTGCAACCAAACTTGGGCATGACATTTTGAGTCTACATGACCCTGTTAACAATGGGAATCGTGATCCCATCCTGGGTTTGTCGACCCATTTACGGGTCCATTATTTAGCCCCTAAGTTTGTTGTTTCAAAAACAAAACTCTGGGGGTGGTGTTTTGTTGTGAAACCAATCACTCTTGCTTGCACCGAGTACATTTTTTGAGAAACAGCCAGAGATAACGATAAACCACCCATTTTTGTGGCTGTAAAGAGAAATCAACAAGAACACCGATGCGCAAGTCTTGGGGGGTGAAACCTGCTTGAAACCCATGTTTGAAACCGTTCTTTTTCTTTTTTTCGGGGGGGTGAAGACTGGTCTGCTTTTTTGACACCCATTTTTTGGGGGGAGTTTTCCTGACACCCACCCATCTTGGGGCACGAGAACCCCCCGCCATTCCGCGCCTCCAAGGCACGGAGTCTGCGCCTGCGGACTGCAGGGGGCTGCCTGCCAGGTGCGCCGGCCGGAGGTCGAGGTGGGGTTTTCAGCGGGGCTCCACGGTTCTTCTCATGTTGAACGTACTTGTTGTAAGCCTGTAGTTTGTTGATACTAAGAAACAAATGACATGGTTATGTGGTCATATATATACCTGTAGCCCGAAACACCCGTTTTGAAACAGTCGTAAGAGAACCCGTCGTCAGTTCCGGTCGTTTGCTGCAGGTCCGGCCGTTTGGCCTGATCATCAGTTTCTGCATTTTGTGTAGGGCATGTCTTTTTCAGCCTCGATTGCCTTGCGTCCCTGCAAAACTGGCAAAAAATATGCCCGGCCAACCCGCCCGGTCTCAAGCAGTCTGAAATGCATTGATCCCTTTGCTTTCTCTTCTCAGCTCTTGCAAAATTGCACGCTTTTAAGACCTTCGTTCCATACAGGTGCACCACCAGCATCAGCAACATCACCTTGCGCAAAGCCCATTTACATTATTCACCCAAACGTCACAGCCTTTAAGGGTGTAACTACACCACAGCATCACCAGCAGCATGCGCATCGCCAGCATCAAGGAAAAGGGCTGATTTACCCCCACTCCTTGCCTAACACCGCCAGCATCACCAGCGCCGTAAGCATCACCAGCACTGCGCGCGCCACCCAGGAAGGTAGAGCCTGAAGCTAAATCACTAGACGCTTCACTACCACTGCTTGCCGAAGACCACATCATCAGCATTACCACCACCAGCGAGTTCATGAGCCGCGCACTTCCATTAGCAACCGCCCACTTAGTGCCGCAAGCGTCGCGAAGGGGGCAAAATTACACTAGCATAAATGACTCCCATGCTTGTAATACGCACAGCATCACCAGCACTATATTGGGCGAAAAAAGGGGAAAGGAGCTCGCGTGGGCACGCTTGGCGCACAGGTGCTACACGCTTCGGGGAGAATCTTTTGGATTTGCGTGTCCAACATCAACTATGCAGGGGTCGGCGGCAGCAGGCAGAAGCCTTTTAATTCTGTTTGATATGTTCATTAGCATGGTTTCTGCTTTTACTTTGGCCGTGGTCTTACCCCTAGGCACCAACGCAGCATCAGTTGACATAAGTGGGCTTGCGCAGCCAGAAACTCGCCGGCCGCTTGATGAAACATAAAACGAGAGCAGCGCCTGGAAAAAATGTGCCCTGCTGCCCAAAACGCTTGGGCGGTTTACCGCCGCAACTCGCCCCACCCCAATTGCAGTGGATGTTAGCATGGTCTTTCGACACCGCACTAAGAGTAAACAGCCCCAAACCCTGCACGCGTTGACACTTTTCCTTCCATGGCGTGTGGCATCCTGGCCACGATGCCCGGGGCCGAGATTTCTATTCATGTGCGCTGGCAGAGGGGTTCCTGGGTGCTTCTGGCTCCTCATCATTCTGCAGGGCTGCCAGGCTAGCCGCCAGGTATCGGTGAATTGTGTTCTTTGCCAAAGTCTTTGGAGCGACCCTTCTGCTCAGCCGGGACGCCCGTCCCACGAAGTCCTCCAGCTGATAAGTTGCTTCTGCTGCTGGATTGACACACATTCCAGTCTTGGAAAATTGTTGAAACATGGTGTAGATGATGTGGTTATAATAGTGCACTTTGGGCTTGAGCGAGAACAGGCACATCTTTTTTTGAAATGCCAGAGCCACGAGCTTTTGGTAGCCCATGAGGGTTTTGTGTCCTGCTTCAATTGCTTCCCGGCACTGAGTGGCGTTCAGGAAAAAACCACTGGAAAATAGCGTTCTCGTGAAAACCCCAAAGGCTATTGCCACTGCATAGATCTCCTTCAAGATGTCATCCTTGCCCACTGAAGAAACATGCTGTGGCTGACCACACAGCCAAACAATAAATTTCATAAGAACTGCAGTGTCAGAACCCTTGCTCCAGTGTCCGTATGGAAAATCACTGGCCGCAGAGTACCCCAAAACTTCCAGTGTCAAAGATCCGCAGTGAAAATACAGTTGTTTGTTCTCTTTCAGGAAGGCCTTCAGCTCCAGACCCAGTGCGCCCAATTTGTGTTCCATGCCGCGGCCTGCATAAAGAGTGCGGACGGCATAGATGAGTGCTGATGCAGTAAAATCCTTCCCAACTCCAAGATTGTAGCAGTGAAATAGGTCTGGTCGGTAGAAGGTGGGTGGGTTAGCAAGGTCATGCATGCAATGACGCATGAGTGGACCTTCTTCGTCCCACGGCAACTCGTTGCTACCGTCACAGGTCGCGTGCCACTGACAGGCAAACCCTAGTTCTTCAAAATCCAAACCTGGTTTTCCGGCATGGCAAAGCCAGCACATTCCTATTAAAGCACTTGTTGATGTGTGAGCCTTTCGGATATTGTGGAAGCTCCGGTTCATGTTGCCGGCCTGCTTCAAGAAGGGGGCATCCCCCACCAAGCCTAATATCACGATGTGCCACTGCTTACCTGCAAAAGAGATGCCCTGGCGAAGCAAATGATCCCACTCTTCACCCCAATGATCAAGCAAGTCCCAAAGAATCCCAGGTTCGTTCTTGTATAAACCACCGCGCATAGCGGCATACATCCACCGGTTGGATAGGCTGTTGCCCCTCAGGTTCAGAGCGAACTCCTCGAGGAGGCCTTCGCCTTCGGCACGGCGCTTGGTTTGCCGCAGGTCTGTGGGGTTAAGTCTTGTGCCAGCGCCCAAAGCTGAAAATATTGATAGGATCATCAGGCTTTCCTTTTTCACTGTCCTTCCACCGTCTCCGTGTGCAAGGAAAGGAATGGCCCTGCAAAGTTGGATGTTGGAGTCAACGTCAAAAATAGGATGCTGTGGGAATAGCTTGCGATAGGTTGCCCAAAACGCAGACAAGGTGTGTTCAGCAATATGGGGGTGTACCCCAATAACTTTCTCGGGATATCCAGAGGACGCAACCTTTTCCAACAAGGATTTTGGCTTCAGTACGGGAAAGCTCGCAATGCTTCCGCACTGGATATGCGATATGGGCACCTTCAAACTCAGTCCGTGATCGCACAAGATTCGGTGCAGCCTATCATCTGCATCTTGTGGGCGTATAGCAGCAATGGACGCCAAGGCTGGACATGGGTCCCTCCTCGCCGCCTGCGCCTGCTCCACAAGGTGCTTCACTGCGACCTGCAGCGTGCGTTTGGGAGGCAGCACAGGATTTGAGAAGGTCCCAAGTGTGGTTTAGCCAATGGGCCAAATCATTTGCTTCCGCACTGCCAGGGCAGCGACTCCTCGAGCGTAGCTCTTGGCTATGTGGATCGACTGGGGGCTCAGCTCATCACCTGGCATTGGCTCACGGAAACACGAAAATGGCTCTTGGAAGTCCATTTTGGGGTCTGAAACAAGCTTGGGATGAGTTGTTGTTCAAGCACGGCTTTGCTTTTCATCCTTGCGACCGAGGGCATCCCAAGTGAGACACGCTTGCAAAGCACCACAGCATGATTCATGCTGTTTGTGCAACTCTCAAGTCAGAGATGACTGGGAGTTGCATTCCCACGCACACAGCTGTGTGCAACACCCAGAAGATTAGGCCCAGGGGGTCAGGCCCCCAGGGAAAGCATGAGCAGGGCCCTCCAAGTCGAGCACTGGAACTGATTGTCAATAGTGAACCGTGAAGGAAACCTTTGTGCAGCGTAAACAGGAGGGTACGAGAAAATTTTGAACGTCCGTATCAACTAGCTCACGGGTTTTCAGAGGTGGGGCTTGAGCCGGAAACAAGGTAGTTCTGGTGGTACTTCCTCCTAGCTAAGTCTGAGCATAGGCTACTGGATGTGGGGGGAATGGGAAATGGACCAGGGACCATCCTAATCAACTTGCATTGTTCAGTTCAACGTCAAGAAAGCAACACACTTGTGTTTCCTTACCCGGAGTAGCCCCTCGCGTGCTCAGCCACAGCCAGCGCACCTTCGAATTTCCAAAATTTCAGTATCCTCTCACTTGGACTCACACGTTTTGCTCCTTCTTGAGCTTGCGCTGCTTAGCCACCAAACGCCTGGTTCGATTGACGCTTAACAACAAACAACCACTCTATAAAGAAGACTCTAGGACCCCTGCTTGTTGTTGGCCTCAACTGTTGTTGCTCGGGACATCCTTGTGCGGCGCCACCGGCAATTTGAGGATTGTAAGCGTAGTCTCAGAAAGCTGGGGCAGCGGCAACTTAGCAACAGCCTTGAACTGATCTTCAAGCTTCTGGACTAGCCTCATTGTTGACAGCCAAACCATAAAAGCGAAACTGCTGACAAGCTTTAAGTGCCAGAGTAAGGTAAGAACTGTTTGTCCTCCCACCCAGAAGTCTGACCTTCGGCCTGACTTTCGGCCAGCGTCTCATAGCAAGAATCCATTCCTTCAAGAATTCCTTCGATTTTGCGCACTGCCCTTAGCAACGACATCCGAGGATACACCACCGGCGCTTCACACCGGACAGCCATGCGTGGAGGACTCGGTTCGTTCAAGCGTCTCTGGGGCACCGTGGTCGGTGCAAGGGCGGAGCTTGTCACAAAAGCTGGCAAGGGAATTCTTGGCCTTCAGCAATTGTTTGAGATACTCAGCAACCCGAACTTTCACCTTAGGCGGAGGCTTGCTGATGTCAAGGTGCATTTTCATCAAGATTCCGGCCTATATTTCAGTTCGATGTTTTACCATGCAACAGCACGCGCACACACACAACACACATGCAGGCATTCATGCACGCACGCACGCACGCACGCACGCACCCGCGGGCGCACACACAAACATAAACATAAATATACACACATACACACACAATCCCACATACAGAGAGACAGAATCAGACACACACACAGACACAGACACAGACACACACACACACATGCACCCAAGAACACAACACACAAAACACAAACACAGACACAGACAAATACAAAGACACAGACACCGACATAGACACACACGCAAAGAGACAGACGCAGAGACAAACGCAGACGCCGACACAGAGACACACAGGCACACAGACACACGGACACACAGACACACGGACACACGGACACACACACACACAGACACAGAGACAAAGAGACAAAGAGACAAAGAGACACAGACATGCAGACACAGACACAGACACAGACACAGACACGCAGGCAAGCAGACGCACAGACACGCAGACACACAGAGACACAGACAGACACACACAGACAGACAGACAGACAGACAGACAGACAGACAGACAGACAGACAGACAGACAGACAGACAGACAGACAGACAGACAGACAGACAGACAGACAGACAGACAGACAGACAGAGACAGGCAGACAGGCAGGCAGGCAGGCAGGCAGGCAGGCAAGGCAGGCAGGCAGGCAGGCAGAAAGGCAGGCAGGCAGGCAGGCAGGCAGGCAGGCAGGAAGGCAGGCAGGCAGGCAGGCAGAAAGGCAGGCAGGCAGGCAGGCACACAGACAGACAGACAGACACACAGACACAGACACAGACACAGACACAAACACAAACACACACACACACATCATCCAAGCGGCATGCTTGTGACACTCACCTTCCAAAACCAACGGGGCGTTCCTGACCTCATCCCCCTCGAAGTCCCAATCAAAGTTCACATCGCCAGCACCCTTGGCATTTTCAATGTTGGCCTCGCCCTCCATTTGCTGTTCCCTTGAAAGCTGCTGGAGATCCCTTTTGCTTAGCGTGCCAGAAGTGCGGATGTTAACCCAAAACTCCGTAGTCTCATTGTCATACTCGCACTGCCTCAGTTGGTTGCGGGCGATGCGCAACGTGTGTTTCAATGTAGGCGGCTTTGAAAGTCATATGTGCCACGCGTGGTGTACCGGGGTAGCCTTAAACAAACAATGTCCAAGCACCTCGTCAGACCTTTGCTTTCCGCGTGCTGGCAAATCTTCTCAATCCTTGACCTAGGCTGGTGGTTTGCAGTTCAGAGTCCGGAACAGCCCCGAACACTTGACAAGCCAAGTATGCGTATAAGGCAAGCCACGCACTGTAGCCTAGCTCGGCCTTCATGTCTTCTGCGGAATAGAACCCACCCTTTACCTCCAGCAACTTCGAGCGCTCCTTCACGGTCAAAAGCGTTGTTTTCTCCAAGAAGACGGCCTGTCAACGTAACATCACTATAGGGCGCAAAAATGCTGCACAACCTGTTTACAAGTGACCTGTGCGCAAGGATCCCGCCCCGCCTTGACCCCGCCAGACTTTGCCCACAAGTCGAAAAGAGTCTGCCGGCCCTTCCCGCAATCTGCATACATCTCAGCGATTTTCTCGGGCACGTCTAATTTGCCCGTGTTTAGCTTGGGGCAGCAAGCACGGCGGATTTTAGACTTCTCTGCCCGAGAAAGCGCATGTCCATTCAGGATACGGATTTCCTCTGCTTCATCATCTGAGCTTTCAGGACTTGGCACAAACTGCACTGGTTTGCGGGTCTGCGGCAGGGTCACCACTTCCTGTGAAGACTGAGGCTGCTTAAGAAGCTCCTGACGCGTGCCGCCGTGAGTCTCCTGCATAGGCGTGTGTTGTTGGTTGGGTGACCTCTGGCACAAATGCTTTGCACATGTGCGGCCCTGATCAGACATGTGTGCAGGACTTGCTTTCCGGCCAGCCTTCACCGCCATCGCGGACACAGGTGTCTCGGCAGCACACAGCTTATCAATTAAGGAGGTCTGCTTGTGCAGGAGCTGGATCAGCTTCGCCCGATCCAATTCCTGTAGCTTGGAAACGCAAGGTGCACTGGTTTGAAAAGAGAGAGGGACTTTTGCAAGTATGTGATCAGTCAAGTTGCTTCAGGTTTGTTGGGCGGCGCTGGCGTTGCAAGGTCGGACTCATTGTGTTCTCGGCGGTCTTGATCAGGGGTAATCAGGGCATAATCCATTGTTTCAGGATCCGACCAAGAACTCAAAACGTATGGGTCATCATGCACAGACCCAGCAGCATCAAGGAAATCGTCTTGTTCACTTTCAGCAGCACTAGTGGCAGCATCATTCAGGGCATCCTCCAACATCCTAGGCTGCAGGCTTGCAAGGCTGGGGGATTGGACCGGGTCATTGCCAGGCTCGGTGCTCCCAAGTCTGCCCGGAACCTTGGCAGGGTGAGAGGGCGCTGCTGGCACACACTGGTGCGTCTCCTGGTTGAGTTTCTTCGCCAGCACCTGCGGGTGGCAAAGGCCCCGCAAATGGTTTAAAATGTGAAGAATCTTTTTCGCACATGGTTGGTTCTATGTTTGGTTGGCAGTTTGCACCTCTGCCAAAGCTTGAAGCTGTTCAGGATCATCAGGAAGTTCTACTTTACATTGACCATTCCCTGCAGGAAGACATTCCGTAGAGTCCATCTTCTTCAAAGCAGAGAGGAAAGAAGCCGCTGACCAACGTGTCTCGAAGGACATTGCTGAAAATCCCTAAAAGCCCCAGCGAAAAACTCCAGTTGAGCAGCTTTGGCCACAGATCATGCGAAAGCCCGGTGGTTTCCCAAACAACCATTTCCAATCTTAGAAAAGGAGGGTTGGGCTAGAAAAAAGGAGCCGAAAAACGGCCCGAAAACCCCTTGATTCAGAAACAGTCGTTTGCACGCACGGTTCTGGATGTTGCACGCATGGTTCTGGATGTTGCACGCATGGTTCTGGATGTTTCCGAAATTTGTCCATCCCCAGCTTCGGCCCGAAAAAGGATTTTCGGCCGAAAACGGGCCGAAAACGGGCCGAAAACGAGCCGAAAACGAGCCGAAAACGAGCCGAAAACCGCCCGAAACCACCCCCCAAAGCCCCGCCCGAAATCGAGGAGTCCGTCCACCGAAAAGTCCGAAAAGCAAACCCTTTTTGGGGGGTACCCTTTCAAGAATGGTTCTATAAGGAAAGCATACTGCCTGTAACGCCATGAGTGGAAAGACATTTGTGTTTGTTTCGCTTCTTGCTTTGTCTGTGCTTGATTCCAATCGGTCCACTCATGTGCGATTCCCATTGGCCGCCATGGATCAAGCCTGGTGATACCATATGGGAGCAATTAATTTCAGATTTGTTGCATAATATTGTAACGTGTTTCAATTGGGAAACAACGCTGTCATTTACATATTTAGGTCTTCTGCTTCTCCCAATACTCATCGGAATAGATCCAATTGGGCCTCTTGAGGCTCGCTGGGGCCCATTGGTTTAAGACACCAAGCCATCGGCCTGTTTTGCTTGCCATCGTATACCTTGGATGTGCTAGATTCCTTGATCCGATGCCTGTATTTTGCCATATACCGCTACTTGAAGTTCAACGCGCTCCGTCAAGCTAAGCGAGCGCAGTTGCCCGCAATCCGTTTCGCAGCCCATGTTCCACGACAAACATAATTATGGGTCAACTGCTCACTTTTCAGAAGGGTCCTGTTGTTTCCAGGGCGGGGCCTCCCCAAAGTTGGCAAAGAAAAGCTGAAACATCAAAAGGGTTTCCAGGGTGTACCATACAAAAGCATATTCAGCGATCCCCTGTCATGAACTGAAGGTTCAAAATTCGATTTTCCCAAACACCAAATTCAAAGCCAGAACCGAGGATTTCCGCAATCAAGGTTTGGATGCAAGCCCCAAAGCAGTTGCAAGTTGTGTTTCCGTTAGCCGCCTCTTTGTCAACGATCTGGCCACGCAGGTCCAGCAGTCAAACTTACATAGAGCAGCAGTAGCGACAACAACTCCTGAATTAGCTCTCAGAAACAGGATTCGAAGGTAGATGGGCAACTTGCCTCATGGTGGATGCAATTATTTCCTTCCAACCATCGGGAATTGCCAATCCCCGCGCACCGTACAGGTACTTGGCCACTGGCACCAAGTCTGCATCCGCCCACTCATCGGTCCCAAGCGGGGCGCCCAAAAAGGTTTGCTTGAAGTCTTCTTGCCCCTGTGCAGCCAGTGTGTCCCAATGGCCCTTGTTGAGCTCTGGTAGGAGGGAAGCTAGCTTTTGGCTGAAGTCTTTGGTGTAGGCCCTCGATGGCCCAAGCTAAGGAAAAAGGGTTTTTTGGGGCCAGTAACAAGGGTTCAAAAACCGCCAACCGTCAAAACCTGAGCGCAATTGGTAGTCTGTAAACTCAGGATGAGGCCTCCGCTTTAACGCGCCTCATATTGGTTTTTTGCCATCAGCATCGACAGGACTGCCCAGATAGCGGCCAGTTCGCGCTCGCTCCAAATACGCGTGGCGTAACAAATCGCCCAACACCGCAAGCATCGCCAGCCTCTCCAGCAACACCAGCATCACCCACTCCACCCAGGAAGGCGTTCATTTACAATCCAGACATGCGTGCTAAATGAACGACATGCTTCGCGTAACATTTGTTAGCCCCACAGCACCAGCATCGCCAGCACCACCAGCATTGTCAGCATCAGCGCCGCCCGAGAAAGGGGTGCAAAGGGCTGCCGGGCTGAAGCGAAGAAAATTGCGCGTACGCACGCTTGGCGAGCAGGCTCAGGGTTTGTTCCACGAGAATGTTGCAGTGAAATGTCTGCTTTGGCGTCGGCCGACTGAGCCATCAAAACAAGCTTTTTTGTTTGCAAAGGGCTTCGTGACGTGAAATGGTTGGGCGCGGTTGGAGGGAAAAGGCGGCAGCCTTGTAAAACCTCTATAGATAAACACGAACCGTTGGTTGGGGTTAGGCCGGGCCATGTTGAGCACAATCCTGCTATGGCTTGCTGGAGTGGGCACTATAGTTGGAAGTAAAATAAAACAGTCTTGCAACTAAGGCACCCTGTTTTGGTAAGATCCTTGGTTCCATGGAACCTGTGTTTGCCATTCGCGTCGCGATAGGCACGAACTGGCACGAAGTCTTTGTTCTCCTCCTTTCGTTTTTGAACCTCCTTCATGTTGAGTTTTCCACGCCAAAACTGCGAGATCTCCTTTCGGTTAGAATAAATCACCGTCCTCTTTGGTGTCCTACTTCCGTAGTGGAACATCCAGAATCTGATGCTCCAAATCTGCAGGGTCGCGTGTTGAACCAAAGCAAAAGCATGTGATGCGTGCAGGCATCATCAACGCAAACAAAACAGCAACACGTTGCCTTGATGATCGAACATAGAAGCTGGAACTTCGGATGTAGCGCTAAATAGCTGCTGCCTGGCTGTTCTACTACTACGGCAGCGCCCTGGATGTGAGCTAGAAGTAGCAATAGCACGCACCTCAGGGATGGAGGGAACAACTGAATTACTTGTCCATCTTTTCAAAACCACCAAAGCGAGCTCAAATCAAAACCCCAGTTGCCCTGCCTACTCACCATCAGGTTGCTGGATTTTACACATTTGGAGCCCTGAAAGCCTTCGGGCCAGAGTGGGCTCCGCATTGTTGAGGGGCGGCTCATAGCCACCCATGTTGAACAAAGAATGCCCATCCAAAGAGTGAATCCTTCAGGGCTTCCTCTCATCACCGAGGCGACATGGGTCCTCGGCGCACCACTATTCAGGCAAGGTTTGGGGACATTAGGGCAAGGCCCGTTGTTTCGTTTTGTGTCCAATTAGGTCCAAAGTTACCAAATAGGAAACTTGGGGCCCTTGAAAGCACAAAAGGAGGCCGTACTTCAGACCTGTCTTCGCGCCAGGCAATGCAAGCATGTGATGCAAGAATTGGGTAAAACGCTGAGACCCTGTCGCAAATCCTGATGGCTTGTTCACATCCATGCCCCGGTGGTACTTATAATCCAATTTTGCAGCCTTTACCCCGGAAGCCCTGACTTCAGCCGTCATGGCCGCGGTCCCGGCGAAGTGCTCGATAAAACGGAAGTCCTGACCAGCGCACTCATCAGGCAAGGACATGTTTTAAGCTGTTCTCAGACTCAATGAGTTTGACCGCAACACGGGCACCTCCACCAAGTTAACCTTGGAATTGAAGGCGATGAGCATGGTGATCAGAACAAAGATCTGGTCAAGAGCTCAAACGGAGCATGGCCACGTGTTGCAAAAAGGCCTGGCCTTGGGGGCTCCAATCTTGAGGAGGCCATTGAACAGCTTCTCTTGGCGTGGTGGAATTTCCATGCCAGGCAAACTTTGAGAGGGCGAGCAAGCCCGAGGCAAAACGCTGCGATCAGCATCATCAGAACTACATGGCCAAAGCGCACGCCATGCACCCTGCCAAATGTGCCGGGCTGGCCAGGCGCAGAGGAACCTCTCTCCGAATCAAGCTCGTCAGGCAGGAGCCCCAGCTGTGCAAGGGCGAAGGACATCGAACCTGCGCAGGACAAAGTGTGTGTGTGTGTGCATGCATGGGCTGAAGCACAACTGCTCTGCACACAACATGCTTGCTGCATGCGCACCACTATTCTTCTTTCGGCCGCTGCACAATCTCAAACCGTGTTCAGCACGGTGTGTCACGCGGCAGACAGCAGAGGTGTGTCACGTGTTTCTATTGTGAACAGTGTAAGGGTACCCTTCTGCAGGTCTAAGCCATGTCAGTCACCACAGCCCCACGGGTGACCCTACACTGAAACTACTATGGACGGTTGACTAGCTCAAACCGGTTTGCTCTCACAAGTATCAGTCACCCAACACCATGGTGTTGGGACCATCAATCTGACTGATGCCAGGCAAGGGCGACACCCCGAAGTTGAAGCTGAAATTGGTCTGCCGGGCCCTCAAGCCGTCTTACATGGGCTTGCTCTTCAGAGCACTGCCTTGGACACAGCGCCCCTGCAAATGAACAAGAGCCGGGTGCAAGAGAATGAAACGGTCCCCTCCCCATGCGGTCTGTTTCCCACACCCTTGAATTGTTGGGGTCTTGCTCTACAGGTGTCAGGAATGTAAGACAAGCAGGGACTCCCAGTTACAGTAGTTGGGGACTCCCTTTGTATAAACTGGTCCCCGAAAACATGTTTATCCTTAGGGGGTCCGTTTTTCGTTTTCGAAAATGTTCTGGCTTTAATTGCAAAAGCGCTCCCCCCTTTCCGGGCCTCAAAAGTCAACAAACATCCATTTCCGTTTAAAGGGACCCCTTTGTTTTCAAGGGAAAAGCTGTTTGAAACCAGTGTCTCTGTGTGGAAGGGAAAAAGGGTTCAGGGCCAAAACCGTCCCCTAAAACAGCTGGTTCAGTCCTCAAAAGGAAAACCCTGAGTTTAGAATTAGTTTAGAATTGGCCATTCTTGTTGTGGAATGTTGGGAAAACAAAGGGGGTGTTAAGAAGGGCTTGGTTTGAACAAGGTGCAAACCTCCGGGAGAGCCAAGAACTGCATGGCTGTTTCCATCGCAATCTTTGTAAGGAGGGCCACATTCGAAGCAACCTGCTGCTCAGTGAAGTTCTTGGCGCAGAGATGCATGAAGTTGGCCTGCCCAAAAGTTCTGGCATGCTTGTCCAGAACGCCAAAAAACGGCCGGGACTTTAACAGGCTGTATTTGATGTTGTGCGCTTCCTGCACTGCGCTTACAGACATATATACATGTGTGCATTTTCACCATGCCTCATACTTGTAAGGCGAGACCAGCAGCTTGCTGCACTTCTCGTAATACACATCTCGCACGACTTGGAATCGTGCCAGAGCATCCGCGCTTTTGGGCGGAGCCCTGCCTGCGAAAGTAGTCTTCATGCCTTCTTTGCGTTTCTTGGGCAATGCCTCGGAAACGGAGTTGCCGCTGGCCCCGGGGGCTGCGTCAACGCTGTCTGCGGGGAGCTCTTGGGCCGACTTATCGGCACCTGCTTTGGCCTTGGCCTTCGCTTTGGCCTTGTTGGCCTTTGCTCGCTTGGCTTTGGCCTTTGCCTTGGCCTTTGGGGCAATGGGCTGAGGATCCTCGCCCTCGACGGCTGCGGCATGACCTTGGGCCTGCTTGTTCTTGCGCTTCTTGCTGGCTGCAAGCTCCAGCTGGTGAGAGCGTACGAGCTTGGGGGGAGCCACGCCAGCCTCCGTCTTGTCGTGGTTCTTCGCCTGTGCGCAGGCGTGGGTGCTGTTTGACTAATTTGTGCGTTGACATGGCTTGCAATGAATGTATCAAGCCCAGTCCTCGAACGCAGACTGAAGAACAGCTTTTGCTGTCTCCTCCTCACGGGCGATGATGTCCTCCAGGGACTGTGTCTCCAGCTGCCATGGGGCAGTCTCGGACTTGTCCACGAGCACAGGGGCACCTGCAAGGCGGCCAACTCACGGACATACGTTTGAGAGCGTGGAGAGAGCGTGAACAAGGGAGGCGCCTAGCGTGTCAGCTTTGGATGAAGAACTTGCCGCAGAGGATGGTGGAAGATGAGCATTCTGCAGGTCTTTCTTCCTGAGGGTCGCAGGTGCAGCACACAGTTGCCAAAGGACATGTGAAAGACTGCACGGTTGCTTAATCCAGACAAGTGGCAGCGATTTGGCTTGCAATCGGCGATTGACCATTGCCAAGACATGACGCATCTGAGTACTGCTCATGGATGCGATCTCTACCTCGCCAAACTTCTGCACCTTTGCTGGGGAAGGGCTGCAGTGCTGCGAGTCATCAATGACCACCACATCGCAGGCGCGGGAATTGCCCCGGAGATGGGCCATCCAGCTGTGTGTCAGCGGGCTCGGCACCGACGGCGCAGGTGTAGTGGTAGTCAAACGGCTGGGAGTCCTCGAAGTGGGAGTCAAGCGCGTTTGAGCTCCTCAGCCGCTTCAGGTTCAGGAGGTCCAGCACATGATGATCCGACAGGCTGTCCACCAAGTCGACAGTCTCCTCAGAGGTGGCCGCGTCCTGGGCAGCTGCATTCTGAAGCGCCACTGCGTCAGCCGCGTCACCTGCGTCAGCGGCAGCTGCATTCTGAAGCGCAGCTGTGTCAGCTGCGTCAGCGGCATTCTGAAGCGCAGCTGCGTCAGCTGCGTCAGCGGCAGCTGCATTCTGAAGCGCAGCTGCGTCAGCTGCGTCAGCGGCAGCTGCATTCTGAAGCGCAGCTGCGTCGGCAGGCATCTTGATGTCAGCTTCGTCGGATGTGAGGTATGGGTGACGGCCCTCCTTTCTAGCAAGCAATTTGAGCACATCAGCATGCATGACATGTCAGATGTTGAACGCTGCATGTATGATGCAACCCGTATCCTCATACGCCTTGCTCCATGCTCGGCTAAAATCAATAACCAGGTCGCGCACCAGCTTATCCTTACGTAAGATGGCACGCGCATGGCCGTGCAACGCAGGGCGGGACAGAAAATATCAAAAGTCAATTGCAGATGATGTTTGTAACAATCCATTTAGACCAGTTTCTCGAGGCATTTCCCAGCGAGCCCACTTGCGTTTGATGACCGTCAACATGAGCTTCACAGATGTAGCTGTTGCCTGGATCCTGCACCTCATGTCTGGGGTGTCCACCTCAGCCCCCTTCTCAGTGAAAAACTCACGGACAGGAGCCCTAAGAAATTCAATTTTTCTGGTGCAAATAATCCCATGATCAGCCATACATTCTGTGTAAGCTTTCAAGAGGCGGTAGTTGGCCCTGATGTTCTTCAGCGTTGGCAAGGCTTGTTGCTTCCCACCCTGATCAACAACAAGTACCCGGTTGGAAGCGGCCAGCTTTGATACATCTTTCACATGCATCCATTGCGAAACGCAGGTGTCCACGTAGCTGAACTCCATGAGTTAGGCGGCAAGAACCAAGCTTCGAACCAAAATCTAGCAGGGCTAACATTCTTTCCCCGATCCCGACCAGTAGGCAGGCAGGGCGGGCACCTCCGCACACCGGCTCAGGCCTGGCATTCGCGGCAGCAATCCGCGAGAAAAAAAAGCGCTTGCCCCGCGGGACAGGTCCGTAAAGCAAGCCAGGCGCACCGCGCAAAGGCTGCGAAGAGCACATGCAGGCAGCTACACTCATTAAGCTCTGCTCTGAAGTGTCATAACCCTACTTAGCAGTGGCTTCTCAACTCTAGATTGTGCGCATCAATGCTCACAGGCATTTCTGGTTGAGCCAACCCGCAAAATATAGACAGTAGACAGGCGTGGCCAAGTCAAATCGCATCATGTGCCCTGTCGGCTCGGAATTCGAACCAGTTCCGGCCGTTTGCCTCAGAAGTGGTTTTTCGGCCCACACCTGCTTTGAAACAGTCGTTTGAGGCCCCAGGTATATATACACATACATATAGGGGTGTGTCCTTTTTTTTAGGCGAACCCCCCAAATGGATTTTGGTTTTGCTTTTGGTTTCCATTCAAAACCACGACAAAAGGGGTACCCTAGCCAAAAGGCACCCCTATGTTTCCAGCCCATATTCAATATGCTTCCTCTGTTTCTTGGCTCATCTACCCTCTACAATAACCGAGGCTTCGAATCCAAATCCAAAGGACCAATCAAGGGTTGCCTGATCAACGGGAAAAAACGATAACCCAAGGCCACCCTCCTTTTCCCTTTTGGGAAACTCACCTTCCCAAACCTCGGATCTGAAGAACACACTTTCTTTGTGCTTTAAGGAGCCTTTGAGAGTGCAACCAAACTTGCCACGCTCTTCGAGCATCCAAACATTGGTACCTCGTTTTGTTTTCTGGAAGACATGTTTGTCTTGGGGCGTGCCAACTTTGGGGTCAAAAAAGACGTGGAAGCTCTTCACCCAACGATCCTCTTCGGCTGTCTCCTGTTTGTCCTCTTTAGTACTTTGCGGAAAATGTGGGCCATCTCCTTCAAAATCAAAGACATGTTCTTTGGCCAATTAACCATTGATATTGTTTGTTGCTGGTGTGGCTATGGCTGTCAATAGAGACCTGCAAAAGTGGTTGGGTTAATCCCATGTTTTATGATGTCCAAAAGGTCCCCTCCGATCAAAGGACAAACCTCCACGAACAAAAGGGTCCACAAAAGATCGTTCACTGGTTGAGCATGCCATCAAAGAGACTGACCATGGCACATGGGGATCTGTCATGATCTCATGTTTTGCTGGAACCTCAAAAAAAACATGTGGTTCTCCCCCTTTTGAGACACAATCATATCGTTGTGGCTCAAATATCCGATACCAAAATTGAACCCTGGTAAGTGGAAACATGGACCAACACCTGCGTAACCCCTGCTTTTTAATTTGAGCCATACCCATATCTGCAATTATCTGAGTTTGACCTAGACTCGCGGATCCCCAATTAGACCTGTACTCACCAAGGGCACTAGGGCATAGGTTGGCTGAGCATGGCAGTAAATGAAAACCACTGCAGGAAGTAATGCCCTTCAGGGACTGCCTGGATTTCCCAGCCAAAAGTTGATCAATTGACTGGCGGTGTCCATTAAACCTCTTCCACTTTTGGAGATTCCACAAGGTGAAATGGAGGGAGCCCTGCAGGGGGAACTAACAACCCGGTTTCCACCAGCGACAACCGTCTTGGGGAAACGAAATGGAGCCGCTATGGGCTATGGGGCCCGCGCCCTCGCACGCGGCGGCGTCACCAGGGAAGGGGACATGGCATCCTGTAATGACAGCGCGCGCGCCCATCTATCTTAATCCCAAAGCACAAAGCCTAGACAGCTCCCACTAGCACAGACTTGCCCAAAGAACCCGGAAATGAAAGGTTAATCTTTTGGGGCCATGACTGGAAGCCAACAGGTCAAAAGTAAAGATCGGCTTTCGGCGAGTGAGTCTACCATAATTCCAACAACTCAAAGAAGAAGAGGAGTTACGTGCCAGCACCGGGTCCCAACTGTTTTGTGGACACTGGGGAATTTGGACATGGGGAAAAACAGTCGTTCGGGGGTGCTGGTGGGAAGCTCATTCTGCCCCCGGATCGCTGAGCTCGTCATAACATTACAAAAACCCCCGAAAACAATGAAGCAACAACTTGAAACTAAAAGGTTGACAGGGGTCCCTAGATTTCCCCTTCAAAAGTAGCAGTTTACTGGAGGGTTCCAAAAAAAAGCCACTTTTGCAGGTCCAAAACGGGGAAAATGGACTAAAACCCCTGGATTTGGACAGCTGAGTTTTCCTGGTAGTCGCCAGCCTCCCGTTTTGGTCGTTAAAGGCAAACAACTCCGGGCTCTGACAGTGAAACTTGTCTGCTTACGTGACGAAGTGCAAAAGGGAATCGTTGACCGTTGAACATATCGTAAACATCTGTCTGAACCAAGTGAGGAATCAATGACTAGAGTTCACTGAAGAAGTAAGAAATGCTTCAATCAAGAGCAATCATACTGGGGCCCGCGCTCAAACAAAGAAACAAAACAACAAAGTGAAACTGAAAAAAAGCAAGCAAGGATACAGAAGTAACAAACCGCGGAAATAATCAGATGCGCTAAAACCAGCGAGAAACCTACGCGCACACACGGATCCCCATGAGCCCTATCAACCGAGCTCAGAGATCTCCGTCCTGCGGGAGGCCCAAGCGGTTCCTGGACTTCGTCTTGCACGGAGACATCATGTCCAGCATTTCATCCTCCACCTGGGCACAAAGGTCCGCAACCCTGAGATAAACGTCGAAGGTTTCGGGAAAAATCAACAAAACATGAATCAACCACCATGAATGTGGGGGAACCCGCATCCCACGAGTATTTTGGAGCCAAAACTTGATGGCAGATTTGTGAACCCCAAAATCTTGTGAAGAATCGAGAGGGCGGATAAGCCGCACCTATTTGTAGCTGCGCCTGTCCCTCTCTCACCTTCAATAGCTAGGTTCCGAACTTACCCCTCGCAAAAGTGAACCACTCAGCGCGGGCAGGTCACCCCATCGAGGCTCGAATCATGGATTTAGGGCCCAACTCACAGATCGTCAGAAAAGCAAGTTGGGATGTTGAGCCTGGGTCCTGCGTATTGACACCCAGCACTTTTTGGGTGCGGAGACAGTTACACAGAAAATTACGCTTCCTCCCACATAGCGTCTGTTGGAGGTACCTAGAAGATCTATTTCCTCAATGCACCCTTTGTCAGGCATGCTAGTCGGAGAGACGTTTGCAATTACGTAACTTCCACCAGGCATGTTGCATGATTTGGCAACTCAGGTTTCGCTGGCAAAGTTGTTGGTAGTGCAGTGGTCATTATTTTGAGTGTTTCTGGGGGTTGTCAAAGTCAATGGGGCCAGTAGCGGAATCTCAAGAGATCGGCAACATGCGGTGCCAAGCGAGCCACGCTCTTCTCGAAATCCTGCTGCACGCGCTTCTCGTCCTGGGACATAAGTCAGGGCATGGGACAGCCCACCCAACGAGGTAAACTACGTGCCACTGAACTGGGCAAGAAACTTGTGTGCACTAGTATTTCAACTATCTGCCTGTCAAAAAGAACTTCAACTACTTGTCTGTCAAACATATGTTCAACAATCTGTCTGTCAAAAATAATTTCGACTATCTGTCTGTCTAAAAAAACTAAGTTGCTTCTCAGCGTCTTGGCGGCTTCTGAAAACCCGGCAACAGGAGTCCAGCCTTTTGGTGGTTTGGATCATTGCAATGTTTGAACTCCCTGCCAGCACGCCCTCCCCCTAAACTGCTTTCCTATGCCCAAAATCCCGAGCACTGCCTGAAAAAGCAGGAACCTGAGCACACAAGAACAAACAAACACATATCTGTCTATATATATATATATATACATATGCACACGTACCTGGACCCTGGGACTACCCATAAAAAGGGAACTCACCTCATAATGCTGGGGCAATAGCCCGTTTTTCGTGATTGTTGAGGGTCCAGGCATATGAACAATATGTATACTATTTATTTATTTATTTATTTATTTATTTATATATTTATTTATTTATATATTTATTTATTTATTTATTTATTATATATATATCACACTCTTGACATGTTAAAACCTGGACTAAATTTGAACCAAAGTCTTGCAACCACAGGGGCCCAACCACGCAGGCTCCCGCCATCGTTTCAGTGAGTGCTTCGGGCCGGGTAGCCACCCCAAGCACTGCCTTTCTTTGCTGGGAACTCCCAAAGGGCTATTGTGATCTTCCAGGTACCCTCCCAAAGGATGTTAGTGGAAGGAAGGCTGCTCTCCAAAAATCAGCTTGGACAATTTGTGGACATCAGAATTCGGGGGGGATTCAGGTTATCACCACTTTTGAGGCGGTTCCAACTCTTAAAATTCAAATCGCCATATGGTCACCAAAAAAAATCCACTGTCTTCTTGCTGGGCTGTTCAAAATGGAGGACTGGCCAATCCTAGCCCATAGTCCCCATATAGGGAAGCCACTACAAAGACCACCAGATCCTTGCGTAACCCAAGGATCACAAATATTTGTGCGGAACAGCCCAGTCTCTCACTTGAGTCCATTGGAGCCCCAGACAAAGCAACCACACTTTTTGTATACCAAAGTGCTCTCCAAAAAAGTTTCAAGTCCGGGAACTCAGAGAGCGAGATGGGTTCCCGTTGAAACGACCACCTCTCTTTACCTGGGTAGATGAAGCTTAGTAAGGGAGGATCCCAGCCAGATATTTGAAATAGCTTCGGACGCCTTCTTGATTCTTGACATGGTTCTGGGGCAACCATTTTTATACAGGGTTTTCATTCTGCCTCAACTCAGGGGAGGAGTCGTCAGCGATCCTCACAAAAAAATCGGTCGCCAGGGCTCCTCGAATGTCAGCATTGTGCCCTTCTCCACCTTCTCGCACCTCAGAAGAACTTCGCGACCTCCGGGTTTGGTTGAAAGCGCGTGTTAGGGAACCCCCGAAAGGAACCCGTTGGCTTCTTTCGGTGATTTTCCGTTTCTCATTCCCGTAGAGACCAGCAAGAAATGGGATCTCTTAAGACATTGAGGCAATGTATTGAAGGGCAGTTGGGTCCAGGTGCCGACTCCACACTTGGAGCAAATTCAACCTGGTGCATTGATAAGGGAACATTCTCCCTGATTTGGCTTGCGCCAGTGCTACTCAACCAGTTGAAAAACGCTTGTTTAACCCCACAGAGGCCAGTCTTTAATGAACCATGTTTGAGCTATCTCCAAAATTAGAAGGTGCAAGATGGAATATCTTTGGAGGCTTCGTTTTAAATAGTCGCCTTCGTTTTACAGGAGTGTTCACCTTGTTTCAGGCCTCGTTTCTAAGGGTCGCGGGTTTTTGCGCCTATTTCACCCGAACACATGTCCTGGAGGAGGTCTCTTTGGGGATCCCTCATATATTGGCGCGGCCAAGACTGCTTGAAAAAAGCGGAATCTTGAATTTGAAGTCCCTTGTCATTGTAGAGAGTAAAACCACAGGGCTTCAAATCAGCAATTGGAAGGAAGCTGAGCAGTGAAGCTGGGGATGGTCATGGACCAAGGGAATGAACAAACTACTTGCTACTGAGGGAATGACTCCAACCATCCCTAATGGTTGCCTGAAAGGGAATCCCACCAATCCAAACCGCCCTTTTGAGTGAAATCTTGGATCTTCCCTTTGGCCAAGTCGCTCTGTGGCCCCCCGCTCCTCGCTCAAAGCGCCCAGCCCGCACCCCGAGGGCACGAACTCAGGAGCCGCCTTTCGAAGGACTTGAAATGCTCTACCCAAAGCCATGGAAACTAAAATGGCGGCCAAGGCACCCGGGATTTGACAAACACAAGAATGGGGTTGCAACAAAAACCCCGCAATTCACATGGAACCTGACAAGGCGCTCCTGGAAGATCATGTTCCTTTTAAAGGGACCCCTTGCCCATGTCAGGTTCCACGTCAATTGGTGGGAGGGTATCCTCATCAACTTTTGGCCACGATGTGAATTGCAACCGTTGAATTCCCGTATCGCCACTTAGCTGAATTTATTCCTACGGATAACAATCCAATCAGGGAATGCTCAACCATGGTAAGTGGTTTATAACCAGACAAAATGTTACTACCCGCCCACAGACTTGCCATCTAAGCAAGATGCTTGTGAACAACCATGTTTCCTTTGGCCCCCCTTTTTTGGCCCAGGTTTGGCATCACTTCCTCTGCAGGTTTTGCCAAGAGGACCCCAGACCCACGCATTTTGAGCGGAAGTCACAAACAACTGTTCATAGACAAATGGGTTTTATGGAGGTCCTTTTGCCACCTGTGCAAGAAGCAGATTGTGCTAGGGGTCAGCTTTTAGCATCCTTTGAATACAAAGGGGCGCCCTAGAAGTGCGAAAGACCCTACTTTTTACGCTTGAGCTAACACGAGACCCGCTGGTGGGCTGTCTAAGCAAGTTCTACGTGGTTCAGGTTTGAATTCCTTGGAGAGAAGTAACCCGAACTTCCGGCGAAATCCCCATACCACACGAATAAGAACTCCTGACGCAATTGAATTCTCAAGGTCGTAAAGCAGAGCTTGAGCGAGGTCGCCAAATGTTGTCTGGAAATTGCTTAAGACCCCTGTTCAAACGCACGAATTTCATACTCATTCATCGCTTTATGTTGGAGAGTCCCAAGGGTATCATGGAACTGGCAGTTTTAATCCGCAGCTTTGCATAAACATGAGCCTCATCCAGTGAATATATGTGCCTTTTTAGTAAGAGAACTTCCCCTCCAAAAACTAAACGGAGCATGTGTGGTTACCTACAGTACAACAAAAACACGAAGGCCCGGGCAGAACTACTTGCTGTGTAGAATGTTCTATGTTAAGGGCTTCTGACAATCATGTTTGGGGGATGCTTCCCTTCAAACGACAATTCAGAGGGTACTTTTGCAGGATGCCCAACAAAAACAGATCCCACAAAGCGACAAACGACCACTCATTCCGCTCTCGTTCAGACCGCCCAAATACCGCCACTCTTGCAAAAAGTGCAGCGTAAACCGAACTCTGGCCAGGGGCTGGATTTCCCCAAATCAACAGATGAATTCATAGACTCCATTGAAACGAGAAAGCCACTGGAGGTTCGCTGGTTGGGGTTCAAAGCCCAAACCCTGCGGTCCATCTGGCGGCTGAAGTTTGACCCTGGCTCGAAGGCCCGCCTCCTGCATGGTGAAGGGCGGGGGCGGGGTCTCCCCGTCGGCCATCGGCAGCTTCTGGGGCCGCAGAGGCGTTTCGGGGCCCGGCACCACCGGCCTCAGGTCCCCGACAGTCGCTCGGAGCGGCCCGAGGGACGCGCGGAGGCACGGGGAAAAGACCCAAACGGATTCGACGTTGGAAGGGATCAGCAAAGTGGAGTTCAAATAGCAAAATTTAGGGATCGGCTCAATTGAAACTTTAGCAGTTCAGTGGATTTGGACATTTCAACCGCTAAACCAGAATAAACAAAAAGGTAAGATGTTTCGCAACAACAACCATGTTTCGGCCTTCGCGGAGATTGAATGTCCAAGATCTCACAGATCGGCGAGTCATATTCCCTTCGAATCCGTTTGCTTGTCCAACTTGTCGTTGGGTCGCTTTGGGGGAGACCAAGAAAAAAATGTGTCCTGCGACCGGGGGGGTGGAAATTCATGGGCTGAAAGTGGCATGCTCAGCTGCTCGAGCTCTCAACGGAACCTTCCAAAGTCTTGAGAACCGCAAGGTGTCACTGGAAGGACCCCAAAATTTCTAGCCAAAGGACAAAGGAAACAAAACGAATGCGCGCGTCAAGAATGCGGCACGTGGTCGTAACATAGTTCAACCTGAACATGTAACCAGAGCGGGTGAGCTAACCAAAGCTGGACACCTTTTGGCGATACTCCATGGAACATCTGGACAGCGCAGGTTCGGATGTCAACATCGATTTGCTCCGACTGCTTCAAGTCGATTCTCCATCCGATGTCTACCTCACCTTAGCACAACTGGCAAGCCTAAAGCCAACTTTCTGGAACCATGAACTGTGTTGATGTCAGAGAAAGCCCTACCATTTTCCGCTGGGATCACGGGGATTTCATGGGATTCCCTTGGCTCACAGAAAAAGAAAAGGGACTCCCGGGATGACGCAAACTCAGCACGGTTTGACCGGCTTCGGAACACCCAAACCTCCATTCAAACGAGTACATGCGCTTGGTGTTGCAACGTAACCGCAACAAAGTATCCCCAGGTCCTGTAAGAAATCAGTGGCTGAATAACACCAACTCATCACTTCTTGAGTAGCTTTCGCAACACAGGAGGAAAGCTTGTTGTTTGCCATTAAAAGACATCAAGAAACAGTTTGTTTGCATTTGAAACGGTCCAAACCCAAAAAGGCAACGAAACATTTGAAACGGAACTCGCTGGGCAAAGCCCCGCACACGAAGCCGCTGGAGGCCTGAAGAATTTTCACAGCGACCTTCTTGGGACTCCCGGTTCTCGGGCTTGAGTTGATAGATCCTAGGTTCCTTTCTCCCCCCTTGCCTTAAGGGGAACGGGGGTGGGGGCTCCCCAATTCCATTTATTTAGTCTTCCCCATAAAAGGGAACATGGAACCACAAGTGCAATTTCAGGGGTCACCCCCCTCCCCCAATTCCATTTTTGAGGGGGTGGGGATGTTCCTTTGATTGGGGTTGTTTCCATTCTGATATTGGGTCATTTCAAGGGAACCCCCCTTACCTTGCTGGTTCGATAGGCAGGGAATGAGAAATGGAATGACCCCGAGAAACACCATCCTTTGTGGCTTCCTTTAAGGAAATCCCCAGGTTCATTCCCAACACCTAATTCCCTACTGAGCACCAGCAAGGACTTATTTTGTGTCTGTCTGTGCTTGGGCTTTGAACCAAAGCTAATGACCTACCAAGTTTAACACAGCTTTAAGTCGTTAAAGGAATGAAGCAACATCTTGGTCTTAGACCCCAAAGGTACAATCCAAACGTTCACCTAGTGGATAAGTGGTCTAAAGGGAAACCAAACAAGCCTAAAAGCCGTGCCTAGGTGAAGGAAACACCCCAGCTTCTGACTTTAACCCAACTGTCCACATGGCGTCTTTTTGGCATGGATGCCACAGGTAAGGGATTGCTCCCGAAAAGGGGTTCCGCAAAGGAAGAATCCTGTAACACATGTGCTTTTGGATTCCGCGTGTTATTACGCAGGTATTACGCAGAACCAAGTTCCAACCAAAGAGATCCGTTTAGTTAACCAGCCTCGAGGGAAAATGTAGCTGGAGCACGGAGCCCTAAAACAGAAAGCAATTGCCACTGTCATCCACCCATGCCCAAAATACACCCACCACGATTTTGGCGGTTTCTGGTTTCTGGGATATCAAAGTCAAAAACTGGTGTTGTTTAGGCTATGCAAATTACGTTCCACTTCCGAGAACCGGAACAAAATGCAACGGATCCAACTTGCAAGCCCAACGGGCGCAGGTTCGCCCCTTTCTCCCGGGTCAAAAGGGAACATGGAAGGCCCGGATACGTCTAGTCAAAATCTCCGAAAATCTCCAGAGAACCCCTCAAAGTGAGCGACCAATTTTCGCCTCCATATGATGTGCCGGCACCTGGCGGGCATCAAAACGATAGCTTGACTGGGTGTGTTGGATTTTCTGGAACAGGGTGTGTGGACCCTCAACTATAGATTCCCTCCATAATTGTTGGGCGACAACCCATTTTTTGAGAGTCCACGTATCTGGAAACAAACAACATACATGAGGGCTAAAATTCTAGGTCTCCTCCAGCACCCGGCAACTTGCAGTTTGGTTTTCACCCATCTCCAAAATCCCCCTTTCTGGGACCCAGGTGCTGGTACCCATCCCAAGTTCGTTGCTTCGTTCCAGAAATTAGGAAACATGGATATTTCGAACACCCTCAAGCATGGTTGTTAGACATCCTTTCACCTTGGGACTTGTACCCATGGTGTTTCGAAGGTCCGAACCCTTGAGTTTCTCAATGCAACTTTGTATCTTGATTTTGAGTCGCTTCTTTTTTTGGGCTGATTTGAAAGGAAATCCAAAGGACCACGTGCGGGCCGAATTGCCGGGGGTCCATGTGCCAAATCTGGTTGGTCATGGAGGAAACTGACCCAGAAAGCATCCTCATTGGAGTCGGTTTGTTGTTCCTAGTGATTCCGAATTCTCCACGGAGATGATCACTCAACTCTGGGCTGTCCGTTTTCTGACCCCGAAAAGTTTAACCGTGCGTCAAATTTTCGGACACCCAGCCACTCACTAAACCAACTAAAAGGACCTAAACAAACCCAAGGAATCGGATGAGTCGTTGGTTGACCCCCAGAATTTTAGGGGCGTCTTTAAAGGGTTGCACGGAGAGCAGCACCCTATCCGAGGCCCCAACAAGATGGGTTGTAGCCCCCAAAATTCTGGGGTGAATTCCCTTTTTGATGGGTGGTTTGAGGGGCCAGGCACATGTTTGCCACTTGGTCTAAAACGATAGCGTTCAACCAACGAGCCAATGCATTCTTCGGCCAAACATGGTTCTAAAGGGAATCCATCCCACTCGCAATATGTTCTTTCCAGGGAACAGCACGGTAACTGTTCCTCACTTTGACCCACAAAGTTAGTCGAAAAATAAAAACAAATATAGGCAAGTGGAAGATTAAGACGGCTTGGAACTCTCTCCTTTTCCGAAACAGCCCCTGTGCACTTCCATGGTGGTGGCGGGGAAAACTGCGAGTTGGGAACATAATGATTGAAACGGGTGGCAACTTCAAAGAATCAGTTGAAGCACTGTATTTTGCGGCTGGACTAGTTGGATGTCAGGTGAACTTTTGATTTGTTGGGTTACTTCTTTAGACCCCGGACCCCGCAAGGATTTCAACCGGTTTTTGCAACCACCTTCTTTATGGCATATCTGCAAATGGGGAAACCGAGGGTTTGTTGAGCTGTGAGTAGTTGGCTTGCAAAACCCTCGCACCCACTCAGAAGATCCAATGCCAATCAGGCCTAAGGAAGCTGGGGGGGGGCCGGAAGCCATGGCAACGGTCGATTGACTTTAGCGGTTTTTGGTTTTGGTTGCGGCTCCCTGCCCCCTGCCCCCAAAACAAAGTCACCACAGTTTGGAAGACCGGTTTTCCTTTTGGCTTTCCTATTAGCCAATGCAACAAAAAGGTGCCGTCCAAAAAACCCACAAACCCAAGTGGTTTGATCCAGCCTCAAAACGTGGGCGGGTCCAAGCGAATTAAATTCATGCCGGTGCTGCGAACATCATGGACTCGCAGGGCATCTCGCAGCTCCAGGCTTGCCTGGAGAAACCACCTCCCAACCTGGTACCAAGGGGAGTTTGGACATGGTTGAGCAAGCCTGAGCAAGCAAGGTGCATGTTGGCGCTGGAAGGGAAACCAAAGAAACCCTCCAATGATCCACCCTTGTGCGCGAGGTTCGGAGCAACCCTATGGGCTGCTTCATCTCATGGAAGCCTCCCGAAGGTGGGTGTTTTCTCTGAATTTCATTTCTGGGCTGCCCTCAAATGCCATGATAAAGTTCAACTTTTAGCGGGTTAAATGGAAACTACCGCTAAACCCTGAAAACTGAAAAACCTAAGGGGATGGCTTGGCGGTGACGCTTTGGTGGACATTTCGGGACTTCATGTCCAACCACTTAAGTTCGGTTCCCTGCTCCGAGGAACCAACAGTTTGTGCGTCTTTGGGCATTGGCCGACCGTTTCTAATGCGGAGCAACCCTAGTATGAGGGCCTGAATGCAATGAACAAGTAGGACCAGGGTACTCCACAAGCCAATTAAGTCCTCATGAGACAAGAATCCATTCTTCATCAAGCAGCGAGATGAAGCAAACTAATTTATTTATTTTTTTAAAAAAAAGTCATGATGCATTTGAGGTGCACACGCGCAATACAACAGCATGCGTATCAACGGCAATGGACATGTATAAACAAGCACCGGTCTGTGCTTCGCAAACAATGCAGCCAAATCCAACATCAAAGCAAAACAGCACACAAAGTCACAAAGGCGCAACACTGCTCGAAGAAAACGCACTCACGCACATGCACAAAGTCAAATCATCAAGCACGGCACACACCCAGCGCGTGCGTCAACTGAAACTCCTGAAAATGGTTCCCACATGGGAAACCACAAGGCCAAATCCAGCAGATCCGCTGCTGCAAGTACAGCAGGGGCGTGAAATTGTGTGACGGTCTGCATAGCGAACACAAAAAAACACAAAGCTCTCTCGGCACAGGACGACCAACATACTATTGGTGGAAAAAATCACACCACGCAGGATATCGCAGGATGGTAACACCTGTAAATATCCGGATAAGCCACATACCAAATGGTGTATAGTGTATATGTCCATCAACAGTACGATGATTAAAACCTCTGGTCAGCGTCCATGTCATGTCGTGTCTATTGCAAAATACCAAATGATGTCAAGTCAAAACACAACCATCCTGGAAACAATCCAGGGCCATGACAATACATCAGGGCGGAATGTCTATGCAGCCTGGAATTGTTGTATGTTTGGAGCCCTCGGGCAGCTGGTCCATATTTGGATTCAAATTTGCGAGTGTGTGTGTGTGTGTGTGTGTTCCCCGCCTCTACCTCAAGCACATTCTTTCAAGAAGAAACCACACCCACGCAACACACACATCTTCCGGAATGCGCAGATACTCAGCCAGGCTCCCCACATCGCCACAGGCTGCATCTGCGGCATCTGCGGCATCTGCTGCATCTGCGGCATCAGCATCGACGGCATCGACGGCATCTGCTGCATTGGCTGCATCTGCGGCAAGCCAGCCTCGCACAAATGGCTGAATACAATTTAGCCATAACCAAACACATTCGAAGGGGTTTGTTTTGTCGCAGAATCTCACCCCATGATTAGAATCCCCTTGGCGCCGAAAGTCAAAACATTGCTCGCAAAGCGAGCAGTAACTTGCTGGAATCTGGGACCCGAAAAGCCAGGGTTAGGTGGTTCAAAATATGTCAAGGAACCAACATACCACTATTCAGCTTCCCACGCGTGTGGTTTGGTGCTCCAGGCTCGTTCCCATCCCTCAACAACCAGGGGCTCAAATCCCACAACCTGAACAATTCTTTCAACGGGTAAACCCGGGAAGTGCGCCATATTGTTTTCGTGAAAAAGCATGGAGCCCCAAACGCATGGGATTCCAATCAAATTATCTTGAGCACCTCGGCAACACAACTCTTTTAACTAGAAAGCACATATGGGTGGGTCTCTTTTTTGTTGTTTGGGACCCCAACAAGTGGTTGGACAAAAAGGGGTACACCAACTCCAAAGAAAGACCGCATTTCTGTGGACCCAAGGGGGTCCCGACAACGATTGTCCACGGGCAAGGGACACATTGATTTTCGTTCTTTTTGTGATGAGTTGCAGCCGTTGCTGACTTCCGAACGAGCGGATTGGCCAGAAAAAGTAAGCAAACGTTCTTTGTTTACCATTGAAATGGTCCGAACCCAAAGGTTTGAAGTGCAGGAACTCAGGGAGTGAGGTTGCTGTGATTCCTGCATCCATATAGTGGCTCTAGCAGCACGGCATAGCACTCTCTATTATAGGTGTGTATATATATATATATATATATATGTATATATATGTACTAAGAAAACACTTGCGAAACCAAACAAAATAACCCCTTTGCAGGATGTTTCAGTTGTCTTGGTTAGAAACATCAAAGGCAACAATAACAGCTGTGGGCATTTCGTGAGCCTTACCAGAAACACACATGCGATTCGTCAGAAATGCTTCGACACCTCGATGTGTTTCTGGGTGGCTAGGCTTTCCCACTATCGTCCCCAGAAATGTCCAATCACTTTCCCTCAAATTGGTGGTCTGGAGCCCAGTGGTTTGGTGGTTAACAGTAGTTTCCTATTCACCCTCTCGAAGAGCCAGAGGTTCACATCCCACCACCAATCCAAACCCCCCAAGTAAGGGACACCTAAAATAATCGAGAAACGTCACCGGGAAACACTCACGTCCAGTCTGGGAGCTAGTTCGGTGGTGAGTCATCCCCTCTTGATCCCCCAGTACTGCGTGGCTAACCCTTGCAAGCATCCGAGCGGAGACAAACCTGACAAACCCATTGGGTGGTATTTGGTGGCTACTGCTTGGCTGCTAACCAATTAGCCCGCACAGTTGGTGAAAGTAGATGGCACAATTCCGCGGTTCTCATCTTTGCTTTCCACTGGCAAGGGCCTCAACAGGTTCCCTGTTCTTCCAGTGGGAAATCGGTGTCACTTCGAGGAGAGTCCTTTCGGTTCTGCAGGGAAACCAAAAAGGAAACCAACTACAGTAGGGACTTTCTGGGACTCATTGAACGTTGACTCCACTCTGGGAATCCCAGCTGTCCGTTCTCCGATCCCCTGCCAAAAGTTTTGACTTGCGGGTTACATTCGGAAACCCAACTACCAAACCAGCAAAAAGCCGAAAAACCTAAAAGCCAACTAAAAACGACAAAAAATCAAAGAAACCAACGAACAACCTAGAAACACCTAAACTGCCACTAAACTAAACCAACGGACAAAACCTCAAAACCTCCAATTCCTGGAGCCATCGCCGGGTCTCGCCCGCCGATCCGCCCTCCGCCTTCATCAGCGTAGCATAGGCTGCCGCGATGCCGATGGCCGCCGCGCTGGCAAGGTCCACCTCGAACAGGGATCCGGATGCATTATACACCTGAACACTAGGCTGGAATTAGGACCCCAGCAAAAATATGTCCTTTTTGCCTGGTTGGTGGAAAACAAAGGGAACCCAAAAATGCAAAAAGGGAGCTAATTCTGGGGGAGAACATTGCAACTTGTCAATGGTGGTTTCCCCTGATTTCGGTGTTGAAAAAGCCACATGTTGTCCGGTTTGAGTTCGGCTTTGGTCTTTGGGGTAGGCTTAGAGCGCGACAAGGGGTGCTTCGGGGCAGCTCTCACGGCAGGTGCAGGTGGTTCCGGGTCTCTGGGAGGGGTTTCCCTTTATCCAGGGAGTAGAGGAGTCCAGCTGAAACCCAGGATAAAGGATGAACAGGGCTTGCCTTGCTGGCTCTCCAACCGATTTGGCGTCCTTTATGCGCAATTCCCCAAAACGGTTCATTCTTAACACCCGGAAGCAAGTTTCGCATGGACCTGCAAAAGCAAACGACAATTCCAAAACCCTTACTTGAGGGATAAGCAAAAGACCTTTATCATGGTTAACACCCCAATAAAATAGGCAGAGGGATGGGTTCATCTCGGCTTCCCTTGGCGGGAAGCCCCAAATTTACCCTCTACAACCAGCGGTTCAAATCCAAGCCACCAATCCAAACCACCAAAGAAGAGCAACCTGACCTTTCGAACAGAAGGTGCTCCGAAGGGAACCGATTCCTGAAAGACCATAGGCGAAATGGCCACGACCACGTGTCCACTTTTAGCTACCATCTGAAGCATCTGTTGTCTCACTTTGGGCTTGCTGGACTGAATGTCTGTGCCCGAAAGGAGCTCTTTGGCTCTTTCCAGACAAGTGACGTATAGGGCCAAGAATGGTCCGATGTCCCACCAGCCACGACATCGGGTCATATCACGTGCGTTGTCATACTCATAAGCTGCAGCTATCAAGTCGTGCCCGGACTCCTGCGCGGAGTCAGCTTCTGGCTTCCGTGCTGCCCTCTGCTCCTGGAAGGGGAAGAAGCCCATCCGGCTTGCCAGCAGGCAGCCAGCAGTGAGCCGAGCGAATCGCCAAGATGGCACGAAACAATGGGGCATCTGCGGAGCAACGATCTGCCATGCCAGCACAGCTCCTCCGCAACGCATTGCAATGCCCAAGAGTTTGAGATGGCAAGACACATGCAACCGCCAAGCCGGCCTTCCCTTCATATGCTTCCAAGTCAGGCCACGCAAATGCCCGACATGGATTCAGCTGGCTTACAGGGCGAGAGGCACCCGACCTCTGTTCCTCAGCGGGCAAAGGCGGCTGGCCCAGAACGCAAGGGACTGCGCCCAGAGATCCAGGCGCTGAAATCCTGGGAACATGTGCCCGGCCCGCCAATTCCCAAAGGTGGGACCTGCACGACTTCCATCAGTTCAACAGGCAAAGCCTGTTCCAGGCACGCGGGCTGAGCTAAGCGCCAGGCCACGTGTTCGCATTGCCGCTCGCCCCGGAAATGCATCAACTTTTCATCGAGATGAAAGCAGCACAGGAGGCCGCCGACTGGTGCTGCGTGCCAAAGGCCGGGAATCAAGAACAGTGCGCTACACCTGCCTACTCCTCCCACCCGTCCTCCCACCTGCCGGGCATCAAGAGTTGCACTCCTGATCAGGCACTGCCGTAATAGGCTATTGCGGCCTATTTGGCTTCCGCGGAAGCAGCTGAGCGCATAAGCAAAGTTGCTTAAAGGCGATTCTCAGCTACAAACAACACTGGAAAACAAGTGGGAAACACTGCGAGCTCTGTTCAAGATTCACAACTGAAGCGCTCAAATGTGGTCACTTAAAAGGGGACGTCGGATTTTGTTGTTGCTCATAGATGTACGCGCCTTGCACCCTTCCCTCGTCTGGGCACATGGCGCACTTGCTGCTTGCGACAAGCAGCTTCTTACCCTTTCTCGCAAGCTCGCGCTGGCGTCAGGATCTCAACGAGCTGGCGCTCGTCCCTAAAGCCGAGTCGGTCAATCTCCATCAGCAAGCAATGCATTCTCACCTTTGGAATTTCATGCCCCATGCCCGGACATCTGGAAGCAATCTTCAGGAAGCACGAGATCGGTTTACAGTGCACAGTGCTTCATTATGCTCTGGGATATGTCTAGGCATGCAACTGTGAGAACTCATTCCTGCACCCAGAGTCAAAGGAAGGCAACACCTGCGAGTAAATCGTGCACAACACCGACTCTTTAATGCATTTGGCCTGAACTCGTTCATTTTCATATTGAGCCGCTCAAATGCGCGATCTCTTACCAATTGGGTTGGTGTGGCCCCCTGTCGACAAAGAAGCGCTTTTGCTACAAAGGCCCCGGGAACAGTGGAAGACACCATCAAACGCCGGCACATCACGCGTTTCAGCATGCACCAGCCGAGGCACCCATGACTGCGCGTGAACGCAGATGAACGTTGTTGTTTCATGCAGCCCTGCTTGACTGCCAAGTTCCAAAGACCGGGGCTTTCCAATAGGTTTCAGATTGCTGTCTGCATGGAGCTGATTTCACCATGGCAAGCTCAAGCACCTGGGTGGCACGTGTTTGTTGTTGCCGTCAATGTTGTTGTCACAAACCCTGACTGCATTACAGAAAGGATCCTGCGCGGTCGTCTTTAAGAATCCTATATGGCTGCTGCGTGTGACTGAACGCAAACAAAAGTTGCCGTTCAATGCCTGAAGCTCTCGTTTTGCAGCACAAGCACCTCAGATTTACCATGACGACGAAGAACACGCACGACTCTTTGCACGTCACAGGGTCACATGCCGGAGAACATGACCAGCCCTTCAAAGCTGACAATGGAAACCAAAGCGTTTCAGGGCGCAAGGGATCGAAAAGCGCGGCTGCGGCGAGATACAGAAGGCAGGCCTTCGCGGCGATAAATTTCGCAAAGCCAGCGCCAAGCCGGAAGGAACCTGCCTCGGCATTCAGCACGGTCGGCGCCTACGTGGTTTTCCAAAAAGGTCAGCAGTGACCCTTCTAAGTTGGCGCCTTGCAGCTTGAATGACTTCTGCACAATCTCCACCCAAGCGTGTTGCAGCTTTGCCGAACACCCAGCAACCTGTGACCACAGGCCTTCATTGCAATTCCTACCCCGCTGAGGTTGCCAGGCCGCTTGCGGGACTTTGAAACTTGACGTCGCAAACTGCTCAGCCCGGTTGGCAAGCCCGCCGCAAGGGCATTGTCTGAAGCAACGCAAGAAAAGAACAGCAGCAACGCCGGGTTTGCACGTCGGCTGGGGCACCTGTTTCTCAGTCCACGCAAAAAGCACTGCTCTGCTTCGCCACGAAATCTCAGCTTTTTGCATAGCGTGCTTAGGCTCCTATGGTTAAACGCTGCCTTGCGGAAAAGAAGAATGTTGCAAGCTGAACCATGTTTCCCTCCCAGTTGAAACAAGAGCAGGCAAGTCTCTGCCAGAATGAGCTTCTAAACTTGCAGCTGCGGACCTTCTGCAAGAGCTTCTCACCTGCCGCAGGCAGTCATAGGTCAAAACCGGCGCTTCTATTTACAGCATTCAAGGGACCTGACAAGGTAAGGCGTAGTGAGCGGGTTCCTACTCAGCAAGATTTGCCATTTGCCACGATCTGAAGCTCTGAATGCAGCGATTGAAGAGGGCAGCTCAACGGTATCAACCAAAGGGCATGTTGGCTGCGACATAGGTTGCCGCAACCTGCGCCAACTTCTCAAGGTGACGAGGCACGCTCTCAAATGCATTACCCTTACACGCTTGCCGCAGCGCACCGCGTAAGGGCACCAAACAAAAATCCCAGCCTTGTGACCAAATCTTTTTGTGGTTGCGTGCGAGGAGCGCAAATGAACGTTGTCGTTTCATGCCCTTGCTGCACATGCCCTTGAAAGGCTTCGGCCACTACTGCTTGACTAAGTTCCAAAGACTGGGGCTTTCCAACAGGTTTCAGATTGCTGTCTGCACGGAGCTGAGTTCACCATGGCAAACTCAAGCACCTGGCTGGCACGTGGATGGTGCTTGAGACATGTCAGCTCTGGCTCTTTCTTTGGAGGGGCCATCGGCAGCGCTGCTGGAGAGCCATCTGTCTCCAAGTCCTTTCACGCAAGCAACGGCTATGAGACAGCCTGAGCTGCAAAACTTGCATCCGCATCGAAAGACTTCTGCTTGGGGCCACTTGGCAAACTTGCGAAGTCCGCTTGTGGCTCGGGGTCAGAAGCTGCAAAGCTGAGCTTCCCAAGCTTGATCATCTTGATCAAAAGAAAACAAATTGAATCCTTCGGAAGCCGCAGGGAAAGCAGCTTGCCGCGAAGCACATTGCCTGCGAGCTGCTCGCACTAAGCTTGATCCGCGTTGCCAAACCTAGGGGCCTAGAGAAAAGGCCAAACCGGGAGCATGTCAGCTCGGGCTGACCCGGGTAAATGTCCTTCATTTCGTTGCTCACTATGCTGCGTGCGAAACATCCTCTGCCCCAACATGCGCAACTCCTTTGAAGGCGCCTTCCAGGCGGGCTCTTTTCCACTTCAGCAAGCTCTGCGGGCACCTCTTGCTATCTTTGAGCAAGAGTCCACAAGCACAAAGACTTTTGCATTCTTTGGCTCTGCGCGAATCAAGTACTTTGATGGGTCGTGATGGGTCGCAATGAAATGCGTCGGGCAGCTGCATTTCTTAGCCAAGATCTCAGCCACCAGACTCAACTGTGTGGACTGTGTGGGTGGCATATTCGGCGTGTCAAGTCTTTCCATGGCTGCTGCGAGACATGGGCGCTTTCACCGCCATCTGCAAAATGGTCTACGTCAGCAAAGAATCAGTCGTAGCTGAGCTATATAATGCTCTGCTTTCCTCTGAGCCGAAAGCAACCATCGCAGGTGTCCTTTGCCAAGGGTAATGACCAACGACTGCTCGAGTGCTGTTGGAGACCCCGACTTAGAGTCTTGGGGTCCTAGAAACAAGGCCACAAAATGAACCCAATAGCAGGAACATGCAAAGTTCTCCCAATGCGGAAAATGAGCATCATATCATGAAAAACATATCACAAGCACTTGTGATAGGCCTAGGTGATCCCCAACGGCAGCCCCCAGAAGCGGTACTCACCAGCCGCGACCAAGGACGGAATCCGGGCTGAATTGAACCTCAAGGAGATGGTCGGCGACACGGTGCTGCGGATGCTGCCACACAATTGATTGGCTCAGTCCAGCCAGAGTTGAACTTCCTCCCTCCCCTTGGGGATCCCTGTGCTATCCCTTGTTTGGCTGTTGGCAGTGACCAGAAACATGGCGCCGCCTCGTTGACTCATTCCCCCCTCCGGTCAGCTCAGCTCCCTTCCCTGCCGTTCGTACCTCATGAGTTCCATCCCGAACCCGCTCGGCTCGGCACGTGCTTTGACGCATGCTTTGTGTTCCGGCCTCCCATGTTTACATGGAATCTCACTGGCCCCTTGGACATTTCGTGGTAATGAACCAGCAAGACCCTCACAACTTGGCCTTCATAGGCATCCAACCCCTTGTTTCCTCAGAACAAAACAAACAAACAAAAAAGCTCAGGTGATATCCCCAACAGCAAGCGGTGCTCTTTTTAGTGCTCTTTTTCCACCCCGCCTATCTGGGCGACCCCAAAGCTTCCAACTGGGGAAAAAACACTTGCGGCGGTAGGCGGACACAGGCGTTGACCCCTTAGGTGATGCCCAGCATCGGATTTCGGACGGACTCCCGCCTGGTACTCGCCATGCGAGAGCTCCGGCACCTGGCCCAGGGTGCAATTGCCACTTCTTGTGGGTGTTCACCCCCCTTGAACAAGACAACATTATATATATATATATACATGAATATAATTTTGTATATTATCCTGAGGCACCCAACGTGCCCTTCTTTTTTAGGTACGATAAAAAACGCTCGAATTACCGATTTCTGCTCGACCCCCCAAAAAACGCTCGCCCCCCGAAAAACGCTCGACCACATCCCCTTCTTCCATCCAGAGGAAGGCGGGATTGTTACGCTTTTTAAATTTGCACTCGTTTGCGGATATTTGCGCTCGTTTTGCGGATATTTGCGCTCGTTTTGCACTTCGATTTCTGCTCGCTCCTTTTGAATATTCAGCGACCGATCATCTTGGAGGACCGACCAGCCCGGTTTTGGGAAAAACGCTCGAAGCAGGAAAAAGTGTACGTTTACCATATTTTGGTGACGACCCCTGGTTTTGCAATACGTTTGGGCTAAGGGCAGAAATTATGTAACATTACAATGTAACGAAGGGTGCTCCAGGATATAATATATCATATAATATATTATATGCTCTATGAGCCCTTGATGGGAATGTTCGGTTGTCCAGCAACCCTCAATGCTTCGTAACCCAAGTCAGAAATTGCGTTGGACTCCTCCAAATTGCGGGAGTTATGTCTGATTTACTCAACCATCTTCCCCAAAAGGTCCGACTCGGCTTGACAGATACAATCCGGCCCACAGAGCAAGCAACGTCCAACCGACGTCTTGGAGCAAACCCTTGCTTGGAAGTCCAGGAACTCGGGAGCCCCAGATCAGGCTCCGTCTCCGGCCTGGGCCGGAGCGGCCATCGCGGCGGACATCGGCGTGGCCGCGGCAGCTGCAAGGGGCACTGGCAGTGTGTCTGCCAAGCGCAGCTGCAGGATGCCTATGGGCGAGGTGGAGGGCGTTCGGACCAGAGACCTCCAGTGGAATATGCCTTGGATGGGTTCCATGCTGCGAAATCAAAGATGCCGGTAATCTGGATAGGGGCTAAACAATCAACTACCTGGACCCTCAAACTACCCATAACAAGGGGAATTTGCCAACCACAATTTTGGGGAATTCATCCCGTGTGTTTTTGCTAGGTAATGTGCGGGTCCAGGTGCAGTATTCTCAGTCCGTGTACTGTTTGCCAATGGAAAGCCAACAGGTCAGGGCAAAGGTGAAGTCTGCCAAATGGCTTTAAGAATTGTCAGATTCCAGTTTTTTGCTGATTTGGTTTGGTGGTTTGGAGGTGAGGGTGTAGTTTCCCAATAACCTTCAGGTCGAACTCCCAAATCGCAAATCCTAACCTCCAATTGAGAGAAAACTGTGATTCAAAGGCTCAGTCGTAGCCCCTTTGTATACAGTGAAACTCCCTTCTGAAATATATCAGGTAAGCATAAATCTGGACTGGTTGTCTTCATTCACTCACTTGAATTGAGGGATCCACAAGTATACGGAAGCTTCATCATGAGTTCGCTTGCTCTACCCCCAGGTGAGCTCATCATAATTGATGCAAGCCGAATGTACATTGCTTAGTGTTTCAGGAATTTGACGCTAAGCCTTGAGAGAGTCACAGTTCAAGCCAAAGAAAACGCACAGTGCATGCCCCCCTTCGCAGTTGGAACTCCCCCCCCCAAAAAAAAAACAAAGAGACCGAAAAGGCGCAGCATTGGAATACCAGTGGGCGATACCTGAGGGAAGATAAACAAATGTATTCCCCCCCACCCCACCCCAAACCACAACGAAACGCTTTGGTGACTGGTGGCTGTATATCCCATCCCATGCACCCCTTGGCAGGAGTGGTTTTGGGGCAGTGGAAACCATCTTACATTGGCGTGAGGGCAGCCCTCGCACACAGGCAGCATTTCTAGGAAGTGACGCCATGTCCACTCTTTTCAACCATTCTTCCCTTCGAGAAACAAGAGATTATGTCTTCTGCTGTGGAGTTAGTTGGTACCCTTGTTCGGGTGATTCGTTTCCCTGGTTCCTAGCGCTGTACCAGTTTCACTTTGGTGGTTTTTAAAGGACACAACCAAACAAATCCATGTTGGGCGGGGTGTCCAACCTAAAGAAAGACACATCCAGATAGGTTTCCAACGGATCCCCGGAAATCAGAATCCTTGAGATGAATTCACAATGCTCCCCGTTTTCAGTCTTCCAGAAGCCGAGTCAAACGGATGAGCACATGAACCGAAAAAAACGGGTGCATAATGAACAAGAATACATGCACAACAAGTATTGCCGGAGTTGTGCAGATAATGCATCCTGATCATCCCCTCGGTTCTTGCGAAAATTTCTCAGATGCACAGGAGCCCACTGATCAATAGGAACTGCAGAGGAGACTCCGTTCGGTTTTTTGGAGTCCCGTTTGGAGATCTACTGCGACATCAGACAAAGACTTCGCTCATGTTCTGCAACATCGTTTCCTCAGCCGGCCCTGGCCCCTTTTGAAAGGGGAACCAAAAGGGATGTCGTTTCAATTACGGGTGTTTTCACGTTGGCCCAACCTCCCTCCCTGCCTGCGGTTTCCGGGACCTGCAGAAGCCAAGTGCAATGGACGATCGGACGATGCGGGCCTGTGGACCGGGATCCACCGGATCATTTCCTTCCGGGTGGGAATGAACCGAGAAAAACAAATCCCGGGAGCATTCCCTCCCGAAGCCGGACTCTCTTGGCCAGAATCTCCCGTTCGTCCGTGAAAAAAAACCATTTCCGCTCGCGTCCTCTGTGATTAGATGCGAAGAACCCATGTGGTCGGATCAAAAGGAGTGGCTTCTCACGAGAGTCAAACGGATGCCCCTTGCGATACCCCAATCACAAGCTCACTCAAAAGGGGATTCCCCAACGGTCTCACCAGGTCTCACTACATGGGTACGCAAAGCCCCTGTTTTCCAAATGTTGGCTTTCAGTGGGAATCTCAAAGGAGCGCCTCGTCACGAAGGTCTTGGCAAGCCTTGTGTAAAGGAGTTTACTGCTCCAGCCTCAAGATGCCCAGAAAGCCATGGTCCATTCCTTCCACCTCCCGACCAATTTTGCGGGGCCCCTGTCCGGGCCCCTTTCGCATCTTTTTCCAACTCTACTACAAGCCAAAAGCGAGAAACGGCGTTGCAGCTCCGCGCCTGAAGCTCCGGACGGGGAGGCCTGAGACCGCGCTGCGATTCCCCCGGAGTGATCGATCCAGTTCTGTGCAACCACGCTGCCGGTCAGAACATGCGGTCACCTGGACATGGGAATGTCTGATTCTCCCTGGTTTCCCTGAGAAAGTCATCATAAGTCAACATTGACCATAGACTGCTGGATATCGTGCTCAAACCTCATTGGTAGAGCATGAACTTGTCTTACAAGTTCCTGTCCATCCCCTTCTAAGAGAGAAATCCCTCCTAAAGTCGTCAAGTGGTCAAGTGTCGACGGAGTTGCTCAAGCGAGTGAAACACCTTAAGACACGAAGCCACCTCTAATTGGAAGGTTGCCAATTCTACCAGCACCAATCCCCTTGCGTCAAACCCCATGTTCAGAACCAGTGCCCAACTTACAGCTTGAAGACGGAACAGTCGTCCTTTAAGTGACTGCATGAAAACAGCTCAGATTCCAGTTGGCAAAACTCAATCGCATGCTTGACAAGGACTTGCCAACAATACGTGCTTGTAAATGAGTTGGACAATGTGCATGCACAAGCAATCCTATATGGGCAATGTGTTTTTGAGCGTAATTTTTCTGGGGAACCTGTGGTACGGCTACGAATCTGTGCTCACGCGTCATGATTCGCGGCTCAAAAATCAAGAGCTAAGCCGCAGGTTTTAGTGGTTTCCATTTACCCAGGCGCCATTTTGCGGATTCCATTCGAGCCCCAACCATTTGGCTGCATTTTCTTTGGGGTTGTAAAGAGACTCCTAAAGGAAACCACAGTTTGTCTTTCTGGTGCGCGAGCCCCTAAAATCCAAGACCTATTTGGGTATCACTAACGGTGTCTGCTTGAACTTGGACCAACCGAGCTTTCCGACTCCGTTGGCCCAAAAAAAACAAGCCGAGTGGATTCGAGTCGCACAATCAAACACTTCCTGAGTGGCAAACAAAAAGCCCAAACCCTTTCTTTTCCACAATGGTCCAAACGGTGTAAAAAGTGTAAACATCTTAAGTTGGGTGATGATCAACTACCCTTTCTCCCACTAACATGGCACCTGACAGGCCCCCTCCAGGAAAAACAAACTCAACCACATGGGTGCAAAACGCCCAACTCAGAAAGAGTTGACAAAGCTAACGCCTCAGGTCAGAAGGCCCCGTTTGATCTTCTCGGCTTTCTTGGGCCCCCAGCGATCGCGGGGGTGGGGGCGCGTTGCGCGGCAGCGGTGCAACTGGCCGAAAGTAGCCGCAAACAAGGCAACCAGTGGATTCCCATACGAGTGAACCGCTGGATTTTCGCAGGTTTCGGCGAAAATCCCACGAAATGGGGGTTCCAAAGTAAACATTGCAAGTTGCTCATAACGGTAAGTCACAGCCAGCACCCCCCCAAGCACTGATTTGTGGATGCCGTTCTTAAGATTATTGAACACGGGAAAAACCAGGCAAGTTGGGGAGGGGGGGGGTGCGAGGTTCAACTGCGTGCGTTGAACGCGCATCCGCGCATGGAAAAGGTGGTTACCTGAAGACTTACAACACTTACAGGTCCCAAGTTGCTTCTCTTTCCACGAGCCCAAGTCAAATTTCGCCCCAGCCCTCTAATGCTGACCCCGTATTAAACCGCTTCAGTCTATTGATTTCTCCCTTGGGACCTTGCAGGGGTCTTCATTGGACTCACGAAGCAGCCTTCCCCCAGTCCACAAGTCAGCGACGACGAGGAATGCAGCGGAATTCCAGCCAATGTCATCCGGGTCGCGCATGCCGACACCTGCCAAAGACGCCTCCAGCTGCCGGAAGACTTATTTTAGTTTGTTTGGCCGAGTGCTTTCTTGAGGGGCTGTTCAGGTTTAAGCGGAAACAAGCAAGAAGCCACAAAGCACTCGGCCATGCGATGCTGAGCAGAGTGAGGCGCCACAAACTGCAGGCGACTCCCTCAATGCCGGTGACAGCAAGAAGAAACCTCTGACATTGAAGCTGTGGCCCGCCTCCAAGACATCGAGAGATACTGATGGACCGAAGCGGTTCCCATTTTGACACAACTCCCCTTTGTTCATCTTCCAAAACCAGGAAGGGGGGGGCTTGGGTTTGGCACGAAGGCTTCCGACATCTTTCGACCCTCTCCAACCCACCAGCCCTCCAGGCAGTCAACCGGACGTGCCTCCCGGGAAGCTGGACCTTGCAAACTCAAGCCTTGAAAGTCTTCAGATCAAAAGATTCGCCTGGACCCTCAAACTACCCATGAAAAGGGCACTCACCGACCAGAATTGCGGAGCGATACAGTAACCCCTTGTAAAGCACATCAGGGTCCAGGAGACTTGTTTATGGCTAAGCATTCCCAAAAGTGTGAAGTCCAGTTTGTGGGGCAGTGAGGTATATAGCAATTTCTCTGCGGCAGAGAGCTGGGCCGAATCTGGCAACCGTACTTTTGGGCTGCTATAACCCACTCTTAAGTTGGAAATTTGAGAGCTCAGGTATTCACCTTGCAGATTGACTATGACAGGCAAACCACAGAAAACTAAAAGCTTCCAAGACACAACTCCGCACACCCTTCCAAACACCTGGCAAGTCGATGGGACTTTCGCACCAAAAGATTACCCCTGACGGAACACACCCGGATTTATCAACTGGGGGCTTTATCTACCACGGGTTCCCATCAAATTAGACATCAGGACTGCCTGGCTTGCAACAAAAGGACCTGAACATCCTGAACATAAAATGTCACCACCTTGCTACACCCATGACTAAACATACAGCAATATTGGACGAATATGGACGTCCGTTGGGCAACTGAAATCTTTGCACGCGAGACAACACAGACACACACAGACAAAGCCTGCGACAAGCTAGCGCCGGGATCGTATCGCTAGCTAAGACCATGGCACCTCAGCGTTGGCGCAATTGAAAACTGCAACAAAACAAACACTTGGCCCACATCTGCGTACACCAACCTCAGCTGTCCAAACTGATTCCCTGCTTCATGTTTAAGTTGTGGGTTAAATGGAACCCCCTTGCCTAAAGCCTAACACCTAAAATCTATGGGACGGCTGGGAACCGCCAAGCAGCATCAGATGTTCAGATTCTGCTTCATATTCAGTCAGGGGTACTCCAAAGCGCTCCTCAGCGTGCTTGGGTGTGGGAAGGGTATGGGTGAAAGGCATTAGATTCTACGTGAGCTAATCTTTATTTCCCCCCAAGCATGCCATTCCCCTTTGCATCTTCAGGTGGATCCGACCATCCTTTGCACCGGTCGCTCAGAAAAAAAGAAAAAAAACCCGAGGTGTCCGACCATTTTCTGCCAGGCACAGCCCTTCTCTGACAATTTTCCGTGCTCTCTGGAGAGAAGGATCCCTGGAAAGCAACGGGAAGCACTGAATCATGTGCATTCCTTTCACACCTTTACCAATACCGGAGGACCCAAAACGGCGAAGATCTCGGTTTTGCACAACATTTGCAGATGAAGACCAAAAAAAACATTGCCTGCCCCAGGAAACGTTTAGAAACGCAGCTTTTGGTTCGAAGGAATCTAAGAACCTTGATGGCCTGGTTCGAGCGCTCGAGTTCGTTTGGCCAACCGGATCTGGCCCCCGGCAAGTGAAGTGGCTGGTTCAAAGAGGGAAAATCATAAGAAGCCCAATCTCCAGACTCAGGAGCTCCCGGGACTCCTTAAGACTTTGGGAGCTTCCGGCGGGTCTGAAGGAGTGCGTTGCAAAATTCGGCAGGGAGTGACTTCAGTCTCTCAACGTGGCGTTCCCATCAGCCGCTCCGGTGTGCTTCGTGGAGGGCGCCCTGAGTCTAGTGGCAAGATAGGGCACCCCAGATGGTGCGACTTGTCGTTTTCCAGGGGGTGAACACATGGGAAAAAACAGAATCATTGATGCTTGATTGTAAATGTAACAAGCTAGAAGTAAAGATGTCGATCAAACAAGTTGTGCAATTGAAACAACAAAACAGCAAGCATGTCCAGCTTATGAAACATAAAATTATATTATCACTGTACAATACTGCAGATGGGCGAAATCCTGCACCACCAAAGAAACCCTGGAATGATGGTTCCCCTGTCCATACCAGCAGAGGTTTCGCATGGTTTCCAATTGGTGCAAAATGGATTTTGTCCATCCAACCAACCCCATATCGACCAAACAGTTGCTCCCGGGTCCCGTTTGGCTGTGGGGTCCCGCCTCGTGTCGCTTCTCGGGACCGCCATCGCGCCTGGAAGAAAGCACACTGGTCCTTTATTGGATCGGGGGAATCCTGGGGCAAGTTTGGACTGGATATCAACATACCAACTATGGTGGCAAAGGGAAAGCCCTAGCCGTTCGACGTGTTTGGTGTGTACCAATCCGGATGGTGCGTTGCATCCATACCTTTTGAGCATGGCCCAGAGGCCCCTTTTTGTGGCCAAAGTGATCCTCCAAGCGGCTTGTGAGGGATTCCACCGATGCAATGGCGGTCCTAGACATTGGGGATTCCTGCTTCTTTTTTCCCCGCTGGAAGCGTTTTGGGGGTCGTCTCAACCCAGCAATCGACGCGACAAGGGGTGGTTTGGCGCAGCTTTCAGGGAGGGGGGGGGGGGGTTGAGGTGGCACTGGGCGCTAGGCTTTGTGAGAGAGATGACCCAACTGGTCACGAGATTCCCCTTCAGCACTTTTGAAGGTTTCAAAAAGGGGAATGGCTCGGAAACTCTGTTTGTGGTCGCGAAAGGGAGATGGCCATGCGTGCAGCAGGTAGGCGTGGAAGCGCACTTCCAAGTGCCTGCAGAGTAGTTGGGATAGGTTCGATATTGGTGGTATTGTGTATCATGTGACATGCGGCATTTCACACAGGAATGTTGCAGGCAAGCTCTTCGCGAGGCTGGGCCAGGGAACCTTGCTTGGGTCGGCGACTCATCGTAGTTGAAGATTTTTGGTGAGGACAACTATGACCATAGCTTGGGAGATGGCAGAATTCCTCCATGTTGCTTTAGTCATCCTCTTTGCTTGGGTATGAATTTTAACTAGGGGCCCTTTGGTGGACGTCATGTAGGTGGAGACTTGTGTCCACCATCGGTTTTTGAGGGGTTCCCCATTGAAATTCATTGCCGCCCCACATAAAGGGAGTTGTGCCATCTGCTTGCGCCCGGGACGGAGTGTTGAAGCTGTGCAGTGGCCATGGACAAAAGCGGGCTCCTGCTGTAGTTGAATCTCAGGGGACATTCTCTGAAAGTTGAAAGCAGGAATTGCACCACTGGTGGTTATCTTCCTCAGTTCATTTACCTGTATAGTAGGTAACCAAGAGAGCATGTCTGGTTCGCCGCTATAGGGGCAACTGTGATTCACTAGGAACGTGTAAAAGATCTGTGTAACATAAACTAACTCCAGGTAACAAAACAAGGATGCTTTTCATGGCGTCGAGTGTATTCACCAAAGTTGACCCTAGAGATCTACAACGCAGAAATCGCAAAAGAAACAGCACCTTGGGGCTTTCGATGGGTTTCTTTTTCCGGAATCGGAGACCGGAGCCCAGTTTGGACCTGGAAATCGCAACCCCAAAAGGTCCAAAGGGCGAACCCCGTGGGAAATGACACCTGTGATACAACAGGAAGGGCTGCCCAAAGTGACTACTCCCTGACTACTCCTCATATAAAGGGGGTGATTCCCTGCCACAGAAGTGGGTTGATAAACTTTTAAACCCCTCTTGCTCCCACAACCCTGGCTTGGGACCAGTGAGGATTCTAACTTGCCCTGGCGAAAGTGGCACGAAGTTGCGGGCCCGCGCCTGGCTGCACAGGTCCCTCCCCGGACAGCCTGGCGGAATTTTCGGTCGAGGCTGATGGACAACATGGGCCCATCTTTGGAGGCTACCCCCTTTCGGGTTAGATTCACCGGGGAACCAAAAGAAAACCACCCTTCCTCGGTTGCTTTCTGCACCCCTGCTAAAAGCTTAAGTGTTAGTGGCTTAATGGGAAACCCATTAGTTAGCAAAAAGTTGTAGTCCTAACATTCAAGCAAAATGCACCAAAGCTTCATTGCAAGTTTCCCCATGAGACAAACCCAAATGCGGGTGCCAGGTGGGATTGGTGTGGTAAAATGGCCAAGGGCGGTGTCCAGATTTAGCCCATCAACAGTATGAAGGGTCGATTCTAGCACAGGTGTACTCCTACGATTGTGCATCTGGCTTCCAGAGTACGGCCATTCTGTTTAAAAGGGAACCGCTTCACAAGTGGATTGACCTAAATCCCCAGGCACATGATGTGCACCAAAGGGTCCATCAAGGACCATTTACGCCTCACACTCAAGGGCCGAAGCCTGTGATCATGGATGTTCTTTGGCTTTCTGCCACACAACCCCCATTCTAATCATTTGCACCTCCCCCCTAAAAAAAGAAGACGAAGAAGAACAACACTTCATAAACCAAATCCAGCTCATTCCACCTGGCTGACAAAACCACGCCCTCTCTGGGCACCTGTGGCAAAGGGAGATATCTATGTACTCCTCCCAACTCTACTCAAACAGTCCAAGGAATCGTCTGCCTAACCAAGAAACATATATTGTCCTTTTATTTGCCCCCCCCTCCAAAAAAAAGAAGAATAATAATAACAACAACAACTTGAACTTTGTTTCTATCCGTTTGTTGTCCCTCAATAAACTGGTGGTAGCGACTCAAAAAGGACGGGCCAATTCATGGGACCCGCTGGGCCCAAAGCCGAGCCTCTCGTTCTCCGAGCCGAAGCCATGCTCCGCGTCGAACTCATGGAGCTTGCGGCGCCTTCACTTGCGATTGCTTGCGAAATCGGTAGGGAATGCAACATGGAATGAACCGGTTGGAAGGGGATTTGTAGGGAATCAGGGAATGTTGCGATAGGTAGGGAATGAGGGAATGGGTTTGGGCTTCCCAAATCAAGGAAACCGCCAGTTGGATGGTTTATAAGGGTCATTCCACTTCTCATTCCCTACTGAGTTTGGTGGATGGCAAGACGAAGCCGTGTAGGGCGATTGGGAAGCTTGATCCCAAAGTTGATCAGGACGTCTCTCAACCAGGGTTCCAACTTGAAATTCGGCCACTGTTGGAGGTCCAACGTGAAACTGAGGGAGTTTCTGACGCTGCTCCCAAAACAGGCAAAGTGAAGGTTCCACAAGGGGAAATGGAGAAAACCCCTCTCAAACGAGAGGGATTTCTGAGCCGTATAGGTCCGATGATGCCAACAGTCCTCACGAGCCATCCGCGCCTGCAAATGCGAGCGGAACTGGCTCACTCAAACCTGATCTGGTGGGGACGTTTAAGGGAACCCAAAGGGAAACCAAAGCAAATGGTTGGGCTCAAATAAACCCACATCACGCCTTGCTTTTTGGCAGGACAGTTGACACTAGACATGTCTAGAATGCAAACAAGTTGATCTTAAAAAGCTAAACAAAACAAACAACAACCAAACGAGCAAGCAACCAAACCAAACCAAACCAAATCAAACCAAACCACACCAACAAACAAACAAGCAAGCACGCAAACAAACACGCAAAACAAACAAACAAACAAACAAACAAACAAACAAACAAACAAAGCCATGATCAATCAAAGAAACACACGAACACACTAACGTACAAACAAGCGAACGAGCAAGCGAGCGAGCAAACAAACACACAAAGCAATCAAACACATGAACAATGAAGCACAAAAACCACACAAACACAAGCAAGCAAGCAAGCAAGCAAGCAAGCAAGCAAGCAAGCAAGCAAGCAAGCAAGCAAGCAAGCAAGCAAGCAAGCAAGCAAGCAAGCAAGCAAGCAAGCAAGGCATGGCATGGCATGGCAAGGCAAGGCAAGGCAAGGCAAGGCAGGCAAACAAGCAAGCAAACACACAACAAACAAGAACAAACACAAACAAACAGACACACAAACAAACAAATGACAAACAAACAAAAAACAAACAAACAAACTCACAAACACAGAGGTCACTTTTGGAAGTTGCGCGAACATATCGCCCTGAGGCAAACGCCACTCGCCCAGGTGGCGGTCGAACTGGCGCTTTGAAACTCGGTCCTGTCAAAACTGGGCTGTCCGTTTTCAGATCCCCTGCAAACTGAAGAAGTGGAAGCCCGAAAAGAAACAGCAAAAAACTAAACCCTAAAAATGGACATATCTAATTTGTTTGTGGAACCCAAATTAATAAGGGGACGGCTGGGAACCGAAGAAAGGAGTCGCCAGCGTCGCCAGCGGCGAGGAAGGCCAAGGTCATAAGTATCCCAGTTACCCAACTTACCATGGTTATAACCATCCCCGGGTTCCACTGCGCTCGAGCATGCCGCGAAGGTTGCTTCGGAACTTCGGATCTGCCTCTGGTGGCCTTTTTCCAAGAAATACCACGTGAGCATGGCGGCTTGTATTCATCCCACCTCCTAAACCTAGGATTTCAAACCATCCTTTTGCATCAGACCCTTGTGATAATTCTAAAGTCACACAGAGATGGTCAACACTCAACCCAGGATGAACATATGTTCTACCGTGACAACGTATGAAACATCCATGGCCCTCGGGGTGCTTTTGAGCTCGTTACAGTTTGTGCAGATATGTCCCATGACCATGCATTGGCGCCCCTGAAGTTCCATGGAGCTCGTCCCGCTCACTTTTCTGGCAAACCAGAGTTCACTCCAAGCTCCCAGAATGCTCTGCAAATGGAACCAAGCTGCCTACAATAAGGAGCCTTGGCAACAAACAAATCGAACTTTCCAACTCCAGAGGTAAGAGTATGACTGGAAGGATTGACCAATGCCACTGCAGCTTCCCTCTCCTGCGGGTTCGGCGTGCTTGGGTGGTTCTCGGCAGGCACAGTGCGGGGTGGGAATTGGCAAAATGGGGAGGGGAGCGAACCACCTGAGGCTTGATGACACTAACCAGGCCATTGACCTTCGAAGTGGGAAGTAGGCCGCCAAGGCAGCAAAACAAGTTTGAGGTTTGCCAACTTCCTGTATCTGCAACTGCTTTCTCGGACACGGGGTCACTCCAACTTGCAAACCACGAAAATTGGTTGCCCCCAACCAAAAGGCGAACCCAATTCTGTTGTGTGGCTCATCCCTCGAGTATTTGACCACTCACAAAGGTACTCCTTGGTTTTAAACACACATGTGCCACCAGGACCCTGACCTTGTTGTCAAACACCCATGTTAAAATTTGCACTTTGAAATGGCGTGTGCCACCCCTCCAAAAGGGTTTGATTAGGCGCTTAGACAAAACATGTATATGTCTAAAGGTCATGTCATGAACCCATAGTAGATTCTATGATCCATGGTCAACATGAGCGAATGCTACTCGCAATGGGCATACTGTGTGGATGGACGAAATCCTGCAGCAAAGCAACCCTGGAATGATGATTACCCTGTAAATACCAACACACAACGGGTTCTGAGCGTGCACCACACTCCGCTTCAGTTGGCACTCCCATTTCGATGGCAAGCCGGCCATGTCCGAGAATAATTACATGCTTCTTGACAATGGGTTTCTCTTAGTTTCTCCTTCAACAACATCCAGAAGGAGCCCTTTCCGATTTTATTCACGACACACTCGCGCACATACTTTGGGGTGTACGGGCAGTTTGAAGCCAACCTACAGCGGCAAATGAACTCAATGAATCTATTCATGGTTGACAATTGCCCCTAGTATGAGCAAAAATGAATAGAATGGGGTTGTGGGGTACTTCAAAAACCACATTGAGGCATAATCACAGTAGCAAATGATTTGCATTTTTTGCGGCCCCTTGTATGAATGGCTCTGCATTCTGTGGCCCTCACCGTCAGAAATCTCATATCACTACCATATTATTTAAACCTAAGGTACAGTGAACTCTCACTTGAGCAACCACTAAACCAGGATCTCGGACTTGGTTGTGGAAAACTGCTCCTTCTGGTACGCGTACGAGGGCATGGCCTTGACTCTTGTGTACCTGAGCCAGTGCAGCTTCTCGGGCTTTAACGCGACTTTGTCCTCGGTCGAGTACGCGTGTAGGAACGGGCCCATCAACCCGTAGCAGTGCGAGATCACGGTCTCGGTCTTGACCCCTAACGGAGTCTCGAACATGTCTGCGTCCACGATTCCGTCCCTGTACGCCACCGTGAGCATGAAAGTCAACCAAGCCAGAAAGGCAGAGAGACTTTGTGTTATTTTAGGCTTGCAACCCCCCATCCGGGAACAGCATTGAATATATAATTGATGTGTTTGCCGTATTGCATTGCAGGGAATGCTGCTTTCCCAACACACACAATGACAACACCATGCTGCTAACATAGCATCAGATAGCATCAGTAACCAACGGAGTGCTGGATAATGTTTAGCCCATATTGATCAACCCCAGTGTATTTCTCAACTTGCCGATGGCTTCAACTGCAACATCTTCAGCCCTGAAGTGGGATGCCTTCTTGACAGACTCGGGGTTTTCTTTACATCGATTTGAAGTCAGCAACGGGGGAAGGTTTCAATGCGTCTTCTCAAAAAAGCAACATACCTTCCTCCCGCTCCCGGCAGTGTCCCGAAACGCACGGGGTCGGAATCCAACGACCTGGAATTAGACATCAGTTAGTGCGGAGGATGTCGTAGATTTTGGGGGAGAACTTTACAACCCTTGGTATGGTAGCTGTTTGTTGGTTTGTGCAGCATGTCCCACTAACATGGGCATAACCAAAAAACCTAGAAACATGCCAAACACAGCGAAGAGAAGCAACCAACCAAACCAACGTAACTAGCACCAACCAATCAACAACCAACCTGCCAAGCCAGCCAACCAACATAGGGGTTGATGAAAAGGTCCCTGCGTGGGTTGACGATCAGGGAAACCACCAAAAAAAACTAAATTGCCCAAGCGGTAAAGTTCACACATGGTCAAAACTGGGGGGCCCAAAAAAAAACAACAACCCCCACATTGGAACACTTCTCCTGGCTTCTTGGGTAAGGCAATGTCAAGAAGGGCCTGGCGAGAGCTCCGCCTCACAGGCACAAAAAAAATAACTCACTTGGGAGGCAGCTCATCCTTTCGGGGACCCCGAGCTGTGGGTTCCTTCCGGCGATTTTCAGCTCCTTCCAATTTGGCGGCTTGGAGCCCCGTGGTTTGGTGCTTTGGCAGTCGGTGGTTTCCCATTCATACGGTCCTCAAGATCCAGAGGTTCAAATCCCCCAACCACCCATCAAATCCACCCAGGGCAACCCCAACAAAACACCGGACCAAATTTTAATTGACCAAAGCTTCTTTTGAGACTTTTCAGTGAACAAACCCCAGCCGAACACGAGACCGAGGACCACACAAGCTGACGCTCCTCCACGGGCACCTGCGTCGTTGTTTTTGGGAGTTGGCACCGCGCTTGGACGGCTCTTTCTGGGAAACCAAAAGGAAACAGGGATCCTTACATTATACACCTGAGCATCGCCTTGTAAATGGTGGTCTCCCTCTATTTTGGTGGAAAAAGCCATGTTTCAATTGGGCAAAATGTATCTGTTAAGGAGCACTGGGAAAGCAGCCATTGTGTCGTTTGTTGTTTTGAGAGGGTCCCCCAAAAAAACAGACCCACCTGGCGGGGGCCTAATGCATTTGTCCTTATTTTGCCAGGGCGGCCGTTTAGAGGAAAGTCAGATCACTTTTGTGGGTGACACCCCCCCTGTTTATAGGATGGGTATAGTAATCTGGGGTTCTCATTGGATCCAACCGGGACCACTGGGGAACACAATTGGGGAGACCAAATATGGCCACTTGAGCAGCCAGTTGACGAAATTCATTTCGCACCACCTAAGAAACCCTGGAACGATGATCTCCTTGCAAATGCCAACCAACCATGGTTTCAACCATGGTTTGCTGAGTGGTACGAAATTGATTTCGTCCATCAACAGACATAACCTGGTTGTGGCAGTATTCTGGAGTTGGGGAGGGAGGTTGTGCAACGTCACTTTGTGCGGGATAGCAGAGACAGATTTCCTATCCCTTTGACTGGATGATCACTTGACAAGGAACTATGTGAGGAACACAAGACACTGGATTTGCCTGGGAACACAAGGACATACTATTTTGGCTGGTTGTTGAAAGGATACCCACCTCAAAAGACTTCAAGTTACGTGCAGCAGCTTGGCGCACTTCTGTCTGCAGCGAGCTTCAACTGCATTGTTCCAAAGCTATATTTCACGTGATTCGCGTTGCCCCGAAAACGCTGAGCAATACCCGATGCTGAGTAGGCCCCCGCCCGCACAAATGCGACAAATTGAAAGTAGATTCCTTTAAACACTGAAACCATGTTCCATGACAAACATGGAAGCCACTGGTATGGGTGTGTACAACATGGGGCACTCCTACAAATTATGGTTTTGCTCTTGTTGAACTTTTCCCCTTAAATCAATGTGAAGAGGGTAGCCTTAAAGGAAACCCATATGGGTTTGTCCCAACATGGGGGGAACCCCAGAATGGTTGATGTCCTGTTGGTTTCCCTTTAAAAAGTACCAAGAAAGGCCCACCCATGGTTGTGGCTCAAAAAATGGAATCCACATGGCACCTTGGTATATGGAACCGACAGAAACCTGCGGTTTGTCCCATCTGTTTCACTGAGCCACACCCCGTTTGTGTGGTCGAAACTCCTAATATGTCCTATGGTCATGGATCCTTGAATGGTGAATCATAATGGTTATTAAGGATCCTTACTAGTCCATCCCTGTCAACCTGCAGAGGAACTGGTCTTTCACGGCTCATCTTAGCTATGGGTGGCTCGTCTTTCTGTGGGGGGGTTCCCCCTTGCGGGTTTTTCTCAGGCGAAACCCCTTGAAACCCCGACCGTTTTCCGACGAAAAACGCCGAAACGTGCCTCCTCGCGGTATCGGCGGTACTCCGGGCGTGCCTCCGACGCGAAGACCCCGGTGCCCGTGAGTTGTCTTGAGCCGTTTGTAAAACCAAAAGACAATGGGGGGGCCTCCTTTAGGGCGTAACACTAGGAAGAGTGTATTTTCTTTGGGGGGGGGGGGAGGTCGCCCAAAAAAGGACACTCCGGCTTGGTTTTGAAGCAACACCGAGAAAGGCTACCAACTCAAAACAAAATGGACTCCAAGAGGCGACTCCAATCATGGAGCCTGCCTTATAGGCTTTTCCCCAAATACAAAGACACACCATGGGTTTGTCTGAAAATAGGGGTTCCCTTTTCATGGCGTGTCCCGGTTTCGCCTGGGTTTCCCTTCGCCCCAGAAATGAATTACCAATTAAAAACAAAAAACAAAAACAAAATGCAATCCCAACCTCAATGTCCGCGTCCCCAGTTGAAATTGACACCCCTTTCTTGCTGGTTCTCAGTAGCGAATCAACAGGGGGGAATGAACCTAGGGATCCCCACAAAGGAAATCACAAGGAATTGTTTCGAGGTACTTGAATTTGTGCCACAACACTCCCCTGCAGAATGACATGGAACCGCGAACACCATGGTTTAGAGGAAACTCCTGTTGAGGGGCCCTCTCTTTTAGACTTCGGAGATCAATTTGCAGGTCGGTCTGCCTGACGTGCACACGCACCAAATGCGAATTGGGTCCGAGTGAGGCCGAGCCACTACGAGGCGACCGTCAAGGAGGTCCCCCTTCCCAAATTGTGTTTTTCAGGGGGGTCTATAGGATTCAATCCCATGGATTTGTCGATCCAAGCGTCGGCAAGGAATCCTCGACTTCGTGGCGCCCACCAAAATCGAAGTCGTTGGTCCGTTTAGAGATTTGCCCGTGTGACTGTGGGTCTGTCTGTTTTTTTTGGGAACCTCTTTTTGGTTATAGCTTTCAAAGGGAACCAAGAAGAAACTGAAGCCAATTTCGCGGGTCCAACCTGAAAAAGACACGCCGTGTGACACACCCCTGTGTCAAAGTAGCGGACCCTCAAACTACACGTAAAACAGGTACCTCACCCCATGAGTTTGGGGCAATAACCGATTTTTAAGGGAATTGTGAGGGTCCAGGTAGGCGTGTGCATGTGTGAAAATAGGGGCTTCGGGTGTCCCTTTCATTTCCCTTTAAGCCTAGCTGAAATGGAAGCAGGCCCATCCTTGCAATCATCGGCTTGTCCCAAACCTTCAACGGCCCTGGAAAAGAAGGCTCCAGTTCTTTTGGCGGCTGATGTGAGAAAAGTGGAAAAAGCAACACAGGGGCCACCGGATCCTAACAAGCCCCACGAAAACAACCGTGGACATCTCTTTTCGTAGGGGGCTTCATACTAGAAGACAGCCGCTACCAGTTAACTGCGGCAGATGACGCAACATGTTGTGACGTTGCGATCGCACAAGGCGCTGGCCTTACCGATGGCGATTTGCCTCATCCGAGCTGCCTGGCAAACCGGGGAGCTGCTTTATGGAATCCCTGAGGGTCCAAGGGTCCCGAAAGCGCCTTAAGGAACTCTAGCGGACTATTTGTGGAGAAATGCACAGAGTGACAATCCACCTGTCAAAGCAAAAAGACAAACAAAGAGCAAAGAGCTAGGATATCCTGCCCTCCTTGGACCCCCCGAAGCAACTTTTGTGGATTGACCAATTCTTCAGTCAAGACCTCAGTCATGGGGTCCATCTTTTGGTCGCTTGCCCCGCACCATGATTGTAAGAACAACTCTAACAATGAAAACCGCACTTGTTGGATGTTTCATGGGAACCGAAACCAACCACCTGGGGTCCCTAGTTTTTACAGCAACGTGTCCAAAACCCGTGCCACAACCAAAAAGCAGTGCTCGGGGGGGTGCTGGTATGGTTCCTATGACTTCAGGGTCTTGAAATACCCAACCCCAATATTCGGGCCATGTGGATGGCAAAGACAAACCACACTAGTTGGGGAATGTCTCCATCGGTGGAGCAATTTCCGGGGCGCTGACCCGGGCCTCTTTCTTGAGCTCGTGGGAGCAATCCGGTTACAGCTGGATCCTCTGAATTGCTGGTGGGTTTATAGGCGAGACCCACGCTTTCAGAAACTCAGGCGGAAATGGATGGTTGTCTACAAGTGGCTTGCCGAGGATCCGGGAAAGGACCCACTTTTGGATGCAATAGCAGAAAGTGGGTCATTCAAAAAGACTCCCTTGACCCACTGCACCCACTTTTTATAAAACAGGAACTGCTTCTCAAGGGGGACCTACTGTGGATGGTATTGAATATTGAATTTCAAGGGAATCCACTACTTGTTGCAAGGTTCCTTTCCTTTTGACTCGGAATAGGAATCATGTTGTTTAGTGTTAATCGGGCGGATGGTGCTGCTCCAGCGAAAGAAATTAGCCTAAAGCAAGAAGCCTTCAAAAGGAGCTAATGTCAAAACTTGGAAGTGGACCCCCCAACAATGGATCCTGTCTTTCTTCAGGTTTGTCTTTTACCCACAAAAAGCACCCCCCCCCCCACTGTTTTTCTCGGTGCCGAGTCACCCCCCCACTGTTTTTCTCGGTGCCGAGTCACGCTCGAAAGGCGATTGGGTGGCAGGGCTCGGAAGGCGACATGGGCCCCCACTTTTTTGACCCCCAACCAGCTCTTTGAAGTAAGCTCCCCGGAAGATGTGGAACCTATGTATCAAAACTCCTGACCCACCAGCCACGTACACAAGTCCAAGCAACTCCCAATGAGCCCCTTTGAATTGAATTCTTCAATTGGGGGCCTTTGGATGGCGTACAAAATCAGATGCACCGATTCCCCAAACTCTTATTTCCCAAACTCACGCCTCGCGACGGGACCAAACCGCTTCATCAGTCTCGATTTCCTGGCGAACGTCGTCGCGTGACCGGATTCGAAAGGACATGGGAACATTGGGTGACTCCCGTGTCTCTTGCATTGCCTACACAGTTGGTTGGGTGGGATTTGGGGTTGTGCCCCCATGAGTTGAATAAGCCAATAGACAAGGATCAATAGCAGGGGTTCACGTATGAGAGTTGACAAATATTTAAGGCCCCCACATGACAACGGCTAACTTGTCCCATTTTGTGGTTGAACTATCAAACTCTCAGTCGATTTCCAACCAATGGTCATCCCTCGTAAAGGACCTTTTTATCAACCCTCACCTACGCAGCCTTTGATTCATACGAGAGCCTGTCCAAACTCAGCCGCTCGCTCCTCGGGCTCTCTTGGCAACATCGAAGGGCAGTCTTCGTCCTGCGGCTTCAGAGCCGAGAACGGGGTTCCCATGTGTATATAATATATGTCATATCAAACATGTATATATATATATAAATAAATACTATCCCAATTGAAATTCAACCCAAAAGGAAACTCGTAAATGTCACTACCACCACCACCAACACCACCCCACCAAATCAAGCTCACGGAATCCCTTCCAAAGGGCGATGTCTCAATATTTTAAAGCAATGGGAACACTAGACTCACTAGATCCCCCTATTCAAGGGAACCACCATGAAGCTAAGCGCGTTGAATGCTTGCTGATGTTGACTCACATGGGCCAAACTGAGATGAGTCAGGCTGGGGGATGCAAGTCTAACACGAGCGATCAGCCTGTGCATGGTGTGTTTCTCCGGGGTTTGTGTGTGTGTGTGTGGTGTGTGTGTGTGGTGTGTGTGTGTGTGTGTGGGGTGTGTGTGTGTGTGTGGTGTGTGTATGTGTGTTTTGTTTTGAAGGGGAAACAAGGGCACGCTAATAGATCTAAACTCAAGATACACCCATGTGGTGGCTTGGATTGCGTGTATCAGTTCATCTCGTATTGAGCAGGTCAGGGACAGTAGTTGTTGAAATATGGGGTATTCCACCTCTGTCTAACCTGCCTTTAGCCACCCGCGGGACCTTGGCTTGAGGCTGAGCACTATGAGCTGGAACGTGGTTCTGGGAAATAGGCGTTTAGGGCCACGTGGGACGTGCCTTCCAGGACGCCCCTTTGACAAAACGGTCCAAAACCAGTTGGAGAAGTGCCAAACCCGACCTCCAGTCCCGGTTCTCCCTAGTTCCGGGGGCTCCCTAGATCAAACCCAAGGCTGCCTCTCTTTTCCCAAAGCTGCTTTTTTGCTTTGCGCGCGTATCAACCCGTTAGTATGTTATAGGAAGGGTTCCTAAAAGAAAGCCAGGACAAGATACCCCACAATTGGCGGAGTCGTGCTGGTTGCATATGGCAACATGTCCACATGCAAAACACATCCCTCACAGTCTCCCTCCTCCTCCCATTCCACACGCTGCACCTTGCGGGTCCCGGTCTTCCGGTTTCGCCCCAAAGGGTCTCTTTAGGCTTTCCCTTCAAACCTGCGACCCTCCAAAAATGCAGAGAATGTCTTACTTTGGAACGAGTGGCTTGGCCAGGTGAAAAGTAAATACACTTGTTGTTTACCACTAACATGGTCCAAACCCAAAAAGGATAAAGCCATGAACCCAGTAATGAGATGTTGACTGGCCCCTAATATGTGTTTCAACAACAACGGATCGATTAATGGGGGTGGCTCCCCTTCTGGTGAGGATTCGTCAGCTTTGGAGGGAACACCCGGTGCTCCGGGGGAAACACTGTGGGAGTGATTGAATATGGTCCCCTAAACAGGGATCCTTACATTATACACCTGAGCATTGCCTTGTAAATGATGGTGTCCCTTTATTTCGGTGGAAAAAGCCATGTTTCAAGTGGGCAAAATGTGTCTTTTGAGGAGCCCTGCGAAAATGGTTGTCTTGCTTTTGGCTCAAGTGCCAACCAAAAGGGGTACCCCTTGTTTGTGGTTTGGAAGGAAAACCGCAGCCATTTTGGGGGTCCCGGTTTGGGGGTGGAAACCCTATTTTTAGACCACCATGTCCGGATTTGGACCAAGGTCGAGTCAATGTTGGACCAAACCGCTCTTTCTGGCAGAAGCGTGAGGGCCATGGCCATGATTTGTCCATTTGCCCGGCAAGGAAACCCATGGGCCTTTGCAGAACGGTGGGGATCAAGACGGGGGGGGATTCATCTTGTGGCATGTCTTGGCGATTCCGTGAATCCATCAAGCCAAGCACTGCACGCTGTGTCCTCAGGTCCCTGAAACTTCAAAGCTAGAGCTCCAGTTGGTTGGTTTCCTTTGTGCGTCCAGTCAAAACCACCCACAAAAGGGGCCCCTTTTTGAGGATGACCTGTGGGTCCCCTGTGTACACGAATGGAAAATCACCGCAAATAGGCAACTCCAAGTTGGTTTTCGAACAGCACGGAAACTCACTTGCCCAAAGTTTCTGGGTTGGAACCCACTGACCAAACAGGAGAAACCAAGCCTTCGCTCTCAGGAGAATCAGGTCACAAAAGGGAACCTCATGTGGCTGTCTAACATGCAGCTTGGATGCTTCGAGACAAACGAAGAGGTGTTGAGCCAGCTGGTTTCGCCTTGTGTAACGAATGTCTGTGTGTCTGCTTTGAGGGCATCCCCCTTTCTCCGCGCTTGGATGGCTTTACCAACGCAGTCGGATTGTGTTGTTGTTCTTTTTCTGTTTGCTAACATGGCTTTCCCAAAGCAAGTTACCCTCCTGTCCACTAGGGAACCCGACCGAGGGGGCCTGGACTGGTGCCCTCTGAGTTCCATGCCAACGTGGACAGGGGGGGTGGTCAGTGTCAAACTTATGAAGAAGAGCACCTCAATGGTGGAGACCAAAATGGAGGCAACCCCACACGACAAAAGGCCCCCGGCGGAGCGCTGTGCCGGGAAGGACCTAGGCCGTGAACTGAACCACAGGAGTATGCGAGCTCATTGAAGCAAAGTTGCAGTCGCTTTCTTTCCCACGTTTGTGCATGTATTAACTCAGAGCACTACTATGGATGGACGAATTCCTGCACTGATTGGGACGGATGATGAATACTGAAATATGCAGGACAAACTGCCTTCCCAACGGAGGGTTTTGGCCATCCACAGTATGGTGGGCTTGTCAAACACGTGCTGCTCGGGTCATGAGCCCTGCAGTGCAAGTGAAGGCCTCAGAAAGGCCTCGGTTGGTCAGCGGAGCTGGAATCCGTTTTCAGATACCCTGCTAAAAGTGAATACCTTGTGGGTTACATTCGGAAACCAACTAAATCAACTTTGAACCTAAATGCCTAAGAAACTGCATAGCTGGGAGCCACCAAGTTGTGCATAGCTGATACAACATGTCAATGTGTCTACAAGGTGGCACAGCATCCGACTGAAATGAATCCTTCACAAAGCGCAGCATGTTGGCATTTCGTTTCTGCGAAGGCCAACTGACTAGCTGCGCAAACCGAACTCCATCCGGGCCTAGAGACATGCAAGGCCGACGAAATGTCGCTCACTGTGCCACAGCTCCGCGGGCACCGCTTGCTATCTTTGAGCAAGCGTCCACAGGTACAAAGACTTTTGCATTCTTTGGCTCTGCGCGAATCAAGTACTTTGATGGGTCGTGATGGGTCGCAATAGGGCACCGTTGGGCCCATTCAAACTGTCATCCAGCCCTGGGTCGCAGGCAGGAGAGGCGTGTCAATTACAGCTTCAGCAAGGCACCCCGTCACAGGGCTGGCGGGGCTCGTGCTTGCTGGCGCTGGCTGCGCCATCAAGCTGTGGCCAAGCTCTGGCCCACCTCTCAGCAGAATACTCACACCTCTGTGTGGCAAAGGCCGCAGCAACTCTTCAGATGCCCAACTCCTGGAGTTGGGGCTCCATGGAACAAGGCTCCATGAAATGCCTCGGGCAGCCGCATCTCTTAGCCAAGATCTCAGCCGCCAGACTCCACTGTGTGTGGCATATTCGGCGTGTCAAGTCGATTCCATGGCTGCTGCGAGACATGGGCAGCAAAGAATCAGTCGTAGCTGAGCTATGATGCTCTTGCTTTCCTTTGAGCCGAAATCAACCATCGCAGGTGTCATTAGCCAAAGGCAACGACCATCGACTGCTCGAGCGCTACTGGAAACCCCGACTTAGAGTCTTGGGGTCCTAGAAACTAGGCCGCAAAATGAACCCAATCGCAGGAACATGTAAAGTTCTCCCAATGCGGAACATGAACATCATATCACAAACCTTTGTGATAGGCCTCATCATTTCCCAGGTACATTCAGGACAATGTTTTAGTCCAACCACAGAATTTGGACCAAAGGCATTGCTCTGTGAGTGGGACACCTCCTAATGACGACAGCCCTGGCTAACAAACTCCAAGGGTCCTTTTTAGCAAACGTTCAAACCAACTCCCCAAATGTTCAAGCAAAGTGGCGGCCAAATCAACGGGTGCTCCATTGGACCCCAGAAGGGTGAACAATGATACCAAATATCGAGGAAACCACAGGAAATGAAAGGAAACCACGAGCAAAACAGCAAGGAAAGCAGAACGATACCGAAGAATCCAACGTAAAATGGCCCGGCACATTGACATGGAAAGCCGCTGGGCGGCCCGGCATCTGCATCTTGAAAGTATCGAGGAAAGTTTCTGAGCCCCTGAAAAACGGCTGCGCAGAGACCTGTTGCCACTGGATTCTCAAATTAGGGGACCCCAAAAAAGAATGGTTTCCTTCTAGCCCTCCTCTATCCCCAACCAAAAGGGAGTTCCCCCAAAAAGAGCACACCCGCATGTTCTTGCACTGCAGGCCCCGTTTTGCTTCCTTGCGATCACCCAGGTGGGATTTTGCGCCTTTTCCCATTTGCGTGCCGGACAGAAACCTGCTGATGCAACTGGTTCAAAACCATGAAGTTGCTCCACCTCGGCTCTCTTGAATCTTGAACGCAAGTGGGGAAGGTGCCTCTCCAACGTCCTAATCACCAACCCGAACCACTGAGAGTTAGCTGGTTAAGCGCCTGGGTGCTACATGGGCAAAGCCCGGAAAACCGAATCCCCCTCCATAGAACCGACTTCACCTACTTTGCTCACACCTTGCGAAACGTAGACTTAAATGGGCCACAGGGTCAAAAGATGGGTTCGCGTTGGACAATTGGTCTAGAGTGCTCGGTGATTCCATGTCGATGTCGGCACCTAGCAGGCAAGCAGGCAGGCAAAGCGGGCGCCGAGCAAGCAAAGACCAAAACAAACAAGGCAAGGTTAACAAACAATCAAAACAAGAAAGCAAACAAAAAAACAAACAAACAAACAAACAAACCAACAAACCAACCAACCAACCAACCAACCAACCAACCAAACCAACCAACCAACCAAACAAACAAACAAACAAAACAAACAAACAAACAAACAAACAAACAAAACAACAAAATTGGCTCAGGTGCTATCCCCAACAGCATGTGGCGCTCTTCTTCGACCCTCGAGGAACCCTGCCAAGCGTACATCCGAACCCTCGCAGAACCCTGCTGAACTTTACAGCATTGCGGAACCCTGCGAGAAGCCATGACGATGCATCTCCAAGCGCTATTGGACCTGGTGGTTTTCAGTGCGCTCAAAAGCTCATTCCAAGACCTCTGAAGGGGATTCGTGCTGTGAGTTGTTGGGGAAAAGGCTTTAAGATAGTGTGCAGCTTGCTGGCTTCCAAAGGCAAGCCCAAGGTTCAAAATGGCTGACATGGTTGGACTGGGGGGGCTTGCCCGGCACGCACCCGGTGACTGGCCAGTCCACGAACACCCGTCTTCCACACTTCGGGTGCCAATGGGATTGAAGCCAGCACGACGCGCGAGCAGGCGCAGCGCTATCCTCAATATCGAGCGTGCTGTTTGACATCTCCAGGGCTGGCTTTCAGGGTTGCAGCCAAGACATGTCGCGATTGCCGCCCGACGTGAACGAGTACCGGGGGAGTTACCGCCTTGAACCCTGTCTGGCCCGGCCCGCCAATGGCCTGCAGCGTGTGGGCTGCTAGCAGCAACACAGAAAATATGGCTTCCTGAAACTGAATCCGAAACAATGCCAAACGTGGAGCCCAGATCAAGGCAAAGAAATGGAAGACTCCAGATTTAGTAGAAATCAAGGAGCGTGGCGGATTGGGGTCCTTGAGCCGGAGCAAGGCATTGGGCCAAAACGTGTGGGTCCCGAACAAATTGATTTGCCCCCAGAACCTTCCTGTCACTTCCTGTTCACCGTACACCTGGCCCGAAACCTCCGGAACCTTCACACCTGCCCTGCACCAGACCACCCCGGAACCTTTACTTGAGCCGCCCGCTGACCACCCCAGAACCGCCAGAAATAATTGCTTGAACCTGAAACCTGCACCAGACCGCACCAGAACCTGCCAGTCGAGGTCGCGGCGAGACAAAGCCTCCGGCGACAGACCACCCGGAACCTCCGGAGCCTGAACCTTACACCTGCCCTGCTCGAGACCTTTGCACCTGGCCTGTGCCAGGCACCCCGCAACCTCGGAACCTTATCCCAGAACTTCCGAAACCTTTCTTGAGCCTTACACCTTGCACCCGGAACCTCCGGAACCTTGCTCGAACCTGAACCTGACTCCAGAGCTCCCCCCCTGAGCCACCCGCAAACTTGTCTGGGCTGAGACCCCTTAGCTTTCAGCTGTTGGGGAACAAACACACAAACATACAAAGAAACAGACAAACAGACAGACAGAAAGACAGACAAACATAACAAATAAACAAACAAAAAAACAAACGAACATTCAACCAATAAGCACATCCCATAATGTTCAAATCGGACATCTTGCCAGAAACAAAAACTAGAGTGCAAGGGTCAAAGACAAGGCTCGTCAGCTCGGAAATTTGGACTGCACCGCATCATCAAAAGTACCTCGTAGTGTTCATTGTGCTGCTTTGTGACTATACCTCTTTTCGACTTGGTTGGGGAAACCACAAAGGACACCACCCATTCCAGGGTTCCTATGGTCCACATGGGACCTGTGAAGAGCTTGCGGCCGGACGACTCCCTCAACCTTTGCCTATAAAACCTTTTTGTCTAAGGGGGAGGCAAAGGCGACAGAGTGCCATACAATATGCCCCTGGGGGCGGGGGTTGGATAAACCGCAAAGAAAGCAACACGTGAGCCATCTCCGTGCCTTCTTTCTTCCACAGCCATTCGGAAGCTACGCTGATATGATCGGCGATCCGTGGTCACTTGAGGGAACAAAGTGAACCAAGGTCTCAAACGGACCATCCCCCAGCTCAAATGGGCCCCCTACTCCAAATACCTCTGCTTTAGTTGGTGCTTTGAACCACCTGGTTCTCCATGGCATTTCCTCCTTTGTTAGTAGTGGGTTGACATGATACCCTAGGCGGGTGTTTGGAGTAGGGAATCATCTCGGCCATTGGTGGAAGCAGAATCGACAAGGGTCTATGTTTCATGCTATTGAACATCTCCGAGAGAAAATGTCCCGGTCCGGGCAAACCCCAAACTGTCACAACTGCGCTTCCAACTTCTAGGCTTTCTTCAATGAGCTTCAAATACTTCAAAAAACATATCTCTTTCCAAGTCTCTCACTGGAATGGGTTGAAGACCGTTCCCAGCAGCACGAGTGCCAGGATGGCCACCACATACTCAGTCTTGTACTCTCCCACCAGTCCCGACTCCTCCGACTTGGAAGTCTCTGGGCTTTTTGGCGCCTCAGCGCGGCCCACGCGGCTTCCGGGCTCCGAAGCAGAGCCACTGGGACGGCTCACGGGTTTCACGGCAAACGTCCAGAGGCCAAGGTTCAGAGCCACGATCAATGCGCAGAGCCCAAAGCTGCGACCGCGCATGGCTGAACAGAAAGAGTAGCACTGCTTTTGTGGTATGCTCTGGCTGCAAGGTGCTGCTTCTGCGCACTTCTCTTGCCTTGGGAAGTTAATAAGTTGCTATGCTGTCGAAGAAGTCTGCTTCACTTGACCTCTTCAGGAAATCATATTGCAGTGCTTGTGGAGATTCAGGTTTGACTCAAATCTGCAGAGCAACCACCATCTCGAAGTAACCCGAGTCCCGGGGCAATACTTCTGACAAAACTTTGGCCCACTTCCGTGAAGCGGAAGAAATGGATCCAGGTTCTTCATGTGTCACGTAGCTTCTTTTTTGGTTGAAAAGGACTCCTCTGGCGGATTGCCTCTGAATCTGCTTGTGAGCCATGGTCAGCCTATGCTGCTTTTGAACATGAGGAAGTTTTCTAGGGGTACCTTCCATGTCCATTCTTTCCAGGGATCCTTCTTTTCAGGAAACCATCAAAAACCCGGGGGAAACAGATCCGGTTTTTGAAAAGAACGATGGTTGAAAGGAATGGCCAAGGAATCAACCCCTAGAAGCTTAGTCACTGTCGCTCCGAAACTCACCATCGGCTCCTGGATATTTTGACCGAACCTCATGATCTGCACAGATCTGCACTCACTATTGCCCTCCTGTCCACTAACATGGAACCCAACCACAGGGCGCCTTCAAAAGGAAACTGGTCTTCCAGGACCCGCCGTGAGGTTCCATGTTTGTGGATAGCGTATCATTCAACCAGAATGAACCTGCACTAAAGGACATGGATCCAACAACCGATACATTCGGGTAACACGGTAACACTGTCCATATCTCCGAATCTCTAAGCAAATGGTCTGCCATGGGTCGCTCCTCTCTACACGTTCCTGTGTCTCAAAATAGCTTCCCAACAGGGTAATGTTAACCCCGGCTTAATAAACCCGGGTTGATTTATAGGGGGGTGTCTCCTTTTAGTGGGGATTCATCACTTTTGGAGGGAACACCCCCCTAATAATGGGACGTGTTTATTAATCCTGGGTCAACATTACCTCGAAACAGGAAAAACCACTTATAATTATTTCCGTTGGGTCGGTTGCCAGTCTCGAGACTTCGGAATTGGATTCTCCATTGGATCAACGACAACGCCAGCTCAAGCTAGCCCCGCGATATTTGTTTTTAGCAATATGAAAGCCACCCCCGTGGTAGGTAAACCACCCCAGCTTGTGACCTTGATAACCCCTTGAAACAGCTCCCAACATGTCTGCTGAACACCGCCCCACTTTTCATGCACTCGTCTCTTGGGCGGCTCGATCACTCGGGCGCGAAAACGGCTTGAGGGGTCGCCTGTGCAGGTCGCAGCGCTCCAGTTCTGAATTTGCATGGGGTCTCAAACATAGGGGACCCCTATTTCGGTTCATGTCCCTAGCAAAAACACACACTTTAGGGGAGCGAAAAAGCACAAACACAGACCTGCATTGGCCCATTACTCACCCCAAAATTGACATAAAACAATTGGATGTGGCCTTCGTGGCACTCTCTCTCTCCTTTTGGCTTCTCCCCCACCCATAGCCATTGGAAGATGCGGGTCCCGTAACTGGAATTTCCTGCGGTGATTTGCCAAGTTAGTAAGTTGTTGGTAACGTAGGTACTTGCAAGTCCCCTTAAGCAAGTTCAACCTTGTTATTAGGGGGTGAAGAACCCCAAGTGGCTAACCACTTACTAACTTGGCCGAACACCCAAGCAGAGACATAGCCGGGACTACCCCGGGATGCAGGGGGACATTTTGTGAGTTTATGACCCCAAAAGATTTTGGCTGCATACCGAAACCTCGCGTGGTAAAAAACTTCTGTAGTTGCCATGGTGTTGGTTACCTTGATCATGTGGATGGACTAAATCCTGCACCGCCTAAGAAACACAAACATGGTTCTTCTCATCTCATGAGTGACTAGGTTTTCTATAGTTTCATGACCGTCACCAAATCCAGGGTGAAGTTTTGACCACGCACATGCTCCGGTTGAAAGCCAAGACACACACAATTTAAATTGGCAACCGAAAGGTGAGGTGGAGAAAACACACACACAAAGAACAATCTAAGATCCCATGTTTCTCGCCCCCCAAAGCAAAGCCGGAAATTTATCGTGACAGTGTCTTTCTGGAACGTAGCTAGCTCAGGGAAACAATCCTCTCTGGTGCCCAATTGAGAGGATTCTTCGCTTTTGGGACAAGCACCTGCCCAAGAAACATGATGCCCTGATTTGTTTGCCGTTGACAAAAGGCAACCAGGTACTACAGGGGCGCAATTCGTGTTGCTCCTGGCTGAGAATGGTCTGTGCGCTGCAAGCTGCGCATCAGCTGAGCGATCTATTCGAAAACGCACTCGGGCCATGTCAGGGCAATTCGACAGCCCGAGCTGCTTGGATTCAGGCGATGTTCAAAGGCTGGGTCTGAAGGGGTATAAGGACTAATTGAGCAACAAGGATATATAAGTATAGCCGGCCGGGGTCGACTGATGTGTGTGTCGCCTACTGTTGATGGACCACTGCTGCACCAGTTGATAGATGCTTCTTCCATCCTAATTGGTCTAGGACTTCGTCTATCCACAGCGACCTCATTTACGGCTTGACTGTCATGCTTGGATTGATCCGGAGGGCCTCTTTTGTATCTTATTTTCTGGGAGCTGCGTTTCGGTGAGAAAATGATCTCATTTCAAAGATATTCCACTTCGTATGGCCTCCTTCCGACAGGCGACCACAATTTTCAGCCGCAGGTGTCAACATGGGATGCACCCACCTATGGCAGGCAAACCTAAAGTTTGGGTGCCCGCACGCCAGTCCGCAAATCGAACGACCCCGCCAGTCGTCCGAAATGTGGTTTCCCTGTTGGCCTTATTGAACACATTTGTGCCATAGTCACTGATACCAATGCAATCCCCCATGAATGTGTCTGGGGTCGGAAACCAGCGCGATCTCTTCAATTCCCCCTTATGTGGCGTCTGATTTGTTGAGGGTACCATTTTCGGGCTTGGTTCAAAAGAAAACCAAGTGGAAGCCTGGCCCCAAATTCCTCGGAGACAACCCCATGTAAGACCCCACAGCTTAGGCTTTGGCCTATGTCCTCCAAAGCGGAAGGCATGCTTGGGGGTCCCATGACCACACAACCCAAGACCAAGGCCCTTCCCCGGCCTAAGCTCAGGTGGGGGTCTTCTGCGTGTCATCCACCACTTGGGTGAACATCATCGGCGCCCTCAGGATGCGAGGAAAGAGTAAAACAGCATGGCACCAGTTCCCTTTCTGCTGGGGAAACCGAACAAAAACATGTGCCACTCTCACGTCCACATGGAAGTGAAGAGGAAAACTGTCTTCCAGGAAGCTTCAGTCAGGTTCTATGGCAGAGTACATCCACCAACCGGCAACAAGAGACGAGGGGTTTCGGGTTCGCTACTCAGCTGAAGCCTCGAGTGAAAGGAGAGGCACCTCCACCAAGTTCTGACCTGAGATCTATGGTCCATGGGTGTTCGGCCAAGTTAGTAAGGCGACCTGGGCGCGAACCCACTTACAAGAGCCCCCCAAGTGGGGGTAACCTTGTTTCAGGGGGTGAAAACCCCAGGTGGCGGTCCCCACTTACTCAGTGTGCGAATCGAACACCCAAGAAGGCCAAAGGGCGAAATCCGGGTGGAACCAAACTCGTACACAAATGAAAGCCGCCACTCCAGAACCCAAGACAGGCCGCCTTTGAGGTGACAAAATGCGGCTGAAGCGACTTTTTCGGATAGGTAACCCCACCAAGGGGCCAAAAGAAACTTTGAAGCCAAAAGGAACTTTTCAGACAAGCATAAGCCACACCAGACATTTCTCGCGGGTTTTGGGCCAGTGAGAAACAAGCCTAAGCCACGCCATGTGTTGTGCGCAGGTTTTTGTAGGATCCAACCTGGTTGCCTGAGGCCTTAAGGTTCTAACTCGAGAACTGGGAAACATTCGGGGTTAAGGGGAGAATTGAAATCTCCTGTTAAAATTTGGGTCTTGAAAACACGGGGAAACCTCAAATATTGTCCAACCTATGGACATCAAAGGAAACTCCCAGGCGGGTATATTGATGGACTGGTTCGTATTGCAAAACCCGCCGGGCTCCCGGCGGTAGCCTCTCCCCAGGCCTGTGCTTCTTTTCGCTCGGCTTGTTTTTTGTTTTGTACCTTGAGGGTCCAAGGACCTTAACTTTGACCCAATTGGACCCCTCGAATCTGGGCAGTCCATTTTCTGATCCCCTAAAGCACATGTTTCTTTCCAAGGTAGCTACAAAGGACCCCATGTCAACGTCCCGGACAGAGAGGTGATGTGCACAGGGGACATGTTTACGGAAAAAGCTCAACTAACGGCATTCATGTCTCGTGCCAATCCAGCCGGTCTATTGTGAGTTTACACTGGTAACGCCCAAGAAGTCTGGAAACCACCATCCATGCTGGCCTCCTTTGAGGGTGTTGAGGCCGTGGGATTGAATGGACCTCACATGATTTAACACCACACATGAACAATACACCTTGATGGTGCTTGGGCACGTCGTATTTTGTCATGTGCTTGTAGATGCGGACACCTTCCGTTCTTTTGTGCCCCTAAACTCACTTGCCTACAATGTTGTGATTTAACAGGTTGGAGGGTACCCTTTCCCGGTTGATTTAAACATAAACCAACGGGAAACCATTTGTTGGGGGCCCAACCAATATCCCCATTTGTCTACCCGAAGTTTTCTTTGTACACCAGAGTGAAGTAGTAGCAGGTTGTTTTTTTGATGGGCGTCCTTTTCCTTGATTCTTGGATGTTCAACCCACCTACAGAGTAGGTTATCACCATGATTATAAGGGAACCAACCCCAGCTACCCTAGATAGAACCATGGCTAGAACCTACCTACCTCACTTCCTCGGTGGATTGGCAACAAACAATCTGAACTTACTTGTTATTTACCACTAAAACGGTCCAACCCAACAAAGCCCCTAAGGTCCAGGAACGCAGGGAGTGAGTTACCTGACGCGAATCAAACATCCAAGTTCGACCTTCCCGCTCGCATCAGATCTCTGGGCCATTGGCAGCTTCTCCTCCAACTCCTTGTAGATGGGCCTAGCGATTTCCCCAGCGATTCGTGTCACCGTCGGTGTTTCAATCCGACCGGTTGAAACCAGCCCAGTTTCGGTGTCAAAATGGCCATGGGTTCATTGATACGTGGGTGTGTTGCCAAAAATTAGGGGCTCGCGGACATCAGAATTTGGGGATTCATGTCCTCCAGCCGGTTTTAGATTCGCTCCCTAGTCATATTCATAGCCGCATTTCTTGGGGGGCATTTGTACCCCTGTGGTGAAAAGTCCTTTTCTGGCAAGTTTAACAATGCATCTGGAGGCTGTTTGCAGCTACCCGTTTTTGCTTTTGGGGCCCATGTCCTCCCCCTTGTTCCCGAACACGGGAGCCTTTTTCGGGAGCCACCTCTTGCAGGGTGTTCAAAGGGCGGCCGAAAGAACACAACCAATCTTGGATTCTCCTATTTCGAGGAACACCCTATCCAGGTGCAATCCAACAAGCACCAGCACAACACCGAAAGCAAACACATGCGCCAAAACATGCTTAAGCGGACAAAAGGAGTGCAACGGCAACCGGTTTTCTTTGGGACAATCTCGAAGTAAGCTGTTCCTCCTTTTTGGATGTTACCATGATGTTGTTTTGTGGTTTTTTGAAGAAGCCCACTTGAAGCCAACTACAATGACAGGGAACCAAATTCAATTTTCTGAACCTCCAGAGGTTGAATGAACAAAATTGCCACCTGACGGTATTTAACTTGAATCTCAGGGTTGACTCCTCATTCCCTGCACTTACCGTTTTCTTCAGAAACAACCAATTTCCCACGATTGCTTGCTCTTTTTTTTCTGACGGGAAAAGTCCGGGCAGCTAGAGTTGAAGGCCACCCCTCTCCCCAATAGTTGGAGCTTGGAAAAAAGAACCTACCCACACATGAATTGTCCAACTTGCCCGGATGTGGCGCATGCCAAAGCATCCACTTCAGATGAGTCCTTGTGGGGTTCCATCCCAGGATATGGCTTGGCGCCCAGTCAAAGGGGCATTCCAGGGCCAAAAATAATGTCTGGAGCCCTACTTGTGGGTCGCCCTACGACTGGTTTCCTGCTGGTTTCCCTTATGCCAAAGTTGGTCCGAAACTAAATTTGAGAAAGCTTCCGCGAACCTTACGCGCCTGCTTACACGAACCTTACGCGCCCTAGCCCCTTTAGTCTTCCCAAATCAGATGTTTCAGAAGCCTGTTTCGCCCTGGGACGGGTTTCAACAGCACCTCGCATGAGCCCCAAGAGCCAAGGAAAGTACTGGTTTTGTTTTCTAGCGTGCGCACCGGTCTTAGACGTGCCTTGCAGCCAAAGTCTCCCGACAACTTGCCATCGACTAGGTTGAAACAAGCAATAAACACATACGCACATGTGCGAAACAACTCTTCCGTGCATGCTTGTAAAGCTTACCAAGCAATCACAAAGCATGTTTCCCCCAAAAGCGCTTACTCCGGCTACGCTTTACAGGGTGTTGCTTGCGCACCACCTTCTTGTGACACAACTCTTGCTTGGATATAAAGGTGGGTTTTAGAGCTGCTCAATTGGCGTCAAACAAAGGATAAGCACAACACACATTGAATCTTATCACAACTCTATCGGGCTAAAAACTATGAATCGCCAGCTTGAATTAGGGATGCCACGTCAGGCGGGAGCAAAACTTGGCGCGAGCCCGTTCTGCGCAGAGGAGACCCTTGACTTTTGCGGGAAACACCTCCCCCTACGAACACTACCCACGACTCAATGACCTTTGATGACTGAGCGAGAAACCTGTTCGCCTTTTCCCCCAAGGTTACCATGTTTCTTGGCGAAGCCAGTATGCATGCCTTCGATTTCTTGCGAATTTGCACGGGTGGAAAATGATCATGTGCCAAGCCGTCACAGCGACAGCCCAAATGGCAAAGAAGACAACCATGACCATAGTTGTCCTTCTGGAAAATAGACCATCTAGTTCTAAGCAAACTAACCTAAAAAGGACACCTATGATCATGACTGTGTCGGGTAGCCTGCGTGGGCCTTGTACAAAAACATTGAGTGGCACAAAGCGCTCGCGTTTTCGTGCGATCATGTTGGTCGCGGAGCCTGAGGGTGCCGCCACACTCAGTACTGGGCTGTCCTCAGATCCTTTGCTGAAAGTTGACAACCTTTAGTGGCTTAAGTTCGGAAAACCAAGCACAAAACCAACTAAACACAACTACACGCATAATTTGTAGATGCAATTGAACTCATAGATTGTCTGCTCCACGGCTGTTTCGCCAACCACATGGTGCGTATGACGGGTATTGGCCCGCCAGCCAGATCTCCGCATAGCTTGCCGTTTTCGTGCTTGCGGAACGCGTTTTGGGCTTCAGAACACACACAGGCAATGCGGAACAGTCATGACTTGTTTCCCCTCAACAAAAATCCCCGTGTTGCAACTTGTTTGATGCTTCTTTTGGATGCTCTCAAACATATGGGATGTCTGGTCTTTCGATGCGCAACCTGTGGGAGCAAATGGAGCAAAGGATCCCCACCTCAATGCAGCACGCCGCTGGGCGTCTCCAGTAGTCCACTGCACAATGTCTATGTAGTCATACCTGGCACGGATAGAGGTCCTAGCCCTGAGCAAAAGGTGGATCACATTTTGGTTTGGTGGAGAAAACCACTGATTCCAACAAGTCTAAGGGGCCCAGCCAAACACCAGCCATGTTGTTCCAACGCTGGGTCAAACATTCACATTTGATGTTTGCATCATGCATCATCATTCCATACCAGCCGGTGAAATTGGCCAAACATCATGGACATCATCTTGACATCTGGACTACGTATAGGCCGGTTCAAAGCCAGATGGACCCCTTCAAAATCGAAATCAGCGTGATCAAAACTATTGTGTTGAGCGGTACTCGAATTGATGCAGTTTGGGTGTGTCTCAAAATGGGGGTCCCAAAAATGACAGGTTTCCAATAGGTTTCCCTTTAAAACCAATCCCAGAAAGTATCCTCAAAATCAAACAATAACATATTATGTACGGTAGAAGGACATCTCTGCAACCTCTTTGGAACTTGCGTGGTATCACTTCTAATTGCAAGCAAGCTCTCTGACACACGGTCTGGACGACAAAAAGTGTGCGCACGCGAGGCGGAGAAATAGAAATGGTCAAAAAGTGCAACCCTCTGCGCTTCTTCTGGATGGTCGAAAGTTAGTCTGATCGCTCCACCTGGTTGGAGCACTCTCAGAGCGACTTTCGAGCGTGTTTGGAGCAGGACGGGCGCACTTTTCGCAACATTAGTTCGCGCGTTCGCAGGTTTGGTACGGATTTTGTGGCAGAAGCAGCACTTTCGCAGGGTCAGGCACAGATGTTGTGCCAGGCACAGCCGGAAAGAAGGAAAGAAGAAAAGAAGGAAGGAAGGAAAGCACGGGAAAGAGACAAACAAATCAAAAGACATAGTGACATGAACGATGACAGACAGCAAGAAGAGAAAAAGAAAGAAGAAAAGACGGGGAAAGCACCATACTTCTCATGTTGAAACTTCCGCCCACCTTTGCCGGCTCTACTGGTATTTGCAACGCAGCCGCCGGTTCTGTTCGGCTTCGACTTGGGAAGTCCCTTGGAGGTTTCGGGACCCCCGAGGTTTCGTGGCGAGGAACGCCTGCAGCTCTGGACCCCAGCTTGACCGGCGGTTTCTTTTTGGCTTGCCTTATGGAAAAACGGAGCTCAGGACACAAAACAAAAACCATGTCAGGTCAACTCAGTGAATCGTGATGCGTCCTAAGGAACCTTCATCAGCCTCGAGATCGTTCTGCCTAAACACTGCGCGAGTTTTGCTGGTCAAATGGGCAAGTCCCCTACATCTGCTCTAACCATAGCCTAATATTCAGGTGCCTTGTCCTAACAACGACCCTCCGGTGGCGCAGGCAGCAATCGCACCCGCGCGTGCGGTGTTTAGTTGGCGGATCTGCTTGGGAAATCACCCACTTAAAAAGGGCCCCTGAACCCAATGTCCAAGACACCAGCATCTCGGGTAGGACATTCCCCCAAAAGTAAACTAGGGAAGTCCTCAACATGCTTCAAGGTCCCCCTCAGGTGAAACAAAAGACATTTACTTCAATAAGAGTAGTTCAAGCCTGGATGTCAGGGCCGTAAAATCCTCACACGCCATCCCCTGCATTTCTTTCTGAACCGAAAAAATCTGCCGACGCCGCGTCCGGTTCTGGTAGCCCTCGGAGCCTCAAAAGCAGAAGGAAGCCAAAAGAGGGATGGGCCCGTGACTGGCATGACTTCTCCCCGGGCTGTCCTCGGATCCCATGCGAAAAGTTGAAAACTTTTTGTGGGCTCAATGGAACCCCCCCTATTCACGCCGACTCAAAACCCGAAAGCCTAGGAAACCAACTGGCTGGGACTGGGAGCCACCAGGTTCAGCAGAATAAAAACCAATCCAATGCGCTCAGTCTTGTCCAGGTCCGGTACCTGGAGAAAGCCTTTGGGAACACCCCTGGAGGAAAACCGTCAACGTGTGCTAAGTAACAGGAGAAAGGGAACCACTGGCAGTTGCTGACCTTGACAACTCCCCAAAGCAGTCAAGATGAACGACCCAAGTAAAAAGCAGCCACATGACGGAATGAACATGGCCGAAGATAAATGCTTCTGGTTTCCTTTTTCTGATTGTGTTGTTGGTGATTACCCGGGAAATGAAACATATCGGGTTCAATGAGAGCGATCCCATACAAATCAAAAATGCCGGTAAAACTGCTTATATTCTCTTAAACACGAGCCGTAGGTTTAGGGGTGTCCCATGGGTAGGTTTCAAGTCGGATAAATTGAGAGATGTCTACTTTAGGGGACACCCCCCCCCACCAAAAAAATAACACCAAAAAAATGTGTTTCTGTGGTTTCCCTGTAAAACAGACCAAAAAGGGGTACTCTCAAAGAAAAGACCCCCCCCCCCACGTTCTTGATGAACAACTATGTCAAAGTGTTCTCATGGTGTCCAAGGTGTCAGCATGCACGCTCTCTGAGACAAGAGCGCGGATCGGCTTTCATGAACCTCAGCTTTTGGCGTTCCGGCAAGCTCCCTTGGCTGATAGCTATGAAGCAGCGGATCTCTGCCCCAGACTTCCAGAGAGTTCTGAGGCGTGGGGCTGGGCCTCGGGGTCGGGGTCGGGGAATCAAAGGCCGGGATATTTCTCGGGGAACCATCTTGTCGACTCAAGTTATCAACCTCGGGCCTTTTTTGAAGGCCCAAATCAGGCTGCAAGGATCATTCCTTGGAGGATACCAGGGGCGCCCACCTGAAGCTTGAGGCCGCTGGACTGCCGAACCCGGCGCTCAATGGACACAAGAGACAAACAAATACCTCCAATGATGAGGAAAACAAACAGCGCGCACCCTTTGTTTGGCAGTTCATTTACCAGGAACCCTGTCCCCATATGTTTTATATATATATAATATCAGAGTGTTGTTTTGTGGTGGAAACGGCATTGGAGGTCTGGATTCTGAACAAGATTTGGACCGAGTAGGTCTGCCGTTGCAACTGCCATTGTAGAGCTATCTATATTCAGAATGTTGCCTTTGGGTATTGAAAATTGGTAATGAAATCCAACCTGATAACGTAGTATATTGGCCTTCCTGCAAGCACTGGGTACTGTCATCCAAGTCATCCTGAAAAACATCAAAGCCCCAACCTCAGGAAGGTGGTAATCACACACACAGTAAACAGCACGCAAATGATATACATACGCAACTCGTCAGTGAATTCAACATGATCATGTCTGAAGTTGCTTGGTGGCATGTCCTGTCACTATCTCTTTGGGTCGGAAGCCCCCGAAGAGAAACACATCGATCAACTTGCACAGGCTCTTTGTCAATGGTGGAATCGACAGAGCTTGTCGAACAAATCAAAGGAAGTAAAGGCGTACCAAAGCTCAGCATGCTTTAGTGATTTAGGTCCGCAGCTCCCAAGAAACTTCCCTCAGTGGAATGCTGTGTGTATAATTATGTATATACAAGCTCATATGTCCTGTGGTTTGTAAGTGGTTGGGGGGTAGTGGCTTGTACACCATCTTGGACGCAAGCTCTTTCAAGTCGAAGCTGTCTGAGTGTGCCTCTTCCAAACCGCGCTGAGTGTCTTGGAAACAAACTGCAATCTTGGACCAACCTCTTCCCCGTGGGGTGCACTCCATGGCAAACTGGAGGTCGGACCACAAAACGGGTGCTTCACAGCCTAAGCGCATGGTCTGGTTGAAAGGCCTCCCTTGTACCCACGGCGAATATAATGAATGGGAACGAACCGTCCTTTTCTTGATTGGGCCCGGTACTCAGTACTTAGGCGGGATTCGGGATTACCCAACCAAACAAAGAAACCAGAACAGTACACAAAACAAGAGGGGTCCTTTCATTTAGGATTCACCCCCCTCCACCCCCAAAAGAAAAAACACAAAACACCAGACGTTTTCGGTCGTTTCCGTGGCTTTCTTGCTTACCGAGCTCATTCTTGTCGAGGCCTTCGGCCTTCTCTCCCTCTCCGCGCCTGGTGTACAAATAGCCCTCCTGGCGCTGGTTGAACTTGGCCACCTCCTGCGATTGACATTTTCGATTCCGAGGATTCCGAGGTCCGAGGGAGTCCCAGAATGGTCCCCTAAGTGACCAGCAGGTTTTCACCATCAACAAACCCCAGCGAGATTTTGCCCCCAGCTTTGAATTTTCCAGTTGCTGTTGATTCTCAGGATTTTGCTGGGAGGCGGCTGCAGGGTAACCTGCCCACCCCCCCCCACCCCCGAACACACCCCGACTGTGGATGGTTGCGAAACCCATTTCGCACCACCTCAGAAACCCAACGGAATGATGCGCCCCTGTAAGTACCAACAAACAATGGTTTGCCATGGTTTCCAAGTGGTGCACGAGTTCGTCCATCCACAGTACTACTAGGACGGAGTTTATTTGTCCGGGCCTCCCCAGCTATCAAATGGTTTGTTCTGTGACCTTCTTCGGGCGAAATCGGAGCCATTTGGCAGCGGCTGGAACCCAGCTTGCTGCTGGCGGGGTATTGTTGGCTACAGTGAGTGATACTAGACCCAGTAAAATGATATCCTCGAACAATTACCTTCACACACCTTCACAGCTATGTTCAGCAGAAGTAATTTTGAGAAGCCTGTCCAACCTGCCTGTCCAACCCTTGGTATGGTAGCCCAAAATATAGTTTTTTGCAGGCCATTCTAAAATTGAAAATGAACAGAACCAAGAAACCTAAAAGTCTAGAGCATTGCCAACAACAGTGAAGAAAAACCAATGTCACTTTACGAGATCCAGTATAACCCGGTAATACCATAGCTAGCTGACACCCTCAAAATCACAGAGGTGCAAAAAAAAGGACACCACTCCCTTCGCAAGTGATTTTGAGGACCAAAGCCGCGGTTTGGACTCAGTTGATCAACCCAGCCTGTGACCGGAAAACCTAAGGGCCGGAGAGGGCAATGTTTTCCTGGAAAGGACGAAGCAAATACAGCAACCATAGCAACTATTGGACACTGGTGTTCTCCGTTGGGCTTCAGCAGCCGGAAGCCCCACCGTTCATCACTTCAAAGGGGGTGCCTTTGCTACAGGAACCCGAAACCTTATGATTGTCAGGCGCCTGATTGGTAGAGGGTGAGGAGGCATCGCTTCGCCCGCCATCCCACGCCCCTCGCTCACTCACTTCCTCCTTCTCCCTGTTCATCCGGTCGTTCCCTTCATTGGCGAGAACCGTTAATCCGCTACCAAGCGCTGGTGACAATGGATGAGGAAGTACGAGCCTTAACCTGACCACCGGGCTCCAAACAGGGAAGCTTAAGGGGCTCAGTCTTCAGCACGGCCTTGGTAGGTTTCCGCCGCAAGTCATGTCAGGTTTGCACGCGCAAGCAAGCGCGAGAACGTCCTTTGCCATGACAAGCCAAAGCAAACACAACGAACCGAACAAATAACAGTACCACCCTAATTCAGCATTGGACCCTCCATTCAATTAGTCGAGCCGGACCTCCATAAGGTTTTGGACCCATGTACATGTTGTTTTGTCCTATGACACATTCAAGGTCCATATTCTGCCTTTCTCGCGGGAAGCATACGGCATGCATACCTGCCTTCCAGCTCTGCTCGAACTGGTGCTTGTCTTCCTCCTTGACCTTGTACCTCGGAAGCAGGCCTTTCTGTGATCCTTCCTTGCCAGAAGCTTTACTTTCAGTGGGATACAGTGATCAAACTCGCGGAGCACGAAAATGCGGGTTGCCACGCTGGTTTCCCTTAAGCAATCCAGCCCAAGAAGGCTACCCTTAAAGACAAAGACACACACACACACACAAACAAGTCATAGATTGCTTGACACTCAACAACAAAGTGACAGTCACAGGGTGCGGCTGTGAACCTCCAAGTGTTGGTTGCTACTGTCTGACCTCCATGCTGGTCGCCAAGACTGGTCCATACATGAAAGCCTGACACAAATACCCTCAGAAACCAGAATGGACCACAACAACAAATCCATCAACTTGCAAAACCAATAGGACATTGGCCATCCAAAACAGATAGCCAGGTACTACCGTCTGTTGCTCACAGGATCTCGATGTAGTCAAAAGGGACCCCTTTTTTGGTGTCCGGTTTTCTTGTTGATTTCAGTGAAAGCGGTCCGCACCTTCGTCCAAAAGGATGACGACCCTGAGGGCTGCTTCCTGGACAAACAGCAAGGAACTGTGGCCGCCTTGTGGCCGAAATTCCTGCAAAACGGAATCCCAAAACGGGCCTGGCGACGGCAGATTCCTCTAAAGATGCTTTTTTGTGTGGCACCAAGTGAACTTGTACAAGTCCTAAATTCAGCACCCATCTTGACCTGTATCCCGTTCGCCCAATGCCACAAAAATGTGGTTGGTCCGTCCCTGCTAAAAGTTTAATTTCACGTTTTGGTGGGTTAGGTGGAAACCCACCTTGGGAATCGGACGATTCGCTGGGAACCGAGCTGAATATTGCAAGTCTGAGGCCCCGGGCAGGTTCAGAAAGGCATAAGGAGGTGGCCTCAAGACGGCGCTGGCCTTTTCGTTTGGCTGTGGGTCAAAACCCATGGGATCCCATTTTGGGGTACGGGCACCACCCATTTTAGTCTAGTGGGGGTTGGGATGTTCACTGGGGGTACGATTTGGATTTTGACCCATGGCCGTTTCACCTTGTTTTCTTTCCACGAAAGTCGCCGGAAGTGGTAGGTACATCTTGACAAGTTCCTTCTTTTCAACGGTTTGAGGCCGGTTTGCGTGAGGCTGTTTTGTTCATGGTTTATAGCAAACAAGGAAATCACCCACTTACCCCCAGAGACAGTCCACATTAAAACCCCAGCTTAGTTCAAGTTTCAAATCGACCAAAACTGAGATCGGCGCGTTGGTTTGGAATGGCTGGACTCCTTCAAAAGTCTTCAAATCGGGCACCCGAAACATCTGGCACCGCAATAAGCATCAAACGAAAGCCTTAAATCTCGAAGCCCCCCAAAACCGGCTTTGCAAAAAGTGGTCAAACTTGGTCAAAAGGTACGGCCGCAAAATCCAGGGTACCCTCAACAGCTTTGCGAGATCGCCAATTGATCCTGGGTGTGGGACGCTTTTGGGGCAGATTCATGGAGAGTTGCGATGCGGAAGTATTGTACTGTCTTGTGTCAGAGTTCCCCCTAGGATTGGTTCTTACAAGGAAACCAAAAAAAAACACCTGCAAAGTTTTTGGGGCCCCCTATTTTGAGACACGCCTGTGTTGCGCGAAAGATTTGCAGGACGCAGCCGTTCCGTGTCCATCGTCCCGCTCGAGGCAGGCACTTCAGCACTGGGAAGATGTCGTAGACCTGGGCTCGGCTGGGCAAAAAAACGCACGGCCGTGCAATGTGCTAGGTGGTTCGACGGGCAGATCTTGGGAATTTGGAGCATCCAAACACAAAGCAACACGCAAATATGTGGATGGACAACATCCTGCACCAGTTTTTTTTTTAGGAAAGCCTACGAATACTAGAGGAACCTCACCCTGCAGCTGGTGCAGGGTTTTGTTCAGTTCGGGCACGGAGATCAAGACAACAGCTCCTCGGAATAGTGAACTGAACCCACACATATTCAGTAATGAGCCCAAAGGAACACGACCATAATGTTGAAATACCTGGACCCTGAAAATTCCCTTCAACGTTCGTTATTGCCCCAACATTTTGAGGGGCATTCCCTTTATTTATGGGTATTGCGCACTGAAATAAGCCGTGAGTACGGAACCCAGCAGCAATTCTTCATCACGAAGACCGACTTCGTCATTCCGCCTGCGCTCCTGCTGCCTTTTCCGTCGAACGAAGTCTCTCCGCTGATGAGCGTTTTCATCGGCTTGGGCATCCAAGCCGCGTCTTTTCTGTGAAGGACGAAGATCTTGGAGCAAAACTCCGAGCATCCCTTGGTGCTGACCAGAGCTTTGTCGAAACTGACTTCGCCGCTCGCCTGCGGCTCAATCTTGAGTCGCTCCGCTTCCCAGGCAACCTATATTGAGACAGACCCAATTGCTATCTTGCAACCTAAGGCACCCCGGTAAGAAACAAAAATGGTCTCGCCTTACTCCCAGCCGGTAAGCCTTCTATTGAGGGGCATGTGGATTTCTTCGCCTGGAAGAGTATGCCCCTTTCGCCCCCGTTTTGGATGGTATCACCATTCGACCATTTCTGGTCAAGCGCCAATCATTCTCATGAGGGTATGCATCAAAACCAACCACCAAAACAGTGGTCTTTCTTTGGGTTTCCATAAAACACCAACCAACAAGGAATCCCAGGCAGTGTAGAGATCAAAAGCCGGCCGCGAGCTCACAGCTGACAGCCCTTCACCCACGTCTGCATCTGGCCAAAAAAGCGTCGTTCGTAGAAAGGCTCCACTTGCCAACACACCCCAGGGGCGAAACGAATTACCCTCTTTCCAACAATCATGGAAGTGCACAAAGGGGTTTCCCAAAAGGAAAATCGTCTTCCAATTCCCTCCTGTCAACTTCCATGATTGTTGGAGGGAGGGTAATCTCGTTAGAAGCGGACAGGGGGTTCCCCCAAAAGAAAATAGTCTTGCAGACCCATCCTGTCAGCATCCATGATTGTTAGAAGGAAACTATAAGTGGTCAAAAATAATTCGCAGCTCGCTCCTACCATGTCTAGATGTGGTTTCAAATAAGGTCTTGCGGGTGTTTCTCCGAATATGGACATGTTGTTTTAAAGGGAAGGCAAGAGGCAAACAACGAAACCAGCCTGGAGGAATTGGTCCTCATTGTGAGAAGCACCGATGATGTTGAGCCCTAATTAGTTGAGCCCTCAGTTGCAGCATTAGTCAAGGGGGCAAGTGGGAGAAAAGAAACCCCACTAAAACAGGGACCCCCTGACATAACAAGTCGAGATTCATCAGGGGTCGACATTCACCAGGGTGACCCACTAAAAGGAGGACCTTAATCAGGAAACCCTCAAATTGGTGGAATGGATTGGCATGCTGGGGACTTGAACCCCTGGTTCTTGTAGAGGGTAAATGCGAAACAGCCCCTTTCTGACAGTTGCTAGAAAGCAGCGAATTTCCATTAGTTCCCCACCTTGTTTTGGCGGTGGGCATGAACGGAACGTTTGGCATGTGATGCTTTTGTTTCAGCCAATCCTCTCTAGGGCAGTGTGGCACGCTGGAACGTAGTACCCCAAGACCAACCGATTCGACGGATGATTTCGAGGCTCGGGGCATTGTCCACATCGGGGTTGGTGAAGGCATAGCCGCCAGCGCCCCCTCACGCGAGACCCATCCCTGACTCCTGGCTGCCCTGGTAGAGGAAAGGGCAGTTTGGAATACCCGAACAGCAAGCAGAATGCCTGCAGAATGCCTGGTCCTGACCCCTCCAATGGAGGTTTAATTTAATGATACGGGCAAGCCACGCATACGAACAAACACACTTAACAAGCTCGCATTGCAAGAACAGTTCCGAAAACCAAAGGAGTGGCGTTTGCTGCCCGTCGTCAATAACATTCTCATCCTCTGGGTTATGAAGACCAGAAACCATAACTTTTCAGGCTATGGGGGCACTTGACAGGTTTGCTGGCAACCGGACCTGGGCAAGTCATGATCAGACCAGGCCTTTCTCAGTGTGAATTTCTGGGTGCTTCTCAAGATTCGGGACCTCAGGAGGCTGGTGTCCTTTTGGCTTCCCTTCAACACCATCCAAAAGGGGTTTCCTATTTTGAGAAACCCCCAACTGATAGGGCCCCTCACAGCCCCATAAAGATTGGAGTTGCGACAACTGAGAAGTGAACCGTGCCATGCCCCCTTCCCGCTCTGGCGAACCTGTGGCGAACGCCGTCAAGCGGTTGAAGCCTCCCGCCGCATGGCATGGAAAATTTGCCCGACGAGATTCGCCCTCAAGCTGCCAAAGAAACTGAGCTACTTTGTATTCCTGTGACACTTCCGGGGCGTCTACGCGGTACGCAAGCAGGATGTCTGGGAAAAACTGCCTCCTGCCTTGTGTCCTGGAGAAAAGTTGAATATCAAGGCTACTTGGCAAGTAGCCTCCATGGTGCATGCGACAAATATTGCAAGTGGAAGGAAAACCCTGGCGACACAGAGAAAACAGAACCCGGGGGTTGGTTGGATGTGCTTCACCTGCAACTTGAAACTGGTTTCAAAGAGAAGATCAGCTCTCCAACTGGTGGTAAGGATTGGTGGGGTTTTCGGGGGAACAAAGGGTTTAAATCCAATACCTGAGAGCCCCACCCCAGAAAACTGCGGAAAAAAAAACCAAGCCATTTCTGAATCGATGGATTACCCCGAGCCGTCGTTGTCTACCGACCGAAAAGAAGGATCTCGGACTTTGGGGAAAAAATGGCAATCTTGTGGTAGATAACTCTAATCAGGTTGATTCCCCATGCGCTTCACCCATCCAAACTGAATGTTTCGGGGTTGGACTTCTGAAGAGAAGCATCAGGGGATGGCGCGGCTGAAATGGAGAAGTTGTTTCACGAATACAAAACAAGCCAAAAGGTGGCCGCGCAAATGCTTGAAGGATGTTGTGACGACCTAGCTCAACCTGAACCCCCCACTCCGGTAATGATTTCCACGTACAAACACAATCTGAGATGTGGCAAAAGCCAAGCGGCACAACCACTAGCAACATGTCGATCGGGAGGGCAAATAAGTAAATTCGCAAAACCACAACGAGCGAGTCTCCGATTTCGGAAATAAGATCAAAATGAGTCGCCTCTCACGAACCCCCAGACAGAGCAAACCGCGCATCGCGCACTCCATGTTCAGAACTCCTACCATTGCCTGGAAGTGGGCAACTGGCAAGACTCTGCAAGAACCGGTCCGCCCCTCTTCACCCATGTGTCAAAACAGCAGCAGGATCTAAACGCTTGGGGCGGACCATTCAAAAAGCGAACCCACATATTAACCAACGGGTTTACCCGTTCAACCCACTTAAGTGGGAACACCTGGGTGTGTGCTTCTGTTTTTGGTTGGACCCTCCAAAATAACGGCTTCTCCTGTGACTGTGACCCCAAAACGGGTACCTCCAAAAAAAACTATCGCCTCCAGGCGAAAGGCCCTTTCAACAGGTCACCCCATGGAAGGGTCACAGGTAATTAGGGAATGGAAGTCCTTTTTGGAGATAGTACCCTTTGTGAGAAGGTTTTAAAAGGGAAACCAAAAGGAAAAAAACAAAATCTTGTGGGACCCCTTAAAACAGACACCCCCCATTTGTTGGAAGCCGACTTCTTTTCGGTCCGCCTTGAATGCTGAACAGCATCCGTAGCGTCATGGCGCCTTGTCCTCTTCGCCGACTTGATTCGGCAGACCCGAAAGCAAAGGCTTCTCCGGTCTCCGGGTTTGGCTTGAACACTTGGTTTCCCCAGGCGCCCGGTGACGTTGAACGTTTGCCCCGGTATGTCAGCCATGAAATGCGCCATTTGCGGAGATCCCCCGTTGAAACTGGCGAATTGAACCAGACTGATCAAAGAACATAACACGACTTGCCAAGAGCAGTTGCCGTTGCTTTCTCTTGCATTGCAACCTCGTTAAATTGTTTGGTTTCTACGGCATTTCCGGTGTATACCGCTTGCCTCATCTACCTCTGGCAGCTCGAACAGCTTCCGGCGCGGATCCGTTCCCTGCAACCCACGCAAGGTGACCAAGGGAAACCATAAGCGCAAACTGAAGGTGAAGGACTATGGTCCCCATGCTTCTGCACGGCGCGGACACCGTGTTTTCTTTTTTTGTTTTTCCCCCTCTTTTTTTTTCTGGAATCTCTGGAAGACCTCCTTTTGGCATATGCAGTGTGCATGTGGAGAGACCAGGTTACAACTGGCTACCTCAAGCCTGAAGCCCCTTGTGATACGAAAACGGGGATCATTTGCCTCTGGCTTTGAGTGGCTGATTTCCAGCCCACCAGACGATATCAGCTACAGCTATATTGGTGCATGCAATTTCACTTGACATGCCAGAACCCCAAGAAGTTGAGAACAGCGACTGGTTGCAAGTGAAAATCGCAAGCCAAAGGAAGGCCTTCCAAGTGTGGAGTTCTCCTTTTTTGTATTAAACCAGGTAAAAGGATCCAAGAAGAGAAAGTACATCAAAATTGTTTTGGAATGGTTCGTGTACAAGTTGAGCCCGATTTTGAGAAATCCAAGCACGAGAAGACTTCTTGATTGTTAGGTGCATTGGCTTCAACTTGCACGTGCGTTGAGTGTCTTTGGACGGTACTAAGGGTACCCTTCCGATTTTTAGTTTGAAGGGACCAGTGGAAATGAAGCATTCAAGTTGCCAAACATAAAACACATCAATGCCATGATCATTTGATTGAATGCCGCCATGATTTTGACCCTTTTGCCAAAGCTGGGGAGTTCTTTGGATGGGTGTGCCAGCCCCTGGCTTTTGTCTAGAGGGACCCTCAAATTGTTTTACGGCATTTCTGAGTTTGTTTGGGGCCAAAGGGGTGCCTTATAACATTCATTTCATGTCTTTCTGCCGTGGGGATAGCCAAGCTGAACCATTGCAACATGTGAAGCCCGTACCCTCAGCACATCCCCACTTCCGTTCTGTGGACGAAATCCTTTCGCCCCACTTTGAAACCATGGGAACGATTCTTTGTTGGTATGGACAGGGGAGTCGAATCATTCCAGGGTTTCTTAGGCGGCGCAGGATGTCGTCCATCCACAGTTGTTGACCACAGGCCAAGGGCAGACATTCCCCACGCTGAGATTGGGGAGTTGCCGGAAATGCCAAGTTGTTTGCTGCCACCTTCGGTCGCGCGCGCTTTGCCTAGGGGCAGGGTGAAACGGACTCTGGCAGCCATTCTCCTTCTGTGACCTTAGGCTAGGCTCAAAAACTGCTACCGACCCCAAACCGGAAATTACGGCAGCTCCCAAAACTTAGCCAAAACTTGGGCCTCTATCCCTTATTTGCTCTTGGGCTTGCCTCCAAGGGCTACGAACTGGACTGTTGGGTGTCTCGCAAAGTGGGTTTTCCTGCAGAAAAGGGAAAACGTATAGGACCCCCCCAAGACCAAAATGACCGTGTGGCTTCCTTATGGCTGTACCAACTTCCGTTTCAAAGATGTCTTCGAAGGGCGAGTTCCTTCAGAAAAGGATCCTGTCACCAACAACCGCCTTCCCCTGACCTGAAACTACTGGTTCCTCCAAAGCATGTCACCAAACTGGTTCGGGATGGAAAGGAACGCGACGCAGGTGCCTGAGGTTCCTTTGAGTTTTCCCCAGGCCGGCAGGACGCAGCCAAACACAAAGGACACCCAGGCATCGAGGCCGTCGTCTGCCTGATGCGCTATTCTCCCTATTCATCTGAGCGATATACATAAACACATCCACACCGCCAAAGAACACCCTCGACCCAGGGGTACATGGTTGCGTCCGTCAACCTAAGTGCTAAACAAACAATCCGGACTTCATTTCAAGAAACCCACACCGCTCCCCACAAGGAGAGCCGAGGGATGTGCCTTCAAGCATCCCCGTAAGAGTTCCTTGAATTGTTCTCTTGATATCCCCCCCAAAGGCTTTCGCGGGCGCGAGCTCTTCCCGGGTAACGCGAATGTAGTCAAGGTTGCTCCAAAGGAGCAAGAGTAGAAAATTGGGCAGTGGTAAAGGAAATGGGTCTGCATTTAATCAAGGTGTGCTTCTGGCACAATGCTGTATTTTCAGGCAGTTTCAGGCACAATGCGCTCGTTTTGCGCCGGCATCGTTTTAACATCCCCGCATCACTTTCAAAATCCCCCCTCCCCCCCCCCCAGGTTGGCAAAAGCACCACTCAAAGCCAAAAAGTCAGCCCGGAGAGAAACAAACACGCAATCATGACACAAAGGCCCCACAAAGGGACACAAAAAGAAACCAATTTACCGCTCTTGTGGCTTCTTTCAGAGGCTCCTGTCATCCCCTATAACAGGTAACCAAGTAGTTGATTTACCTCTTTACATGATGGTTATCCCAGTTGATTGGGTGTTTTTTCAGGTTGCCCAAATTGGCGCAACGGTTCTCCTTTTGGTTTTTCTGAAAAACCGACAAAAACAACGTGTAGCCCTAATCAAAGCACACCCAGTTAGCCACTAAAAGGGGACTGGAAGCGTTAGCTTCCCCGAGCTTCTGGCAAGCTGAGCCTCCATGCCCTGCGAGGTGTCGCAAAGTGGACCATGAGTTTCGTTCTTTAAGGGCATTTTAAGGGGTGACGTGTGGCATTTCCCTTTTTGGAACCTCCAAACATAAATTGCAACCAATTTGACGGGGAAATCCAGCGACACCTGAAGGTGGATGCATTTTGGAGCGGTTCTCAAAATTGTGATTTGGGGGTGAAGATGCCCGGTTAACCACAAATTCAGAGGGTGTCAATTCTAGTGGACTGGGACGACTTCCCGAATCAACACTATGATTTGCTACTGCAATCTACCCTACCAACAAACATGGGAGTGCACAGGCGAACGCCTGCCAGAAGGATTAGCCCTCAACCACAATGGGTAAAACATTGGTCCTTTGAACATAGCCTACCCGCAAATTCCAGAGCATTCAATGATTCAATGCTCAAAGATCGATCTGGGTGGATCGCCCGAGTGGCAACTGTTCAGCCCTTGCAGCTCAGGGAGCTGGAGGGGTTTCAGATTTCCTCGCATTTCGCCTTCACACCTCGCCCTACCAAACAGAAACCCACTGTGTCACTTTAACATGGCAGCTACGCAGTGATATTTGAAACCACAAGCGAGATCTAGGGAATCGATGGTCAGCGTTGTTGTGGAGCGCATCCCTTAGGCACTCACTTGGAACTCGAGCGGTACGCAGCGCATGGACTGGGGCCTTCCCGTGCAGTCAGTTCCCACACCAATGCACCGCGCGAGTGGGCGAACCAATGCATGAACCGCGTGAGCCGCTGAACCTCCACTTTCAAGTAACCAGAACGCGCGACTTTTTGGCCCCGGGACTCGGGACTTTGCAGCCCCGCACACAATAATAAACAACCATACACACAAACAAACAAACAAACAAACAAACAAACAAACAAACAAACCAACCAACCAACCAACCAACCAACCAACCAACCAACCAACCAACCAACCAACCAACCAACCAACCAACCAACCAACCAACCAACCAACCAACAACAAACAACAACACAAAAACAAACTATTTAGCCCCGAGACTGCCCCGCATGCACTTGCACGCCACATAGCCAGAACAAAGCCGGACTTTTCAGCTTGTGGATAGGGCCCAGACCTGTGAAGTTGCTTCGCGTTGTTCAGCTCGCCCTTTGATGTCCACCATCCAGCACCCACCACAACTGGCTTTTTTCCATGTCCAAAATCCCAAGCGCAGTCCAAAAAGCAGCAGTAGGGGGGTACTGAATATCAAACAAACGAGGGTGCCTTTTTTCTCTCGGAAATCCCCTCAAACGAAAAATGGCGTCCCTCTTCATCGAATTCCACCGAGGTAGAACGGGACTCACCCTTCCCGAGACCTTCCCGACCCTTGGCATGCGGCAGGGAAATCATCGGATCCCCCGCCCCTAACCCCAAGTTGCAAGGCTGTGAGTTGCGGGATAGGGAAACTAAGCAAGGACTTGGGTTGGATCAGGTTTCCTCCCTTTGCGAATACAACCCCTGGAAAAAGTGACATATATTTCAAGTCGTGATAGCTTCCCTTTCAACCAGGGAAGGAAACAAATAGTCTTAAGCAAATGGGAAGGTTCTTTGTTCTTCAGGTTTCCTGCCTGACCTCACTTCAACTGTCTTCCCGTGGACTTGTCCCTATTGCTTTCGCAAGTTGGAGCATCCATATCCATTCAGTGTGGGTTGTGGGTTGTGCTGAATTGGGTTCGGGTTGGCTAACAGTTGGTTTAGTTCCGATTCCTGGTATATTGGCAAGCAACTTGATTCTTCGCAACCATGTGGATAACAAGAAAACGCAAAACCGCAAAACCAACAAAAATGGGTGTGAAAACAGGGGATTGAGTGAAAATGCAATACCTTGCTATGTTGCACCTAGAAACAAAACCAGCAACAGAACTGAAACGCTTGGAGATGCCTGGAGTCGACGGTGAAGCCTTGGACCTCCAGTTCCTTTCGGGCCGAGCCTCGAGTGCCGCATCCGCGCCGGCCTGGAAGGCTGTGTCAAACTAAACTCAACTCACTTGCCCAAGGACCTGGAATTAAAAGGTTAATGTCTTGGGACCGCGCAAAGTGGACCAAACAGAGGACATCCAAAATGGGTAATATGGAGTTGAAAGCAGGTTAAGTTGTCCGGCACCTGTTTTGCGTGGTACTACGGCAGGTGGTGTTATTTCAAACAAATGACTTGCAGGCATCATCGAAACCACACTGGCGCGTGCACGCACTGACTAGGCCCGGGTCATAACTGACGCAACTGGGATTAGCTCCCCTAACCGTGGTTATAAACCACTTTAGCTTGAACATCAAAGTAGACCCCAGGTGGAAAACCCAAGAAAACTGTTCCCTCCAAGCGATGCGGCTCCGCAAGACTTCCGCCTGCCGAAGCTCCCGCAGGTACGCCAGGCACGCGCAGCGCTGGTCCGGCGAAAGTGTGCGCACCTGCCGGGGGAAAACAAACAAAAAACCAAAAAAACTTCGAGAACATCGGGGGATTCGAATTTGATGACGGACATCAGAAACATGGCCACCACCTTCTTTCTGGGTATGACCTCAATAAATCGGAGGAGTGAATTCTTGGTTGCTGTAACGACCCCTCTAACTGTTTGTGGGTCCAATGGAAAATCCCACCTGTTTCTTTTGCCTGGGTAAGTCAGATACGGTGAAGATCAGAACCTGGCCATCACCTTCTTCCTGGGTATCGGAGGAGTTGATGCTGAAGATCAGAAACATGTTTGTCATCTTTTTCACGTATCGAGTACTTTGGGGGAATGATGTTTCCAAAGGTCCTGGATGCGACCCAACGGAGCTGGAAACAATCCGACAAATTCCCCATCCCCATGTTAGGGATAATAAAATAACATGGGGCAATTGAGCACCCGCAACAGGAGCGGCAACATGACGTTATTGGCTATTGGCTATTTTGCTCTTATGAATTGATTTGGCTTCAAGGGTATCCCACAGCCACAATCTACGGTTTTAGGCTCTTAGTTAGCCTCATGGGACCACACTACATGGGTATACTACGTAGTTTAGCACACATGTTGCAAGCACGTTTGATGTTTGCTTGGTGGGTTGAAGCCCAAAGTACGCCTGCCTCAAAAACACCAGGGAAATGTCCCAGCAAGGTGTTCTCACTCTGAAGCCTCTGATTATTCTCCTTTGTTGGGTAGCCTGGACGGCTCAAAAAAAAGAAGATTGTTCAATATACCTTGCTACAAGCTGCGCCTCTCCGCATCCCTACGTATAGATTGGTTAAACAAATACTTCTCAGAGGTAGGGACCCTTGCCGATCGCTGACCACGTGGGTCGTGTCAAAAAAGTGTGCATGTCAGCCACTTGGACCCAAATCAGCGTGAATCAGGTGGAGCATTTCCTTTTCACATGTTGCCCCCCGGTCACTGGCCTGGAAGCAAAGGGCAACTTTGATTAGGGCCCTCAAGGCTTCAAAGAGAACCCTGCCTTGGGTTCCCGCAGATGTGCTGTGGACTTGTCTGGAAAGTGCTGCGAATGTTGGCAGGGAACCAACTCACTGGTTGGCGGACATAGATCTCCTCCGAATTCTGGTGTCCATTTCGGGTCCCCTATTTGCTTTGGTTCATAACCAGAGGTTTTGCTGTGCCGCACACTCAGCCGCTCAACTGCGTGTCGTGCCAGGAACCTTTCGGGCTCTTGTTCAAGTTGGTTCTCATTCAAAGCTCCAAAGTGCCTCCCTCTTGCAGGATGTCCCCGCGCACGTGGAACTGGGATTCGGTCCATGGTTTGCGTGCCCAATTTGGGTTGTCCCCTCATCCCCCAACCAACAGTCTACCAATCATCTTGTCAATGCTCATCCATCAAACCGCAGCGGTAGATACCAGGCTGCTCCCACCCAGCAAACATCACCAACTGCAAATCAACAGGAATCGAATCAACCTCCCGAAAAACCGTCACCCAAAGCTTGCTGGTGCTCAGCAGGGAATGAGTTGGAATGAACCCTTGAAACTTGAAACCATCCAACTGGTGGTTTCCTTTTAGGGGACCAACACCTGGGTTCATTCCCCGCATTCCCTACCTATCGCACCGATCGCAAGAAAGTCGCGAAGGCGACGCGCGAGCCTTGAGGTGGAGCGCCAAGGCCGAGAGGAACATGGGATCCACGTACTTGCTGCGAGCATAGGCCCCTGGCAGGCGCCCAAAGTTGGTGACTCTTGGGGGAGCCACCCCTCTGGCCGCCTGAGATCTGACCCTATATAGGGGTGTCTAGGTCCCTCTAACAAGCTTTGAGGGTGGAAGAACAAAAGATCCGAAAAAGACAAGGTTCCGTAGATATCCCCTTCAAAATCACTCGATCAAAACGACTCTCGTTTGACATTGGCCCAACAGGTGATGTTACCACTCCAATGGGTTGCCCCCACTTGAAACTAGGTTGGCAACAGGAATCAGCCACTCCAAATGACAGGTCTGTGCTTGGTTCCCAAGCCCAAACGTTCAAGGTTCATCTTTTGACCCCCACTTTGAGGTAAGTGAAAATATTCTCCACAATCTCACTTCCTGAGTGCATTGGCCAAAACAGTCCATACCTTTTTCTCACCACTAAAATGGTCTTCCCAAGTATAAAGTCCAGAAACTCGGAAAGTGAGTAATATACTGAATTCGTCTGAAATCCCAGAGGTATTGAGTTGGCAGAGGGCCATATTGTTGGAAAACTCTGTCGCCGGTTCCGTGCGAGTCTTGGGAGCTTGCCCCATTGGGCGTCAGGACGCCGATAAAATTTGGCTACCCTTTCCCGCGGCTGAACTTAAGCATCCTCCCACTGAATTGAACCTCACTTAAAAATGCAAAAACTCAAAATCGGACATATAGGGAGCCCAGGTTGATCTAGTCCCAGTCCACCCTTGTGGTGGTAGATTCAAGGGAACAGTCTCATTATCTGCCTTGGATTGGCCCCAGAAACAGTCAAACACGAAAAAGTGGGGCCAGGCGATGCAAGGTAGAAAAGCAGTGACCATCGCCCATCATCGCCATGTGGGACGGTGCAGCCATTGCATTGGCGACTCGCTGTGGCTAACGTTGCATTGTGTTTGATGCATTGGGGTTCTGAGCAGGTAGGTGGATAGAAACTGCAGTGACCTTAGTAAACTAAAGGGAACCCTTTCTCGAGTTGACCATCTTTAGGGTGCCCGAACAAAACAAATTGGACCAGTGCAACTGAACAACTAAGGGAATCGGCCCACGTGACAAGTGACCTAACCCAGTTGCAGTTTAAACACTAGGGCGGCTTTACCTCTAGGTTTGACATGGTTTCTCGTGGCCTACGGCAGCTGTAACTGGAAGCACTGGGAAAGTTATAACCCACTCGTAAGTCCCCAGGCGGAGTTCGCCCTTCAACGTGTGACCCATGTCACCAAGAGCATACTAACTCGGTGGAATACGAATTCGGGCCCCTTGGTGGCCATTCAGGTGGGGGGGAGGGGGGACGCACGCAACCCAACCAATTGCGAGAATATCTCCCAGTTGAACATCATGTCCACAGGATCCCAACAAAATGTGGTGTTCCTGTTGGTTTTCCCTTCACAAGAGTACCTTCATGACACCCATATGGATGTGAGTTTTGATTGGGAAGCCTCGGGAATGATTTAGGTGGATCCACTTATGTCCACTAATCATTTGGGACCTGGGAGGGTACTCCAACACAGAGACACACACACACAGAGACACGCGCACACACACTCAGCGCCAAATTCGTCTTGACACCTCACTTGTCCCAAGTTCGCCAGTTCCACGCAGGGCGAGCAGCCAGTCGGCGCCGGTGAACATGGGAGCCTGGAGACGCTTCTGTTGCTCTGGGGGTAGAAATCTGAGGGCTTTTACTCTCAAACCAACTTTCTGGTGATTGGAAACCTTCATTTACCTCGCTTGCTCGTCGGTAAGTTGGTAAATGGTCATCCTCTTCTCGCTTGCGATCCGTCCCTTAATCCCAGCCAAGACACATGCTAATGCAGACCTATGCTTCCCCAGACAAACGCGAGCCCCTAGTACTCCTTGGCCCAAAGAAGTGGGACTCACAGGGGCTGCTCCCGTTTGACATTTGACATCGACACAGGTGAATCGTAGGAGGCTCCACCCCGAACAGGGTTCCATGACTTACCGTGGACACTTAGTATTCACCCCGTCACGTTCTGATCAGTTTGCGACTCCGTTGGTGCCACGCGTATCACGGCCCCCAGGGTGTTTGTTGAGGGTAGTTTGTTCACCTTGGTTTACAAGGAAACCTGGACAACCGCTGAAACCACTATTTTGCTGATGTATCCATTTTGACAAATTCCCAGAACTGTTCCCAGAATGAGGATCCTCATATTGGTTGGTTCTTTGTCTGTTCCCTGTGGAACGTCCATGCCTTTTACCAAACAACCAGTCATCAGTTCTGACCATCCCGCATCAATGGCTGTCTTGAGACCGAAGAGTCTCACTCAAAATATGATGCTTGGTTATGGTCGATATATAGTGAACCTTACAATACTTTGGAAAACTCTCGAATGATGATTCCCCTGTAAATACCAACAACAATGGCTTCCCATGGTATGAAATCATTTCCGAAGAGCTCCCAGCACTCTTAGTCCCCCCCCACAAATTGCCGGCTTTCATGAGTCTGCGCGGGTCCCTTGCCGCTTCATTGAAAGACCAATGGGGTCCATGGCGCAAGCAACAGGTTTGAGTGGTGTCTTGGATGGTTATGGGGCTTCTTGGTATTTTCCTCTGGTAGCAAGACGTACAATTATCACGTGGTTAGCTATTCTCTCGTAAACTTACGGAACCAACAAAGTCTAACAAAGTAATTACACATAATCACACGAACCATTCATGAATCATGCAGGTTGAAGCTATCACAACGATCATCCGCATTCACCAAATCCAACCATAATCCCCCTCTAAACTCGCATACGCAACGCCTACTTCTCGGGATTCATGTCTGGCACTGCCCCCGCTCACCCGGCAATATCCAGCAACGGTTCTCATTGTTTGGGTGGCCCGGTGGCCCCTCCCCAAGCAAACCGTGGACCAGTAAGTTTGTCAGTTGCTCATATAAGACTTGGTCAAAACCTCCAAAGTTCCACAACTGTTCCGGAATTCCAAGGATGCAATGCAAGTTCTTGTTGGCTAGTAGTCATGGGTTTTGGAAAAACACAGAACACACAAAAAGAACACTCCCCAAGAAAGAACACATGTCGCAATGTGCGTGTGTTTTGGTCAATTCGGGGCCCTTTCAACGAAGAACCGGCAAAAAACGCCGCAAAAGGCAAACCAAGACATATGGCCATGGGTCGAAAGCCTGTACCCCCAGTGAACATCCCAATCCCCCTAGAATAGACTAAAATGGGTGGTGCACCTACCCCAAATGGTACCATTGGTTTTGACCCGCAGCCCTATCCATCACAAACAAGTTGTTCAAATCCTGCTCTTCCCAGCCTTCTCCAAAATGAAAGGCGTCACCAGGTCGAAAAGGAAGGTGCTGCGCACCTAGAATTATTGCCACATCCGAAAGAATGATGGGTGGATGGAAGGTTTTTCGTGGGATATCTTCCAGTTTTGATGAAACACTTCATCGAAACGGGGGGGTTGGATGATTCAAACAATATGCCCTGCGACAAGAAGGAGGAAACCCTTGCTATAGCGACTAAATAGGGACCATATATCCCATTAAACCCTGGAGGTAGTGATTGTTTCAGAAACACATGACTTAACAGTACAGCTATGGTAGTGTATGATGTTTCCAGACCATATTCAAGGTTGCTACCAAGATCCTAATAGCTCAACCTCGCTACCCAGATCTGGGCAAATGCCCCTCTTTGAGTGGATAATCCCCTAGGGAGCTCCCATGGTGGCCGGGTGATTTGATTCCCAAGGGTGGTTTTAGAAAACCACCCGATTGCTACGGCGAAGAATCCGATTTGTCCTGTGCAGCCATGGTTTTCACTCTGTCTAAATCAAAAAGGCATGTGCAGCAAGCATTCTGTACGACTCAAGTCTAAACTTCTCGGGCACATTGCCAATGGCTAATTTTCTGCCCAACTCATTTAACAGCCTCTGCGAATACTGTGGTTGCGAATCGCACCACCCTTCAGAAACCATGGGAATGGAGAGCATAACGTTTGTGGGTACTTCCCGGAGAATCATCCCTGCGCTGTTTCCAGATCTGCTAAAAGTTCTGGGCTAAACCAACACCCCACTCAACAAGCTAAACACCTAAGGAACCGGATGCCTGGGAGGCACTGGTGCGAAATGGATTTTGCCATTCACAGGACCCGCTTGAACCTCCGGAACTTCGGATTCAGCAAATCCCCCGGCTTCGAACTACGAAACAGTTTCAGCAACAATGTCATATTAAACCCCGCGGGCGCAAACTCCCAACATGCTTGTTGTTCTCCCATGTGGCTTGCCTTAAAACCCTGAAAAGGGTACCGAGCCTGATCTAAGACAGGGTTTTCATACCATGTAAAAACACCATATATCAAAGGCTAAATGCATAACAATGAATGAAATCCCGGTATGATCCCCTACTTTCTGGGTTGATTTACCGCTAGTTATGGCTGAATTTGGGAAATCAGGCTTTGGAGGTGCAACATGACCATGGGTTCCTGTATCAGCCTTTGAATATGTTCAGTCTGGGAAAAGTGGAAACCACAGAACTTCACCGAACATAGAGAGCCATTTTGGAGGTCAAAAGCCCAGCGCCTGTTTGTTGGTCAAGCTTAAAAGAGGGCCACCCCTCCAACTGGACAAACTAAACGGAGAAGCGGAGGTGAAAAGGTCAAAAGACCTGCCAGCTTTTGGAGCTTGAGTCTAAAACTTCGCTGACGTTGGAGGGAGCAAAAACTTACTTTTTAGCAGTTAAGTGGATTTGGATCTCAACCACTAAACCACCATACGCAAAAATGACCAAAAGTGTAAATGTTTTTGAACAACCATGAAACGGGGCCCAGCCCTTCAAACGGCAGAGTCGGACGCACCGTTCGCGGGCTGAGCGACAGCTCCCTTTCGCCGCGCCTCGGCCTGGGCGAAGGCGCACAGCAGCGTGGCGACATCTGCGGGGCGGCAGGTGGGCAGCACCCGCGGCAGCTGCGCTAAGGCCTCGCGGGCAAGGCTCACGGGGCAGGGGGGGGAAGGAGGGCAGAGGGGAGGGGGAGGAAGAGGCATCATAGCGAGGAGGTAGTGAAAGAGAGAGGCAAAGAGGGAGAGAGAGAGGGGGGAAGGATCCCAACTAAGCCCCTGTGAAGCCCTCAATAAGGCCTGATTTATGGCTCCCCTCCCTCCACCCCAGCTGGCATGATCAACGTCACAACCCTAAACGGTTGAACGAGTCCGTCTTTTTGGAGCAGCTTTTTCGGAAAGTAAAGGGAAAGGAAACCAACTACTTGGGAAGCCTTGCAATGCTGAACGGATATGGGCTCGCAAAATAACTGACTGTTGTTGGCAGCCCCACCAAAAACGAACTTGTTTGGTTTGTATCTTTCTCCAAGTTTCAGGAGGAGGTCTTCAGTCTTGCTTAGGAAGACACACACAACCGGGATCCTTTCTACAATGCCTGGAGCCGCTCCAACCACTCCGGAGCCTGTCCATGCGAAAGAAAAAAAAACACTTGGAATCCATTTTTGGGTTGATTCCATTTTTAGTGGGTCCCTAAGGAATTTAGGTATAGAACAAACATAGAGGCTGGAATCCATGGACTGGGTGAATGCTCCACCTGCTTGATAGGTCACGATAGGTCACGTTACCATGGGCTCATGATTCTGGACATGACCTAATAAGTAGGTATGACATCCTGCAACCACAGCAGTGCTTGACTAGTGTTGACCTGATGAGTTCACAGGAGGTCAGAAACAAGGAATCTCTCCGTGCATGCCTCGACTCAAAGATGAAGAAGCCAGCCAACAGAAAGACGAAAGCGTGTCAACTCCGCTAAGTTTATAGTAGTCTGGGCACCTCGTTATGGTAGCGGACCACCAGTGGCCACAAAGGGTAGAAATATGTATGATGCATACATATGCTGTTTAACAAATACATGGACCATACAAGAACAAATAAATCAACCCAAAAATAAACAAATCAATCACATATATGTATATACATACACAAGTGAATAAATATATACATATAGGTAAATACATAAATCACTATTGATACAATTCTATAAACAAACAACTAAACATTCATGTTTCTTTTTAGAACAAACACACAAACAATCAACACATAAAAACACAAATAAGTAAATGTTGCTAATTAAAACAAGAATGACAAAACACATGCGTAAAACAAATCGAAACACATATGGTTAATAGAGATTTGGACCATACAAAAATGGGAGGAAAGGCTCTGGGAACAAATCTGGGGGGTCCTAATGTCTCGCCTTGATCACCACGGGTGCACCAAGTGAAACTAGAGAGCACGATTCCCTTCATGTGGGTGTTGCTTTTAGCAAACTGGTTTCGGTGTTGCTTTTGGCTTGCCTTTCCAGCCAAACAAAACAGGTAGCCTCAAAAAGACACCACCACGTGGGTGCGGGTCAAAAATAGGGTAACCCCAAAACGAGTGGTTCGATCGTCGATCGGTGAATGGCGGTCCATGTCACCGGGGGTTTCACCCATCCCTTGCGTGCACAAAGCATGAAAACATGAAGAGGTTGAGCCAGTGGTTTGGGGGTATTGGGCAAACTGATCCGGCTAAAAGCTTAACACTAGTGGGTTAAATGGAAACCCAACCACAAACCCACCTAAAACCCTAAGGAGCCAATAGTGGGAAAACCCAGAGGAGTACCCCCACTGGGCGGATTCCTTTTGGTCTCCCCTTTCACTCCAGCCAAGCGTCTTCGGTGAAGAGCCCATCCGTTCGCCCGAAGAAGGCCATGCCTTGCCACGGGTCAACCGGGGACTAGAGAAACTCATCACCTTCGTGGACGTTGGAAGGGGAGCAAGAATTGAGACATTTTAGCAGCTAAGTGGATTTGGATTTCAACCACTAAACAGCAATAAGCAAACATGTAAAATGTGTCCCAACAACAACCATGTGACTATGGTGTTTTAGAGCCCGGTTTGGACAACAACATTCACTTGTTTCGCGTTTGTTTTTCCTGGAGCCCCGGAATAGCCCAGAAAGCCCCTTGCTCTAGGTACCTTTTTGGTGGTTTGGATTGGCTTGTGGGGCCCAATCACCTTACCCCTAGGGTGTTTTAGAGCCCGGTTGGGACAAACTTGGTGTGTGGCTTAGGGATTCAAACCCCCAAACCAATCCAAACCACCAAAGGGGTACCTGGAGCAAGGGGCTTTCTCGGGGATCCACACAAAAACAAAAACAGAAACAAACAGGCGATATCCCCTACCGCCCCTGACCCCAGAGTTAGGCATGACACATGCAGTTGATTTGTTTGCTTCAGAGTCTTCAAAAAATTCGCGCTGCTCTGAATCGCCAACCAGAATTGTAGGAGAAAAATGGGGCCTCAATCAAGGTGAGGCTGCCATAGTGCGTGCAGATTCTGAATTTGCAAGGCTCAACCAAAAGGGGGTTCCAGTAAAGCGTGCAAATCAAGTATGACCACGGTCCCACTTTGGGGAGTCAGAAGATTCAGTGATGCTTGGTCAAGGAACAACATCTTCGGACGGGAACAACTTGGCATCATCAACAAATAATGGGTTGTGGACATTTGAGCCTTTCTGTGAGACCATTGGTGGGATTTCCATCACCCAGTCCACATTTGTCACTTGCGGCAAGCCATCGCGCCATTTCCCACAATGTGCGTGTGGCCAACATGCTTCGCAGCTGCATGCAGCAGGTGGTTCCTTTGATTCAGCTGGAACAGCACGCACGCACGCCAGCACGCACGCCTTTTCACTGTGGCCTGACACACCGCCACATGAACGAAATCATTTCTCTGGGCCCAAAATGGAGACGGACCCCTAAACAAGATTAGTATTCCGTGGGCAACACTACAACAAGGAAAGCTACTAAGACAAAAGGTTTGATTTTGAACAACAACCCACCTATACAAACAAGTCTGCTCAGTCAGACATTCATTAAGCATGTATGCGGCTAGAACTGTAAAGTGCTCTTCTTTGCGTTGTACCTCAAACTTCCATTTGCTTAAGCCCCTGTAAAAAAAAAAAAAACATATTTCCAGAAGTGAAATGTGATTCCCTTTAACACCAACAAGAACATTTCAGCAAATGGAAGTAACAGCTACATCCAGATGGTGTTGTTACCTCGGACCTCTGGGTTACCAAACGAAGTAACTTTTCGGACCTCTGGTGTTGTTGCTCTTGTTGTTCCCTCGTACCTTGCCCCAACGGCACCACCGAAGTTCCAACATCTCGAGCTCGGCATCGCCTCGCAGCATCAGCGCCAGCGCCTCCGCCGGAAACTGCGCGAGGCGCCGCCGCGCCTGGCGGCCCCTTTTTTAAGGGGCGCCCGGAGCGGATCGCACCCCCCAAACATGGCTTCGGGGTGCTTTGGTTGCCCTTTAAAGCCACAGAAAGGAGGTCTTTCAAACCGCAAGAAGGACACACCTCCAAACACATGTCACACCCATGTTTTGGGAAAATGAAACCTGCGATAGTGATGTGTCACTCACCTACTCCTGTGTCACTTCAAAGTTCAAAGTCCACTTGGTACAGAAATTGGTCGGCCACAGTGCCTGGTTAGAAGCTAGGGAACGAAAAGGGAAAAGTACGCCACTGAATCCATCTCAAGCATGACAGGCTGTCCATTCAACCCCTCATTGTGTTTTTTCGTCAAAACTGGCTGACCAGAACCCCCTAAGTGGTGGGTTTTTTTTTGGTTTCTTGACCCTTTTCACCAACCATAATAAGCCAAAACCCATGTCATGTTCAACCACAAGCCAACAAGAAGGGGGACTGACTCCTGAAACACACACACACATGGGTTGAAAAAAAAAACCGTGGACAACCCTTGTATCCTTAGTATCGGTTTTTTTCCTCTGCATCGGTTTGCAGTGTTTTGGCAGCTCTGGCTCGAAAGTCGCGACTTTTCCGTACAAGTGTAGTAGGCGAAGTACACTCTGCCAGCTCCCAGCCCCAGCTGGAAATCGGAACTTTCAGTACAAGTGTAGTACACAAAGTACATTTTGGCAGCTCCAGCTGGAAAGTAGCAACTTTTCAGTAGTATGCGCAGGACACTTTGGCAGCTCCGGTCGCAGCTTTTCAGTGCAAGCAAGTGTAGTATGGTGTAGTATACGAAGTACATTTTGGCAGCTCCACAGCGGCAGTCGCAACTTTTCAGTACAAATGTAGTACACAAAGTACATGTTGGCAGCTCCAGAGAAGGCTGCAGGGCAGCTGGTTGGATTCGGCATGGCGGCCAATGAGTTGGGTATCGGTTGGGTATCGGTTTGGGTATCGGTTTGGGCCCTGCAAATTTATGATTCCGCAATCTTGGTTTGCGACAACAACTAGGACCTGATGTGTGTCTTCATGGCTTCTGGGGGTATCGGTGTTTTTTCCTCTGTATCGGTTTACAATGGTTTTGGCCTGCGAAACAAGTTAAGGGACGGCCCCTTACATAACGAAAAGGCGCGGGGTATTTTTTTCAGCCCACATGGATTCCTGGATCTTCTACCGCAGATCTTTGGATATGTCCCTTGCACAACAAAAAAGTACAGTTGTGTTTTCTTCGGGAAACCAAAAGGAATCCCACCAATTTGTGGGGTCCTATTTTGAGACAAATCCATTTGGACGGCTCGTCTTTTTTAAGGGTACGCTCCTTTGGTTGGCATTTTGGGGGTCCCCTGAAAAAACAACAACCATGTCTCATAGGGATTACCCAAAAGTGGATGCCTGTAAACAGGGCTTTGGTTTTGGGGGTAAGGCTGTTTCTGGGCCCCATACGAAGAAAAAGACACATAAAACATGGGGTACTAGCACCCTCAAACCAAGACGCATCCATTTGAACCATTAAACAAACACGCACCCCGTGAAAAAGGGGAAAACAGCTTTCAACCTTTTCATTTCCCGACCTTTTCTCAGCCGATTTCTCAGACCGATCGCCGATCGCCTGCGTGGAAATGGCCTCTAGCAGCTCGTCCTCTCTCGCTCCGGCCCGCGCCAGCGACACCTTGGACGGCTTCGGAAGGATTCGGCAGGGGTCCCCAGCTGGCTGAAGCGATTTTTTTTTCTTCCGGACATGTCTTTCCGGTTGGACACTTAGAGACTTGCAGATAATTCCCCAGATAGCTGAAAGCTATAGGGGTTCTAACTTCTAATAAAGAAGGGAAAGTGATTTGCGAAATTGGGGGCAGGGTGCTAGGGGGCATGCAGTTTGGGGTGCTGGTGCAGGTGCTGAGGACGGTGTGGGCGCATATTTGCAAGATTCAGGGCAGGGTGCTAGGGTGCATGCAGTTTGGGGTGCTGGTGCAGGTGCTGAGGACGGGGTGGGCACACATTTGCAAGATTCGGGGCAGGGTGCTAGGGTGCGTGCAGTTTGGGGTGCTGGTGCAGGTGCTGAGGACGGTGCGGGCGCATATTTGCAAGATTCGGGGCAGGGTGCTAGGGTGCGTGCAGTTTGGGGTGCTGGTGCAAGTGCTGAGAACGGTGCGGGCGCATATTTGCAAGATTCAGGGCAGGGTGCCAGGGTGGATGCAGTTTGGGGTGCTGGTGCAGGTGCTGAGGACGGGGTGGGCACACATTTGCAAGATTCGGGGCAGGGTGCTAGGGTGCGTGCAGTTTGGGGTGCTGGTGCAGGTGCTGAGGACGGTGCGGGCGCATATTTGCAAGATTCGGGGCAGGGTGCTAGGGTGGATGCAGTTTGGGGTGCTGGTGCAGGTGCTGAGGACTGGGTGGGCACACATTTGCAAGATTCGGGGCAGGGTGCTAGGGTGCGTGCAGTTTGGGGTGCTGGTGCAGGTGCTGAGGACGGTGCGGGCGCATATTTGCAAGATTCAGGGTAGGGTGCTAGGGCGCATGCAGTTTGGGGCTGGTGCAGGTGCTGAGGACGGTGCGGGCGCATATTTGCAAGATTCGGGGCAGGGTGCTAGGGTGCGTGCAGTTTGGGGTGCTGGTGCAGGTGCTGAGGACGGTGCGGGCGCATATTTGCAAGATGCAGGGCAGGGTGCCAGGGTGCATGCAGTTTGGGGTGCTGGTGCAGGTGCTGAGGACGGTGCGGGCGCATATTTGCAAGATTCAGGGTAGGGTGCTAGGGTGCATGCAGTTTGGGGTGCTGGTGCAGGTGCTGAGGACGGTGCGGGCGCATATTTGCAAGATTCAGGGCAGGGTGCTAGGGCGCATGCAGTTTCGGGTGCTGGTGCAGGTGCTGAGGACGGTGTGGGCGCACATTTGCAAGACCGAGGGCAGGGTGCTAGGGTGCATGCAGTTTCGGGTGCTGGTGCAGGTGTGAGGACGGTGCGGGCGCACATGTGCAGTCTGGGGTGCTGGCGCAGGTGCTGACGGGATGGGCGCATAGTTGAAAGATTCAGGGCTGCCAGGGTGCATGCAGTTTGGGGTGCTGGTGCAGGTGCTGAGGACGGTGCGGGCGCGTATTTGCAGGATTCTGGGCAGGGTGCTAGGGTGCATGCAGTTTGGGGTGCTGGTGCAGGTGCTGAGGGTGCGGGCGCATACTTGCAATACCGAGGGCAGGGTGCTAGGGTGCATGCAGTTTAGGGTGCTGGTGCAGGGTCTGGGCGCATATTTGCAGGACCGAGGGCAGGGTGCTAGGGTGCATGCAGTTTGGGGTGCTGGTGCAGGTGCTGAGGACGGTGCGGGGGCATGTTTGCAAAATTCAGGGTAGGGTGCTAGGGTGCATGCAGTTTGGGGTGCTGGTGCAGGTGCTGAGGATGGTGCGGGCGCATATTTGCAAAATTCAGGGCAGGTTGCTAGGGTGCATGCAGTTTCGGGTGCTGGTGCAGGTGCTGAGGACGGTGTGGGCGCATTTTTGCAAGACCGAGGGCAGGGTGCTAGGGTGCATGCAGTTTCGGGTGCTGGTGCAGGTGTGAGGACGGTGTGGGCGCACATGTGCAGTCTGGGGTGCTGGCGCAGCTGCTGACAGGATGGGCGCATAGTTGAAAGATTCAGGTCAGGGTGCCAGGTTGCGTGCAGTTTGGGGTTCTGGTGCAGGTGCTGAGGATGGTGCGGGTGCATGTTTGCAAGATTCAGCGCAGGGTGCTAGGGTGCATGCAGTTTGGGGTGCTGGTGCAGGTGCTGAGAACGGTGTGGGCGCATATTTGCAAGACCGAGGGCAGGGTGCTAGGTGCTGGTGCAGGCAGTTTGGGGTGCTGGCGCAGCTGTTTGCTGCCGCTTTTGGGGTGTTGCGCAATTTTGTAGGGGGCCACGCTTGAAGGGGAAGCGTACCTGGCGCCTCCTCCTCGTCGCGCCGTTGACGTCCAAATTAGTGCGGCCATGGCTTCGGGCGCATAGCCAGGCTGGGCGCTTGTGGGCTGGGGGGGGGGGGGCAGGGCGATCCTTTTTTGTCACTCAGCCAGCATGGTTGCTGCGCAAGACACAGGGTTGGCCGCCACATGTTTACAAGCCAGCAACCAGCTGCAAGGTTTTGCTTTGTTTGCTGCAGCAACCAGAAGCAAGCGCAAGTTTTTGTCGCCATCATTTGCTGTAGCGAGGCACCTGCCAAGTTGCAGCTCGTCGATCTGGTTATGGGGGTTGCCCGCCAAACAAGTTCCAGGTTTTGCTTTGCATGCTGCAGCAACCAGAAGCAAGTGCTAGCTAGTTGTTTGGCGCCATCATTTGCTGCAGCGTAGCACTCGCCGAGTTGCAACTGGTCAATCTGGTTATGCGGGTTGACCGCCAAATAAGTTCAAGGTTTTGCTTTGTATACTGCAGCAACCAGAGGCAAGTGCTAGCTAGTTGTTTGTCACGCCATCCTTTACTGCAGCGAAGCAGTCGCCAAGTTGCAGCTGGTTGATCTGGTTATGGGGGTTGCCCACGAAACAAGTTCAAGGTTTTGCTTTGTATACTGCAGCAACCAGAAGCAAGTGCTGCCGCGAAATAAGTTTAAGGTTTTGCTTTGTATACTGCAGCAACCAGAAGCAAGCGCTGCCCGCGAAACAAGTTCAAGGTTTTGCTTTGTATACTGCAGCAACCAGAAGCAAGCGCTGCCCGCGAAACAAGTTCAAGGTTTTGCTTTGTATACTGCAGCAACCAGAAGCACGAGCGCTACGTCTTCTTGCGCGCAGTAGCCCGAGATTCGAAACGCTGAGCTCGTTGCAGGTGCCTCTGCCATGCCAGCTTGTGACGTGCGTCTATGCAAGCGTCAGGAGGCTGGGATCGCGGCTTCGCCAGGGCTGAATTTCGCAAGTCCACCAAGCCCCTGGTTGGGTTGCGGATTTGTCAGGCTCGGGAGAGCTTCTCTGGCATGTTGCTGCGGGGCTTGCGCTGTTGTTGGTGCCGAGCATGGTTGTTGTGGCTGCCGTCACATTTTTTGGGCGCGTGAACGTTTAGGGATCCGCTACAGAGGCAATGGAAACCTCTGCTCACTGCATCGGAGTGTTGCGCTGCGAATGGCAGCAGTTTTGGCCCAAGATGGTCGAGGTGGGTCCTGACTGGACAGTGCATTTCCAACAAGCATGTTCCAAGCGTGCGGGAACAGGAGCGCATGCCCGGTACGAGCAGTACAAATCTGCTGACTCAATATCCGATTTTTATGATCGCGGAGGCACTCACCGAGATCTGCAGCACGACTTTTTGAAGGGTTTGGTTCACTTCACAGCTCCAGATGGAACGGTTGTCAGGAACGACAGGCCGCCTGGCAAGATGAGCACTGGTGACACGAACGCTGCGCAGCCGCCATCCACAGATGCGGACTCGTCTGGCAATCTTGTGGCCAAGCCGCGGCACATGAGCAAAGACGGGGCTGCTTGCGGTGACGTGGCTTTGAAGCGTCGGAGAACTGGGCTGGACACTGCGCAAGTTCGCAAGCCTGCAGCTTCGCTGCCGGATTCTGAGCAAGGCTCGCTGAGCGTGGTTGCAGACGCTGATTCAGGAGGCTGTAGCTTTTTGAAGGAGCTTGACCTTTTGGCGCGGCAAATTGAGCACAATGATGTGTCCGCCCGAGAGCTTCGCGAGGGCCTGATCCGGGTGTGCGCAACAACCGGCACGAAACAAAAGGCTCAGTTGCTGAAGCTGCAGGATCAAATTCGCTTGAATGACAGACATGCAAAGGCACTCTTGATTCGCGTGGTGAATCTTGTCAAGCGCGGCAGCTAGCCGTGTTTTTTCTCGGTGTCGCAGAGCTGCGCTGAAAGCGCAGGTGGGATGGGCGCCAGGCGGCGCTGTTTTCACACTGTTTTCAGTGTGCTCGTGTGTGTGGCAGACTGGGGAAAGAGAAAACCGAGGGCTAAAGCTGAGCGTTGCAGGCTGGGTGTCGGGTCAGTGACTTCTTTCGGTAAGTTCTTGAATGATAGTCGCTACACAGGACGTTGTGGTTGGTTTGGTGGAGTCGGGCGCCAGGTTGGAAGCCCGGAGCTCGTTGCGTTGTGGTTTGCGCGTTTGTTTATGTGTGTTTGCGTGGGCAAGTGGGTGAAGACCGGACGAGGCTTGTGAAGCTTGAGGGTCGGGGAAGGGGACTTGTTCGTTCACAGGGCGCGCCTCGAGGTATTGCTCGCATGGTCTTCCTTTTGTTGGTATTACGACTCGCCTCACTAGTGGGACTCGCGGCCTCGCGTTGTTCGCTTCACCATCCGGTCGCTGGCACCGTCAACTGCTGCCAGTTTCACTCTGAGACCGCTAGGTTTTTGGAGGTGATGTTGTTGCCGGCATCATCATGCTGCTGCCTACATCATCATGATGATGCTTGCATCCTAGCCATGATGCTGCCTGCATAGCTACCGTGAGGCTACTCGCGTCAGCACCATGATGCTGCCTGCATCTGAACCAGGATGCTGCAACGTCCTCGTATCATGTGTCGTGGCATCATCATGGTGCTGCCTACATCATCATGATGCTGCCTGCAACATCATGATGCTGCCTGCATCATTTTGATTCTTTCTTTCATGTAGAAGCGTGCTTTACCTGCCCATGAACTGTTTGCATGTGCTGTTTGCCTGTCAGGATGCTGCGAACATCGTCATGATGATGATGCCGACGTCCTCCTATCATGTGTTTTGGCATCATCAAAATGCTGCCTACATCATCAAAATAACGCAGGCATCATCATGATGCTGCCTGCAACATCATGATGCTGCCTGCATTATTTTGATTCCTTCTTGCATGTACGGTTGCATCCTTCTAACGTGTTTTTCGCGTTGCCGGCCTCGCCATGATGCGGCGTACATCATTACCATGATGCTGCCTGCATCATCATGATGCTGCCTGCATCATCATGATGCTGCCTGCATCATCATGATGCTGCCTGCATCATCATGCTGCTGCCTGCGCTATCAATCATCATGATGCTGCCTGCATCATCATGATGCTGCCTGCAACATCATGACGCTGCCTGCAACATCATGATGCTGCCTGCGCATTTTCGCCCTTTCTTTCATGTACTGTTGCATGTTTGTACGTGTTTTTCGCGTTGCCGGCCTCGCCACGATGCTGCGTACATCACTGCCATGATGCTGCCTGCATCATCATGATGCTTGCTGCATCCATGCTGTTGCGTGCATCATCATGATGCTGCCTGCAACATCATGACGCTTCCTGCTTCATTTTGTTTTTTTTTGATTTTTTCTTTCATGTGGAAATGTGCTTTACCTGCCCATGAACTGTTGTATGCTTGTAACGTGTTTTTCGCGTTCCCGGGCTTGCCATGATGCTGTTTGTATCTTGTGAGGATGCTGCGAACATCTTCATGATGATGATGCCGACGTCCTCGTATCATGTGTCGTGGCATCATCATAGTTCTGCCTACGTCATCATGATGCGGCCCGCATCATCATGATGCTGCCTGCATCAGCATGATGCTGCCCGCAGTATCATGACGCTGCCTGCATCATCATGATGCTGCCTACATCATCATGATGCTGCCTGCATCATCATGATGCTGCCTGCATCATCATGATGCTGCCTGCATCATCATGATGCTGCCTGCAACATCATGATGCTGCCTGCGCATGTTGGTCCTTTCTTTCATGTACTGTTGCATGCGTCTAGCGTGTTTTTCGCGTTGCCGGCCTCACCCTGATGCTGCGTACATCATCACCATGATGCTGCCTGCATCATCATGATGCTTGCTGCATCCATGCTGTTGCGTCATCATGATGCTGCCCACAGCATCATGACGTTTCCTGCATCATTTTGATTCTTTCTTTGTGGAAATGTGCTCTACCTGCTCATGAACTGTTGCATGCGTGTAACGTGTTTTTAGCGTTGCCGGCCTTGCCATGATGCTGCGTACATCATTACCATAACGCTGTTTGTATCTTGACAGGATGCTGCGAACATCTTCATGATGATGATGCCGACGTCCTCGTATCATGTGTCGTGGCATCATCATGGTGCCGCCTACATCATCATGCTGCTGCGTGCATCATCATGATGCTGCCTGCATCATCATGACTCTGCCTGCAACATCATGATGCTGCTTGCGCGTTTTGGCCTTTTCTTTCACGTACTGTTGCATGTTTCTAACGTGTTTTCCGCATTGCCGGCCTCGCCACGATGCTGCGTACATCATGCTGCCTGCATCATCATGATGCTTGCTGCATCCATGCTGTTGCATGCATCATCATGATGCTGCCCACAACATCATGACGCTTCCTGCATCAGTTTGATTCTTTCTTTGTGGAAATGTGCTTTACCTGCTCATGAACTGTTGCATGCTTGCAACGTGTTTTTCGCGTTTCCGGCCTTGCGATGCTGCTTGTATCTTGTCCGGATGCTGCGAACCTCTTGATGATGGTGCTGCCTACATCATCATGATGCTGCCTGCATCATCACGATGCTGCCTGCATTATCCTGATGCTGCCTGCATCATCATGATGCTGCCTGCATTACCATGACGCTGCTTGCATCATCATGATGCTGCCTACATCATCATGATGCTGCCTGCATCATCATAATGCTGCTTGCATCATCATGGTGCTGCCTGCATCATCATGATGCTGCCTGCAACATCATGATGCTGCTTGCATCATTTTGCTTCCTTTCTTCATGTACTGTTGCAGGCGTCTAAAGTGGTTTTCGCGTTGCCGGTCTCACCATGATGCTACGTACATCATTCCCATGATGCTGCCTGCATCATCATGATGCTTGCTGCATCCATGCGGCTGCCTGCATTTTCATGATGCTGCCTGCAACATCATGACGCTTCCTGCATTGTTTTCATTTTTTCTTTCATATGGAAAGGTGCTTTACCTGCCCATGAACTGTTGCATGCGTGTAACGTGTTTTTCGCGTTGCCGGCCTTGCCATGATGCTGCGTACATCATTACCATGACGCTGCCTGCTTCCTGTCAGGATGCATGCTGCCTACGTCATCAATGATGGCACACACCTGCATCATGGCCATGATGCTGCGTGCGTCATTAGCACAATTCCGCTTTGCATTTACAGGCGCCAAGTTTCAGGTCATTCGTGCGCTGGGCAGTAGGATGGATTCGCGTGCAGGAGAGGTTGTTTCAGACGCCTGCAGGAGCAGATTCCAGTGGATACGCTTGTTTTGCGCCCTATTACTTTGCTGGGGACGCACTCTTAATGGCCACTTTCGCTGGTGTTGGACTGGGCATCCAGGACGTTGACGACGTTGCTACCGCAGCATTCCTGCAAGCTTTGTGATCATAATCTTGGTTACCGGCAACCTTTGCGTTTTTCTGGGTTGCTTTTGCAGTGACGACGTAGATTTCAGAGGAAGTTTTTTTTGGTGTGTGTGTGTGTGCTTCTGCGTCCGTCCCTGTTATTTTTGGCTGGCAAAGGCACGTGGCATGGAAACAAAATTAAAGCAACTCAGAACCATGTGTGTTTGGAGTTATGTTGCTTTAACAAGATTGCGTTTGGCTGAGAGCAGACCTGCCCGTCATGTGCCTTCCAAGTTCATTTGCAACATGTGTTTTCGCAAGGTTGTTTTTTGGCAGCCACGGCTGAGCTCAAAACAGAAGTGTGAAGATATGCAGTTTGAGACGTCGTGTGTTGTCAAGTGGGCGACTGCTGTGTTGCCGAATCTCGATTAAAAGATGATGAGTTTGCAGCGTTCCAACTGAAGTTTCTTTGCGATGCTCACGTACTCGCCGTGTTTTCGGTGCGTTGCTGCATTGTGTCAAATAGCTGCCAGCGGAAAACAACAAGAAACTGCAAAAATCAGGAGGCGGGCGATCAGGTTTTGCTGCCAGCCAGGCGTACGCCGCAGTGGCCTTCCAAGCTGTGCTTCGACTGGGAGTCTTTTGAGCTTTTGCGTGCGCAAACTGTTGGTTGCAAAGCCACAGCCAAATTCAAAATTCAGTCGGGATGCTTACCTAGATAGCAATTTCAGCCTGGTGTGTCGTCAAATGGGTCACCCATGTGTGTTTTTGAATCTTGACTACAGAGTTGATAGCAACGCTTGACAATTTAGAGTGGAGATGCTTATGCGTCGTCATGTTGCAGGGGGCACTGCTTGAGCCGCGACTCTTGTAGCAATGGGTTCAGGACGCAAAACGGGACTGATTGGAGAGGCTGCGCGCCAGCAGGCAACTTCAAAGTTTTCCTTTGTGCATACCGCGCCAACCAGAAGCATGTGCCAAAGCTTCGGGTTCTGTGTAGCACAAGTTGTCCCCTCGCCAGCCGTCTCTGTGTGACAGGCTGGATGACGCAAATGACGCGAGCTCCGCAGGCAGGTGGCTGTTGCAGCCTGCTGCCGTTTTTGCTGGGCGGAGTGGAGTTGCATCGCTGTGGGTCAATGCCACCTTTTTGAAATTTGGGCTGCGAGATTTTGGGATCGAGCCTTTGCAGAAGGCGGATGTGCGCTATGACTAGTTGCCGCTTGAAGGCCTTGCGACCAGATGCCGTTGCCAATGCCTCTTTCACATTCAGGGTGCATGGAGCCAGCACAGTTCCAGACCTTCCGGGAAAGAACCAATCAGTTTGGACCAAATGGTCTTGCACCGCTGTTACGGCGGAAGACACCGCCGCCTTGTGCAAAAGGTTCTATGGCAAGGAGCAGGCCGCCGCTGCGGAAAAGTGGTCGCAGAAGTTTGCAGAAGGGACAACATGGGCGGTAAATAAAGAGAGGACGAGGGCAGCTGGATTCAAAGGCACGCCGGCATCGAAGTTCTCTTGCTCTTCGTCGCCAGTGGATCTTGAGTTCACCGACAAAACCAAGATTGATCCTGTGCACGACGCAGGGAGCATTCCCGCTCGGCCGCCTATCCGGATGACCATTCAGCAATTGCTCTCCAAAGATGAGCAGCGGGTGAATGTTATCGGCGTGGTCACGGAGGTTGGCGATGTGGAGACCATGGAATGCCGTCTACGCGGCGGAGCTGTTCACAAAGATGTCCTACGGCTTCGGCTCCAGGATGAGACGCAGACGGAGTGCCAGGTGAGCATTTGGGAGCCGCTCACGCGCAGCGTGCAAGGCTCACAGGGCAAAGCCTGCGTCTCAGTCTTGGTTCTCGTTTGAGTCCAACCATGTCAATTCGAAGCCCGCTTGGTGTAGCTTTCTTAACTCTCTCCATGGCTTGGACTCAGGCTGTGGCACTGTATCGTGTGAAGCTGGCAGTCACGGGTACTTCTAGATCGCTTAGCACGACAGAAGATACCGTGGTTTGTATCCTCGAAAAGCCCGACAGCGTGAGCGACAGGGAGGATGAACTCATCAAGAAAGCGGCGTCGCTGGCAAGCTCCAAGGCGGATCAGTCGGCAACGCGCTACCAGGGCAGCGCCGACGTCAGCCACTTGCCTTGGGTTTTGCAGACTCGGTTTGTGTGTGCGGGTCAGACAACAAATTTTGCCAAACGTGTCGCCAGCTAAGGTGGGGTGCTGCGTGTGGTGTGTCTGCGGGCTTTGTCCCTTGCCCAGGAGATACACGAAAAAAACCTCGGCGAGTCTGCCTGGCAATGCGAGGGCGTGGTGTGGGAGCTGGCAAACACAGACAGTTTGATCAGCCGGAAAGGCAGCCTTTGGGCAGAAGTGCTGCTTCGTGATAGCTCTGGCGAGCTCCGGTGCTTTGCGGCGGAGAAGGCTTTGCTGGCTATGACTGGGTGTGCCGACAAAGAAATCTTTTTGGAAAATGTTGCGCAAGATAGCCTGGCCCGACCTCGAATCACAGCCAGGCTGCGAAGGACCGTGGGCGAGTACGTGAACGTGACCCTTTTGGAGGCTTCGCCCCAGTTCGTGGTGCCATCGGAGCCCGGTGAGGATGCAGTGACGCGGTGCCCCAGCAGAACAGAGTTGGCATCACCTTTTTGGTGGCTTACGTTCCCCGCAACTTGTCGCTCTTGTTTCTTGCACGCAGGTACGCTGACAGTGCCCTTTATGCCAGCAACGCTGGGGTGGCGGCCACCTATGTCAGGTGCCTACAAGCGAATGACAGCAGTCCTGGGTTCTACGTGCAGTCGCCTACGGGGGATGGGGCTACCTTTGAGTACCTTGGTGGTGGACTGGTTATGCTGTCCGTGGGCTCATGTGTGCCTCAACAGGATGGGCCTCTGACATTCCTGCGGTTCCGGAGCTGCGTGGACGTAGCTGACGAACAAGCTTCCCAGAAGCGCCTCGACGTGCTGTTGGTAATCCCACTCGGGCAGATGTTGCTCTCCCAGGTTTCGCCGGGGGAGATCGCGGTGTTTCACATCACAAGCATGGACGTTTCGGAGGACAAAGTGGAGTTGTGGGCCCAGGCTGTCTACAAGCCTTTCCCAGGCCACAGTTCACACACGCGCAAGTTTGTGCATTTTTTCTCTTTTTCAGGTTGCAATCATGTAGTGTGGCGTGAGCGCATGAGTTCTCCTATCGCGTCATAGGCCAAGACGTGCAGAAGGCGGTGGGCGACTTTAAGTTGGAATGCGCGGCCTCGCACGGTGTTGGTCTTCTTCGGCGTCCCTTGAAGCGCAAGGCCGCGGCGATTGAGCAGGAGGCAGTGAGGGCCATAGTGGAGCAAACCTTCACCCCACGGGGGAAGGTTCGAAAGAGCGATGATCTTTGCACGCCACCGCGAAGCATTTGAGTTTGAACTTGTCCCAAGCTCTCCGGGGCAGACGCCAGTTTTGTAAGACTTTCGGATGTGGGCTGACCAGCAGGCCAAAAAAAGTGGACGCGCGTGCCCAGGACTCGACCAAAACTGTGCGGGAAGGTTACAGCCCTGCAGGCGTTTTCAGGGTTTTGCTTTGTATGCCGCAGCAACCAGAAGCACGAGTGCTAGTTCTTTTCTGCAAGCAGTAGCCAAAATCCAAAAGCACAAAGCGTGATTCTTCAGCTTCACTTGTTGCAGGTGCTGCGAAGATCAGCAGGCTAGGGCCGCGGCTTCGCCAGGGCGGATTTTCGCAAACCTGCCAAGCCAAAGAGTTTCGGATGTCGGCTGACCAGGACTCAAAGCAAGACTGCGCGGGAAGGTCACAGCCTTGCCGGCGTTTTCAGGGTTTTGCTTTGTATACCGCAGCAACCAGAAGCACGAGTGCTAGTTCTTTTCTGCAAGCACGAGCCCAAATCCAAAAGCACAAAGCGTGATTCTTCAGCTTCACTTGTTGCAGGTGCTGCGAAGATCAGCAGGCTAGGGCCGCGGCTTCGCCAGGGCGGATTTTCGCAAACCTGCCAAGCCAAAGAGTTTCGGATGTCGGCTGACCAGGACTCAAAGCAAACTGCGCGGGAAGGTCACAGCCTTGCAGGTGTTTTCAAGGTTTTGCTTTGCATACCGCAACAACCAGAAGCACGAGTCGCTAGTTTTTGTTTGCTGCAAGCAGCAGCCCAAATTCAAAAGCACAAAACGTGATTCTTGAGCTTGACTTGTTGCAGGTGCTGCGACACAGCTTTTGCCACGCCAGCTTGTGACGTGTGTCTACGCGACCATCAGGAGGCTCGCGGCTTCGCCAGGGCGTTTTTTTGCAAACCAGCCAAGCCAAACAGTCGTAGCCTAGTAGTGGCCAAGCCTTGCAGCAAGCGCGTAAATGTTCTTTGGGTTCCTGCAAGCACTGCCGAGTGGTTGTGGCTGCCATGGTATGTTTTCGGTTGATGCTGCCACAGTCTGGAGAGAGAGGCGCAGCACTGTTGAAGCAGTCTCCATGCGTGCCGGTTTGTTGCGTTCTTGGAGTGGAGTGGCTAAATTGTCTATCCTCGTTGCACTTGGCGCCACTTGCGCGCAAGAGGCTTTTTGGAGGCCGTCCATTCAGTATCACAAGAATGGTGAACATGTTTGTGCGCCATGGTGTCCCATGTCTTTTTGTACCTTTGCCGAAAAAAGGGAGAGTGCGAAAGAGTGATGATCTGTGCACGCCGCCGAGACGCAGGCAGGGCCAGACTGATTTTGAAATAGTAGGCTAAAAACAGCCAGAAATTTGGTGAAAGTTTCTGCCCAGGACTCAAGCCAGCAGGCAACTGCAAGCTGTCGCCTTGCACATCGCAGCAACCAGATTCATGAGTGCTAGTTCCTTGCTCCCAAGAGTTTGCTGTAGCAAAGCGCTCATCAGCTGTCAACGGGGGCTGCCGCCAAACAAGACGGCTGTCTGCCAAGGTTTCTAAGCGAAACTGTGTGGGAAGGCTGCAAGAAAAGCAGGCAGTCTCAAGGTTTTGCTTTCTATACCGCGGCAATCAAAAGCACGAGGGCTATGCCGAATTCCAAAAGCACACGATGTGACTCTCGAGCTTCACTCGTTGCAGGTGCTGCAACACAGCGATTGCCGTGCCAGCTTGTGACGTGTCTCTACGCGACCATCAGAAGGCCCGGGCTGCGGGTTCAGCACGGCTTTGTTGTGCCCGCCATGGCGTGGTTTGTGTTTGGGTGGGGTGTTTGTCATGGGTGAGCAAACAAGAGCCTTGCGCGCGTCATGTTTCAGGGCTCGGGCACAGAGGCAAGGGAAGCGCAGCACTGTTGAAACAGTTTCCGTTTCTCGTCGGTTGCGAAATGCCTTGCTAGGTTTTCTATCCTCACTGCACCTGGCAGAATTTACGCGCAATAGTTTTTTTTGGAGGGCGCTTTTTTGAACATCACAGGAGCGGTGAACATGTTGGTGCGCCATGGCGTCCCATGTCTGCTTTGTGCCCCTGGAGAGCCTTTTGAGAAGAAATTGCTTGTTCCACGTGTGGCTATTGAAAACTTGCGTCTGTCTGGCATGATCTGCGCACTTGTGTCAGAAGGCATTCAGTGCAATCACTTTGGATGGGTTGGTGCTGAAAATCCCACAAACGTTTGCGAACAAAGGCAAGCTTTGCTAGATGCCCTTCCTGCGTCGCAGCAAAGGCAAGCGTTGCAGAAACGTTGGAAGATGGAAGTCACATGCTGCGAGCCGTGTGCGGAGCCAGCTTGCAAGAAACAGAACACAAACGTTGGAAGCAGATGCGAATCCCAAGCGTCGGACGTGCCTTGTCAAACGGCGTGCGCAGAAACGCACAAAGGCATGGGAGCAATGGAAACTCAGCCAGCGCGGAAGCGCCGCCTGGAAGGTGACGCAGAGGCAACGCAAGCTGTGCTTGAAAACGTAGCACGGGCCTTGCACAGTCAAGTTTGCGTGCCGCATGAGCAAGCAGAGCAGGCAGTGGAGCGTCTGGAGGGTTTGGACGGGGATGCTCTTCGCAAGTTTTGTGCTTCAATAGGCATCGTGTTGACGAAGAAAAATCACAAGCGCAGCACAATGCGTAAAACGCTGACAACTTTGTTGTCAGAGGCGTCTCAAAAGATTCGGAACGCTGTAGCCACGCAGAATGATTGCCACAAAAACCAAACTCCAAAGCACAAAGCGTGCGCGGTGAGTCCTGATACGTGCACAGGCGGCAAGCAGATGTCCCAGCCCAACGCCGTCGCGTCTTCGACGGGCGTGCGCCGCCAGAGTCAGCCAGAAAGCTCAGGCTTGCTTGATCGTGCTGTGAAGGCTGTATGTGCACAGGACGGTTTTGCCAGTGAAGATGTTCTGCCATATTTAGACCAGATTGAAAAGCTGGAGGGCCAAAAGCTGCAGCAATTTTGCACTTCAGTTGGCATCGTGCTGACAAAAAAGCATGAGAACGGGCATCGTGTTCGCAAATCCCGCAACGAATTGCTGGCTGAAGCCAGGGACAAAGTGCGAAGCTTCTGCTCACAGGGCGCTGCTACGGAGGAACACGCAGCCCTGCGTGCGGAGGGCCAGACGTGCGACGCAGCAAATGTGTCACCCTTGGCGATGTTGCAGGAAAATTTTTCCGAGGCTTTATCTTGCATCAAAAGTGCAGCCGCGGTACCGGAAGCAGTCGGACGCAGGATTCTTGAGCTCATCCAGCCCATGCACCAGCATTTGTGTAGGTCCGAAATTGGCGGCTTGTGTGCCATTGTCGGCGTTAGCCAAACGCAGAAGAATCCGAATGGCAACACAGTGCGCAAGGGCTTGCGCACTCAGCTGCAAGAAGTCGAAGCCAAAGTGCGCGACGCCATCCAGTTGCCCGGTTTGCAGACTAGCTTGGAAAAGGGTAAGCTGACCTCGTACTTTAAAACCTCTAGTGTCAAGGCCCAACAGCTTGCTGACGCTGACGCGAAGCCACCCAAAAGTCACCGGGAAGAAATTGTGGGCGCCTATCGCTGGGTGCTTGCCAACGCAGATGCTCTTGTAGCTGCTGGTGTCCCAGAGGCGAAAAAGGAGCTGCTGCAGTCCAGACTCTACGCAGCTATGTCCAGCAAATTCACGCAGTGGCGAAACCATAGGCACAAACGATTTCGCGCTTGGAGAGAGAGCAGCAGCATGCCGCTGGTTGTCAGAACGCCAAGTGAACAAGTGCAAACCCCAGGCGCTTGGGTTGTGTATGAAATGCGACAGGCGCTTTTGACGGAAGTCGCGCAGTTGCAAGGAGCAGTCGTGCGCAACAATCCTGCTTTGGTGGAGAGCGCCTGCGCAGCCAACTGCTTGCCCAAGTCAGCGGCAGAACTGGCGCAAGTTTGCAAGGGCAGCAGCACCATCGCAGCTGCGCCTTATCTCAGTGCAGAAAGCTGGGATTTGTCTCCAAGCCACTGCAGCTCTCGCTTGCTGAGGCAGATTGCCTTGGTGGAACTTGTGGATCATCAGTATGACCTGTTGCCATTTAACAATGGAGAGCTAGTTGCTGCTGTGATGAGCCACAGACAGGCAGCAGATCGCAGAGAGGCAAGACTGCAAGATATCTTGCAAGCATACTTTTCTCACCCAAGAACGGGCTTCCTGCACCTGCAGTGGGCCAAGCTTTGTGGGCAGGGCGCCGTCATGTCTGTGGAAGACACCATTCAGTGTGTGTTGGCGTCCTTGGCTAGGTTCGAGCACTGTTTCAACGTGGACTGCGCGTTGCTGCAGCCTAGGCAGATAGCCAGCGTCGCGTTGTGCGCGCATCACTTTTTGAACTCCAAGAAGGACTTAGCCTTGTCACATTGGTACTCCCGCATCATCCAGCTCCCACTGTACGTGTCGGCCGAGCATGTTCAATCCGAGGCGCAGTTAGCGTGGGAGAAGCTGCCGCAGCATGTGCAAGAACACACAGATGCGTGCCTGGCAAGCCGGCAGTCTCAGGCCCTTGTGTCTCCACCAGTTGTTTGCCAGCTTTGCCACCTCGGCTTCCGCAGCGTCGAAACCTTGCACCGACACGCGTGCGAGAAGCATGGCGGATGGTCAGAGTATCGAAAACGCTTGTTCTACCTAGCGAAAGAAAACGGTCTGAAGGAAATGCAGCCATGGGTGAAGCGTAACATTCTTCAGAGTTTTTCTTTCTTTCAGCAACACTCGGTTCCGGGCAAACCCAACGACTGGACCGAGGACACTTACACCAAAGCAGTTCCTCGGCGTGAGGTCGCATGTGCCGTTTGTGCAGTCAAGGACTGGCTCGAACATCGGTTTAGCTGCTACTTGTTTCAAAAGGCAGAAGCAGCAGACTTCAATGGAAGGCTCTCAAAGTACAATGGCAACTTTTGCTTCGGCCCAGCGCAGAAAATTGATGAGATTTTGAGCGTTGAAGCTTATGCCGCCCTCATGCCAAGCATACCCCTGGAGGAGCTGCACGCCAGCAGCGTCCAGCATCCCAAGTTTCCGTTTCGATGGCTTCTGCACACTCGCCGCGTTCCCCTGTTGAAAGCGGCCTCGCAGGTGCCCAGCGACGTGCCACACTTGTGTGCTGGCGTTGGAGACCCTGAGCAGACAGTGTGGCTTTGCCGCCAGTGTCGAGATCATTTGTGCTGCCAGCAGCCGCGCATGCCGCCGCTTGCGCTTGCCAATCTTTTCTGGCTGGGAAGGGAACACCCCTTGTTTAGAGACTTGACATTGGGGGAAAAACTGTTGCTAGGTCTGGGGCGGCCATGCTTTCGCAAGATCTTGTTAGGGAAGGGGTCAACGGACAATTACACTGGTTTACAGGGAAACACAATTCTCTTAGCCCAGGCGCAAGCAGCCACTTCGTTAACCCTTCCTCCCACTGCCACAGACCTGCAAGATTCCTTGGTGGTGGCCTTTTGCCGCTCCATCGATGAAGTAAAACAGACACCCATGCTGATGGTGCGCAGAAATCGCTACCTTGAATGTGCTGCCACTCGCAAGCGAACGAACCCGGTGTATGCTCGAGCAAGTCTTGACCAGGAAGCCGTTGCCCGAGACATGCCAGAAAACGGCGTGCCGTCTTCCATTTTGAAGTGTGCAGTGCCTCTTCCTGAGGGGGAAGATGTCAAAGCAGAGATGGACGGGCCAGCCAAGCGGCAGCTGTTGTTTACAGCTGCTGAGCCTGAAGGGGCAGCAGTCGAGGCAGAAGAGGACGCGGACGCCAGTGAGCCCGTGCAAGCCACTACCACTTCTGGCAGCCCCTCTGTCTTGCTGGGTTTCGACGTGGCCCAAGATCCAGAGCCCGCGACCTTGTTCTCTGTTCTGCAAAAGAAAATTGACATCTTGCAGACACAAGGCGCGAAGCTGGCGCAGGGCCTATGCTAAGCAAGAGCGTGACCCGCAACCTGGGAGCGAAGACAACGTGGCTGCGGCGACGGCAGCAGTTGGGCAGCATGAGCACTGCAGAAGAGTTGCCGTTGATGCGAAAGACATCCTGAGCCGGCTTCGAAAGGCGGACGCAGGCAAGTGGGAGCAGCAGTTGCTCGAAGCCAGCGAGCCCAGAGTACTGTGCGTCCCCACAGGCAAGCCTCTTTCCATGTTTGACCCCAGTAGCTGGAGTATGTGTTTTGTCGAATTTTTGCATGGCGACGCCGTGCCCAACCTTGGGAACCGTCCGAACAAAAGAGTCACAATCCAAGAAATATTCTCAGCTTTGCTGAGCAGAGAAGAGCTTCAATATCGACTTGCCACGGACGCTGAAAACTTTGTTGCGGCCACGCGGTCTCGCTTCGACAAACCAGAAATCATTTGTGTTTTTGCTGACTGCTTAAGACGCCTGAGAACCTTGCAGGCCATCAAAGCTTCATTCGGAAGGCAGGGGTTTGAGCAAGATCTGCGTGAGATTGCAAAAGTGAGCTCAGAAGACTTTATGCAGTGGGCTGTTAAGCTCGAGTCAGGGGCAGGCAGTCACGAATTGCGAGAGAGCGACAGACGCATCCAAGCAGCTCTGCGGCACTTGCAGTTTGCAACCGGCATTGTACCTTTGACGAGCGGATATCGAACAATGAATCGGCACATCGGGCACGCCATGAACATTGCATGGGGGCCACTTTTGATCTTCATGACTATCAATTTGGCTGATGTGTACCACCCAATTGTGCTTCACTTGTTCAACTCTGAAAGCAAATCCGTGGAAAATTCCGCTGACATTTCCTTGTGCAGCTTGGAGACCCTGCGTGAAGCTTGCCCCAAAATGCCCACACTTCAGAAAATGCATCAAATTTGCGCCGCATCCCCACGCAGCGCCGCCAAGTTTTGGCTCTTAATGGAGGAGCTGGTTTTGCGACACCTTTTGGGGATTTCATCAGCTTTCCTTGGAACTTTCCGGGTCCAGTCTTCTCTGTCGTCTTTGGGGCTGCAGCAGGAAGACGACATGGCTTCAAGCGGGGCCCCTGGCCTGGCCATGTTTTGCCAAGGGATGTTGGCACCGTTGGAAGACCAAGGCCGCGGATTTTTTCACGCCCATCGCAAGATTTATGGGATACCTTCGGGCCAGGAAGACGCAAGCAGGGCTTTGTTTGCACAGCTACGCTCTGGCGTCGGCTCAAACGATGGCCTTTCAGAGCAAATGTTGGAGGCGTCGCGGGAGCGCTTGCTAAAAGCCGCAGGCTCGCTGCAGTACGAGTCAGCTGTTCTGGCCAGCAGACAACTCGGGATTCGCGCGCCAGCCGAGCCATTTTCCCAAAAACAGCAAGCTCAATCAAGGATGGATGGAGGACAGGAGCCGGATGGTGCAGCTCGAGAGCACATTCCTGTGACGCCTGCAGAGCCTTTGCAGCACGTTGCCCGTGAGATGTTGGAGGCAGCATCGGCCCAACGCGACCCCAGGAACCCTTATACTCAAGTTGAACTCACTGGCTGCGAGCTCAGCACACTTCCTGCCTACAGGCTCCCCCAAGCGTTTGGAAGTGACATGACAGTAGAAGTTGCCGCCGCCTCGCTTCCATGGGTTTTTGATGAGTCTGGTCAGTTTCAACACTGCACCATGCCAAACGGGCAGGTTGCAGGGTGGAGCGACATTTGTCGAGATAGTGCGAACTGGAGCAAGGCCTTTGCGAATGACGTTCGCTTTTTGCATTGTCATTGCCACGATCACAACTGCAGCACCACTTGTGTGAAGTACGCAAAGAAGATGAGCGCAGAGGACCAACGCAACAGCTTGAAAAAAGACCAGGTCCCGCTGTGCAGATTTTCTTTTTACACAGTTTATGCCTTTGAGGCTTTGATCGACGGAGTTGCCAAGGTGGTGAGGCGCATCCGACGTCGCGGAAAGCGTCTGGTGCACACATCTTTCGTGGCCAGCACAAATGAGCATAACGAGTTTGGTCGAGCCCAAGTGGTGCGCACTCATCCATTCCGCTCTAGCTCCACGGACGTTGGCTTGGCAGCTGCGAGGTGCAATGTGGACTTCCAGTTCATGGCGCGAGCGCCCCCAGCAGAACATCACTGTAGCTTGACAGCCGACATCTCGGATCGACATTGCCGCCTGCTGGCATCCTGTTACAACGTAAATGTTGAATCTCTAGCGCAGCCACTCGTCCGTCGAGTGATGTATGCGCTTTGTGCCGCACAAATTGCCGCCCAGAATTGTGATTATTATATAACAAAATATCAGTCTAAAGACTTAGAACAATTGTCAAACGTTGTAGTGCAATACGCTGCCGGAATTAGACGGTTAGAAGCAGAGGCAGCTGCAACGCAGCGGGAGCAGATGGAGCCCCAAGAGCGCGCTAGACAAGTCTGCATCAAGATGGCAATGGCTGCAAATAGGAGCACGTGGGTTTCCTGCCCATCACTGGCTCTATTCATCATTTGCGGCGAGTATTTTGTCAGCACACATCATTCCGTGCCATTGTTTCTCAGCCGGCCTTTGTACTACATGGAAGCATGCAAGCGCATCCTGGTGAAGGCTGCAGCGCCCGACTACATAGCAGAGCCGCCGGAAGAATCATTGTGGAACGCGTTTCAGGTTTCAGCCAAGCCTCCCACGCAAACGCCGGGTTCTGGTCGCTGTGCAGACAAGGCGCCGTCCGACGCAGGTTGCTGCGCGGATGACCTGCCGTCCAGCCCCGAACACCTCATGGGAGGGCCCGAGGAGGAAGAAGCCGATGCAAAGTCCGATGGTAGCGACACGTCAATGGATCAGCCAAAAATCGAGGTTCTTAGGCGAAGCACCGGTCAATTTGACGACTATTTGCATCGAGGCGAGCATTTGGCACACATGCCATTATATGTGTACAACGCTCGAGTGCTGCGCATCTTGAAATCCGTGGCTAAGGCTGAGCACCCAAAGGAAACATTTGCGTTCGACTCGCACTACCCTCTCGCGGACTTGTATTGCCAGGTTGTGCGGCAGCGTTGCTGCCTGCCAAGGTTTGTCGGGCGCAAGTGCCCTGATGTGGAGGAGGGCGAACAGCACGCCGAATACAAACTCATGCTTTTTCAGCCAGTTCGCTGTCCCGGCAAAGGGCGCTGCAACGATCCTTTGCTGTGTAAGACTTTTTTGTTTCCGTTTGAGCCCGCTCCAGCGTTCCGAGGCCACAAGCCGGCGTTTGGCCCGGCGTGGCGGGCCTGCCAAGCCCAGCTAAAGTGTTTGCAGGCGAAGGCTGTGTGCAAAATGCATAGATCCAAGCGCCTGCCTGTTCTCCGAGACACAACACTTTTAAAGATGTGGTTTGAAGATGTGGCAAACTTTGAAAAACAGATGCTGCAGCGCCTGACTTTGGAGCAACTCTTGAAGCAAAGGCTCTCGTATGCAATGTGCTGGGAGGCTCGCAGCCGGCTGGCCGCCTTTTGTGGCATTGAGCCTGGCGTCCACTCAGACCAAATGTTTCCCGATGAATTCTTTGCTTGGCTGGCCGCCACGTGCGCAGCAAACTTAGATGCTGACATGCTAGCCCGAAAACAGCTTTTGAAGCAAACTCCCAGCGCTGACCTGCCCAAAGTGGAAGAAGACTCCGGATTCTTGCCTCGCGACCAGGACGAGGTCCAAAATGAATTTGAGTGCTTCGGTGGAGGGTTGAATGAAGAAGCAGATGACATAGTCGAAGACGAAACGGGTGATTTCCTGCCTTCAGCGCGTGTGCCACTGGATCTCCACGTGCACGAGCTGAGGGAACTCTTGGCAAGAAAGGAAGAAATCAGGGCTGCCAAGGCTCCTGGACGGACAGCAGAGCGCATCAAGCAAATGGCCGAGTTTGCAAACTTATTCCAGCGTGCCATGGATTCGTCTCCGCACTTCTTGACGTCCAGCAGCCTGACAGAAGCGCAGTTTTCTGCTGGAAGCACAGCGGCGGCCTTGCAGCACCAAACTTGCGTAGTGAAGCTAATGGCGGAAAAATCACTGTCAGAGTTGGAAGCTGCGTCTGGTAGCGCAGACGCTGAAAGCTCGGATTTCCAGGCCGCGATGAGCAACCATCGTGCGGAAGAGCCAATGTGCACATGGATAGATAACCCGTGCCTGTTGCAGGGCCCCAAGCACGTGGCATGGCGCTTGTGCCGAGATGAAAACTTGTCAGAAGAACAGGTGAACGCTGTTGCCTTGGTCGTTCTTCCTCTTCAGAAAGCTTTCGACGCCCGCCCCGACAAATCTTCGCACTTGATTCCGACTCGCTGGCAGGAAGGCTACGTGAGAGTCGTTTTTGTTGGCTCAGGCGGCTGCGGAAAGTCCTTGCTTATCAATAAAGTTTTTACACCCTTGCTGCAAGCCTACTTTGGCCCGAAAGGGTTGCTAAAGCAGGCGCCATCAAACAAAGCTGCTCGCCTCATTGGCGGCCGAACGCTTCACGTAACATCTGCCCTGACGGCCACGCAGTCACTGAGGACCGCCAATCTGAAGCCAAGCGACACGGCGCTCAAGAAACTTCAGATCTTGAACATTCCAGCAGGCGCCCAACTCTTCGACGAATTCAGCCAGATTCCTGCAGCGCTTTTTCACGGCGTTTCTCTGCGTGCTTGCTATGCCCGCCGGCATGCTTATCAACTCGACCTGAACTCGTATGCGTCCTCGCCTGGTCTGTTCGGCCATATCCCTGTGCTATTGCTTTTCGGTGATCATCTTCAGCTGCCACCTGTGCCGCAGAGCACGTCTTTCTTTGCGAGCTTGGACGGAACATCAAGCGAGCACAAAGCGGGCAGCGCCATGTTCGGAAACATTGAAGACATCTTTTGCTTCGAGAAAGCCAGAAGGTTCCGTGACCAGAATCTGATCGCCATTCTAACTGCAATGCGTCAGCCAGAGGGCCAAGCCTTGACAGACCAGCAGTGGCACGCTCTGCAAGCTACTGAAGTAGATGGTGGCACGAACTTCAACGCAAGCCAGTTTTTGCGAGAGACCCATGGCTGGTTCCACGTCGCATACACGTGGTCACTAGTGACTATGGCCGCTTTCCTGCGGGCGCAGTCAGAAGCGCAGCACGACCAAAAGCGACTGATGTACATTCCAGCCTGCGATGCGCCCAAAAAGGTTTGTAGCAAAAATTTGTATCGCGAGATGCTGCAAGTGTATCACATTCACACGACGAAAAAAATTCCATCTGTTTGTATCTTGTATCTCGGCATGCGAGTGCGCTTCACAACTTCCGTCCTGCCTCCTTTCGCAGTTCAAGACGCCACTGGCACGGTTGTAGGCATGGATTTGTCTTGTGATGACGCCCGCCGGGCTGCCGCCACTCAGGGAGACATCGTGCTGCGCAGCCTGCCTCTTTGCGTCTACGTGAAGCTCGACGGTTGCCAGCATCGCTTTTTGCCGCACAAGTCGTGCGCAGAGCACGCCAGCGTTGAACCTGACTGCGCCTTGTGCGGCGGCTTGGCGGGCGTTTTGGCAGTGCAGCCCATCAAGCGTGTTTGGAATTTTGTTTCTACAAAAACTGACTTCAAATGCGCTGTTCAAAGAGCCGGGCTGCCCTTGTTGCCAGCATCGACATGCGCGCTATATTCTATGCAAGGCACAACCGCCGAGCCGGGGCTAGTCATGCACTGGCAGTTGCCGACGCGACTCTCTGCAGACATCCGCTGGCTCATAATCTACGTGGCTCTAAGCCGGGTTCGTTCGCTTGACCGACTCAGAAGCATAGGTTTGGATGCCCGGATCCGTCAAACCATTGAGGCGGGTCCGCCAGAGAGTCTCCTTCAGGGTTTTCGCCACCTTTTTCAGGACAAGCCTTCAAAAACACTTGACAAGGCAAAGGAATGCCGAGAGGAACTAGGATGGCCGTGCTCCATTGACACGACACTGCCTTGATGCCGGCTTGCTGACATAGGGTTGCCTTGCTGAAATGGCGCAGCGAGACGGCCGGATGTGTTTTGTCTCGCACTTCTTTGCGAGCCGGCGCGCGCATTTCGATTGGGCTCTGCCAGCGTCAGGTGCGAAGCTGGTCAGCCAGATGTTGTCGCGCGCAGCCGCCGGACCTCATCAGGCATCATTTTTCTGAATCTTAGTAGTTTTGCTTGAATGCAATTTTGCCAGCCAGAACGCCCGACCATCGTCGCACAGACCCCAAGATCTTGACGCTGCCCTGTGGCCACGTGTTCAGGACATTTTGTCGTGTGCGGATGCAATTCTTTTGGTGCCATGTCTGCTCAGCCAGACCAGCAGCCAAAATGTCGCCCAGCTGTCCTTCAGGCGGTGCACTAAGCAAAACTTTAGGAAATGTGTTTGCCAGCCAAAAAAACTTCGCAGTCTTGCTGGCCAAAATGCCCGACCTTCGTCTTACAGATCGCAAGATCTTGACACTGCCCTGAGAAATGCATGTGGCCACGTGTTCAGGACATTTTGTCGTGTGCGGCCTGCAATTCTTTTGATGTCATGTCTGCTCAGCCAGACCAGCAGCCAAAATGTCGCCCGGCTGTCCTTGAGGCGGTATACTAAGCAAAACCTTTGGAGATTTGTTTGACAAAAAATCGCACCCTGGCCGTCCAGCATGCCCGACCTTCGTCGCACAGATCCCAAGATCTTGACACTGCCCTGAGAAATGCATGTGGCCACAGGACATTTTGTCGTGTGCGGCCTGCAATTCTTTTGGTGCCATGTCTGCTCAGCCAGACCAGCAGCCAAAATGGCGCCCAGCTGTCCTTGAGGCGGTATACTAAGCAAAACCTTTGGAGATTTGTTTGCAAAAAATCGCACCCTTGCCGGCCGGAATGCCCGACCTTCGTCGCACAGATCCCAAGATCTTGACACTGCCCTGAGAAATGCATGCGGCCACGTGTTCAGGAAGTTTGGTCGTGTGCGGCCTGCAATTCTTTTGGTGCCATGTCTGCTCAGCCAGACCAGCAGCCAAAATGTGGCCCGGCTGTCCTTGAGGCGGTGTACTAAGCAAAACTTTAGGAAATGTGTTTGCCAGTCAAAAAAAACTTCGCAGTCTTGCTGGCCAAAATGCCCGACCTTCGTCTCACAGATCGCAAGATCTTGACGCTGCCCTGTGGCCACGTGTTCAGGACATTTTGTCATGTGCGGCCTGCAATTCTTTTGGTGTCATGTCTGCTCAGCCAGACCAGCAGCCAAAATGTCGCCCGGCTGTCCTTGAGGCGGTATACTAAGCAAAACCTTTGGAGATTTGTTTGACAAAAAATCGCACCCTGGCCGTCCAGCATGCCCGACCTTCGTCGCACAGATCCCAAGATCTTGACACTGCCCTGAGAAATGCATGTGGCCACAGGACATTTTGTCGTGTGCGGCCTGCAATTCTTTTGGTGCCATGTCTGCTCAGCCTGACCAGCAGCCAAAATGGCGCCCAGCTGTCCTTGAGGCGGTATACTAAGCAAAACCTTTGGAGATTTGTTTGCAAAAAATCGCACCCTTGCCGTCCAGAATGCCCGACCTTCGTCGCACAGATCCCAAGATCTTGACACTGCCCTGAGAAATGCATGTGGCCACGTGTTCAGGACATTTTGTCGTGTGCGGCCTGCAATTCTTTTGGTGCCATGTTTGCTTAGATAGATCAGCAGCCAAAATGGCGCCCAGCTGTCCTTGAGGCGGTATACTAAGCAAAACCTTTGGAGATTTGTTTGTCAAAAAATCGCACCCTTGCCGGCCGGAATGCCCGACCTTCGTCGCACAGATCCCAAGATCTTGACACTGCCCTGAGAAATGCATGTGGCCACGTGTTCAGGAAGTTTGGTCGTGTGCGGCCTGCAATTCTTTTGGTGCCATGTCTGCTCAGCCAGACCAGCAGCCAAAATGTGGCCCGGCTGTCCTTGAGGCGGTGTACTAAGCAAAACTTTAGGAAATGTGTTTGCCAGTCAAAAAAAACTTCGCAGTCTCGCTGGCCAAAATGCCCGACCTTCGTCTCACAGATCGCAAGATCTTGACGCTGCCCTGTGGCCACGTGTTCAGGACATTTTGTCGTGTGCGGCCTGCAATTCTTTTGGTGCCATGTCTGCTCAGCCAGAGCAGCAGCCAAAATGTCGCCCGGCTGTCCTTGAGGCGGTATACTAAGCAAAACCTTTGGAGATTTTTTTGACAACAAATCGCACCCTTGCCGTCCAGAATGCCCGACCTTCGTCGCACAGATCCCAAGATCTTGACACTGCCCTGAGAAACGCATGTGGCCACGTGTTCAGGACATTTTGTCGTGTGCGGCCTGCAATTCTTTTGGTGCCATGTCTGCTCAGTCAGACCAGCAGCCAAAATGGCGCCCAGCTGTTTTTGAGGCGGTGTACTAAGCAAAACCTTTGGAGATTTGTTTGCAGAAAATCGCACCCTTGCCGGCCGGAATGCCCGACCTTCGTCGCACAGATCCCAAGATCTTGACACTGCCCTGAGAAATGCATGTGGCCACGCGTTCAGGAAGTTTGGTCGTGTGCGGCCGGCGATTCTTTTGGTTCCATGTCTGCTCAGCCAGACCAGCAGCCAAAATGTCGCCCGGCTGTCCTTGAGGCGGTATACTAAGCAAAACTTTAGGAAATGTGTTTGCCAGTCAAAAAAAACTTCGCAGTCTTGCTGGCCAAAATGCCCGACCTTCGTCTCACAGATCGCAAGATCTGGACGCTGCCCTGTGGCCACGTGTTCAGGACATTTTGTCGTGTGCGGCCTGCAATTCTTTTGGTGCCATGTCTGCTCAGCCAGACCAGCAGCCAAAATGTCGCCCAGCTGTCCTTGAGGCGGTATACTAAGCAAAACGTTTGGAGATTTGTTTGCAAAAAATCGCACCCTTGCCGGCCGGAATGCCCGACCTTCGTCGCACAGATCCCAAGATCTTGACACTGCCCTGAGAAATGCATGTGGCCACGTGTTCAGGATATTTGGCCGTGTGTGGCCTGCAGTGCTTTTGGGGCCACCTTCAAGTTGTATACTAAGCAAGACCTCAGGAAATTCTGTTTTCCGGTGACAGGTGCCGCCAGGCATCGTTTCTTGAGTTTGACCTGCGACGGTTTGTAGACCTTGCACAGTCTTCTCCCAAGGTTGGCGTTGGTTTGGGAAGTGCCAGTGGCCACGCTCAGGCCTGGAGGCATTCGGTCACGTGTGGTTGCTGCTGTGAAGCCTACATGCTTGGGCGCAGAAGCATGACGGGCAGCTGACCCTGCCTTCAGGACGTGCCAAAAGCTGCGGCGAGCAGGCATCTTGCTGTTGGTTGCTACTGAAATGCGTTGCTGCAGGCGAGTGTGCTCCACAATCAGGGGACATCCTACAAAAGATGTTTGTTCTTCTGATGGTTCCGGTTGAGTGAAGCACCCAAAAGGACAGATCTTCCTCAGAACGCAAAGCCTTTTTTTGAAGCCCCCTGTTCCCTCGTTTCAGGCCATCCTGCTGTCCAGCTTTTGGGTTAGACTTTTTCTGGGCAACAGCGGCATGGTGTCGATACTGTTTCAGGTTTCCTGAGTCGGGGGGGGGTGTTGCCATTAGTCTTGGTGTTGACCCCTTGGAAAACCTTTTCGGTTTCTGGGCAGCCCAGTCAACGTGCGCACGGCGTTCGTGACTGCGCTGTGGAGAACCCTTCAGTCCACTGCGTGTTCCCGTGAGCGCGAGAGGGTATCATTTTGGTACCGACCCCTTTTCGAGACCGTTCGAGCGTTTCCGTGACGTACACACTGCCACTTCCGCATCGTCGCTCGCGTTTTTGGGCCCACTTTCAGTTTATTCAGGATATGCGTCAACGTGAGAACGCTACCGCTTTGACACTGGTGTTTAGCCTTGGGGAACCCTTTCGGTTTGCGGTGTGTTGGTCTGAGCTTGCGTGTTACCATTTCTGTTTGTTTGGGTTTTTCGAGAAGCATCACGTGAATGGCGTCATTGCTTGGCCTTTGCAGTAAAAATCGCTTTGGCCGTACACCTGAAGAAAGGCAGAACTATATGCCCCATTGCTGTTTGGAGTTGTTGTTTGTTAGCATGATTGCTTTGGGCTCAGAGTAGGGCACGTCGTTTTTGCAGTATGCGGTTTGTGTCAAAATACGTTGCCGTGTTGGCAGTGCCTGTCCGCCATGTGCCCCAGAGCCAGGGGCGCGCGTGGCAGCAGCCTTCCAAGCTCTCGATGTTCTTTGCAACTTGTGTTTTGGCAAGCTGCTCTTTGCAAGCCACAGCTGAACACAACACGCAGAGTGACGGAATATGTTTAGATAGCGGTTTCTGCCAGAGACACCGTGCTTCGTCGATTGGGCGCGTGTCACTGGCGAGGCGCTGCGTGTCTTCGGGGTTTGTCTCTGGCCAGGAGATGGACGAAAAGGATTCCGCGAGTCTGCCTGGCAAACACTGACAGCTTGCTCAGCCGAAAAGTAACCTTTGAGCAGGCTGCTTCGTGATAGCTCTGGCGGCGAATCCGTTGAGAAGGCTTTGCTGGCTATGGCAGGGTGTGCTGACAAAGACCCCTTGCGGGAGCACGTTGCCTAAAATCACGTTTAATTGTGTGCCGCAGCAGCCAGAAGCATGAGTGCGGGTTCTTTGTTGCCATAATGTGCCACAGCCACACGCTCAACAAATTGCAATTAATCCGCACTATAAAAAGACGTGTCTGCCCAGTGTTTGCTAAGCCAGATTCTGTGACCTTCGTCGCACAGGCCCAAAATCTTGACGCTGCCTTGAGAAGTGCCAGTGGCCAAGCGTTCAGGACATGGAGGCCTTTGGCTTTGTGTGGCCAGCAGTCTTTTGGGCCATGTGTGCTATCAGCCAAATGTCGTCCAGCTGTCCGTGAGGCGGTATACTAAGCAAAACCTTAGGGCATTCTGTTTCCCACTCGAAGGTGCCGTCGGGCATCGCTTTGTGAACTTGACCTGCGGCAAAAAACTGTAGCGAGCCGGCATCTTGCTTTTAGATTGTTTTTTGGTAAGCCCTCTGCCTTTGCGTAGCGTTGTCCTTCCACTTACCTGTCTGGCTGCAGATAAGTGTGCCTCCAGGCGCGCGTCCCTGAAAAGATGACTGTTGTTCCATGTCTTTGTCGTGGGTCCGGTTGAAGGGACACATGCTAGCTTCCAGGGTGTTTGGAGGGCTCCGATTGGATGCTAGGCAGCTTCGACGAAAAGTGCTGGGCTTGGAGGAAGCACCCCCTAGTAACAAACAGAGGTTGGCTAATATGGGGTCAGAATTGTTGTTCACTAATATTGTTGCCTAATATGGTTGCTGTTTCATCTTCGTAACATCAGAAGCGCACCGCCTTGGCCTTGTCAGCAGTTGGCTTCTCCAGCAACCAGGTCTTCAGGTCTTCTGTTTTTGAAGGTGCTCCTTTTCAGGTCTTCTGTTGTCAAGCTTTCGGGTGCCGCTTTTCGAAAAGGACACATGAACCGCACCAATACTGGCTCAGGTTTTTTGAGTAGGAGCCGATCTTGACATTGTCTTGGTGATTGTTGCTTGGAGAACCTTTTCGACTTGCTGATGGAGGGCCCGCTGAGTGTTCTTGTGAATGCGAGAAGCTATGGAGATCGCTCGAGCGTTTCAATGACGTTCACACTACCTTGGGGAGCCCTTTCAGTTTGTGGGGTGTTGCCACGTGCGAGCTGCCATTTGTGTTTGCTTCGGTCTTTCAAACATCGCACGAGTGCACCATTTCGGCCTGAGTACGGCGTATAATTGAGGAAAAGCAGAACTACGTGTCCTCGTTGCTGTTTGGAGTTGTTATGGGCTCAAAGTAGGGCGCGTTGTTTTTGCTGTATGTGTTTTGTGGCAAGATCTGAGTGCAACATTGTTGCCGCGTTGCCAGTGGTTCTCTGCCCGCCATGTGGCCCACAGAGAGGGGCGCGCGTGGCAGCAGCCTTCCAAGCTCTCGCTGTTCTTTGCAACTGGTGTTTTGGCAAGCTGCTCAGCTGAACGCAACATGCAGAGTGACGGAATATGTTTAGATACCGGTTTCTGCCAGAGACGCCGCGCTTCGTCAAGTGGGCGCGTGTCGCTGGCACGGTGCTGCGTGTTTTCGGGCTTTGTCTCTTGCCCGGAGATGAGTGAAAAGGCTCACGTCTGCCTGGCAATGCGACACCATTGGTGTGGGAGCTGGCAAACACTGACAGCTTGCTCAACCTAAAAGAGCAGGCTGCTTCGTGATAGCTCTGCTTTGCCGCTGAGAAGGCTTTGCTGGCTATGACAGGATGTGCTGACAAAGAGACCTTGTGCGCCAGAGCGACGAGAAGCATAGATGCGAGCTTTTTTGTGCTTTGTTGTCATCATTGGCCGTAGTAAAACACTCGCCAAATTGTACCTAATAAGCGACGTGTCTGCCCGTGTGTACTAAGCCAGACCTCTGACCTTTCTTGCAGAGACCCAAAATCTGGACGTTGCCTCCGGAAGTGCCCCGCCACATGCATGGCTGCGGACAAGTGTGCCTCCAGGAAACCTCGAAAAGATGGTTGTTGTTTGATGTCTTTGTCGTGGTGCCGGTTGAACGGACAAATCTCTCACAGTAGCTGGACCAGCAGGGTTTGGAGAGCTCCTGTTGGATGTTGCCAGGTCCAGCCAGGGGGCATTAGAACAGCGTTCCTACCAGCAGAAGCTTACATGGCTTTGGCCTTGTTTTCAAATGCATTTGTGGACGGCGTCAACAGTGCACTTCTCAAGCAACCAAGGTGCCCTTTTCCATTCCCTTTTCCTCGTTTCAGGCTGTCCTATTGCCAAGCTTTTGGGGGAACCGTTCAGTTCACCAAGGCTGTGAGAACGCTACCGATTGACATGGAGAACCCTTTTTAGTTTACGGGGTGTTGCCGTGAACGTGCGCACTACCATTTTGGGTTTGTTTGGGTTTTGGAGGAATATCGGAGCTTACCCTTGGGGCAATTCACACACAGAGTTCATGCGTGCCTCGCTCAGCAAATAGGACCCGAACAACAACGCTCTGCCAAGTGGCATTTTTCGAGCCGTGCGTCGCTTGCGTGCCACGCATGTGACGTTCCACTCTGCTGGCACTTGCTGCAGCAACTTGTGCATCTTGTCCTTGAGATCGAGGCGCTTGAGTGAGTGAGTGCGAAAGCGGAAGTGCAGAGCCGCTGCCTAAGGCGCCATCCCTCCTGGCTTCGCAAGAGGCTCCGTAAACGTCATTGCCTCCTCCACTTGGGGTTCAAGCTGGCTAAGCGCCCCTCAGGATCAGAGACGCAAACAAGTGTGGCCAGGGGCGCTGCTGCCTAGGCAGGCCCGCCACCCGAGACAGCGTCAGGCAAAAGAGAGGCCACTCACATGTGGCATGGGCTGCAAGATGAGCCCATGCAGCAAAATGCCACACAGTTTGCACGCAGCCAAGGAGGCACCCTGGCACCAGCTTCCAGCACCATGAAAATTCAAATTGACCAGCTTCCTTTTGATTTGAAGGGCCTTCAAAGTACATAGGCCTTCAAAGTACATAGGTGGCTCAAGATGGCTCCGGCAGTTGGCCATGGCCGACAAATGCCACGCGACCATGACTTCCCCAATCGAACTGTGAACACCGCGCGCCCGCCGACTTTCTTGTTCCAACGCAATCGCATGCGACTGCCGCCCATATGTCTGGCACGCCCGCCTTATGCGCGTAGCTCTTCACCGTCGTTCTCTAACCCATCGCACTGCGTTGCACATGATGCGCGCCTTCTGCAACGAGGCCCGCAACACTTTTTGTCGCTCAGGCCGACGGCTCAAGTTGATCACCGCTGTTCGCATCTTCATGGCCAAGCTACTTTGCACGAGGCGTGGCGTCGCAACTTGTTGCCGCTTGTGTTCATGTTAGGCTGCGTTAAAACTCACGAGGGCTTCTAGCTTTCTATGTTTCACGCCGAGTAGCTTTCTATGCTTCACGCCGAGCCCGTTCTAAAGAAAACATCAACCCCAAGCATCGCGGCTTTGCTTCGGTACATTTAAAGAACAAGAGTGATTTGTGTTAGATATATGTATATGTAGATAGATATATATATATACACACATATGCATGTTGCTCCTCCGAAGGAAAAAAGCATCCCAGATTGTGGTTCACATGTCCAGCATTGGTGTTTACCCTTTGGAGAACCCATTCCCCAGAACCCTTGAAAATTCCTTTCGTTTTTCTGGGCAGTCCCAGAAATGCGCGCGCGGCCATTTTGGCGTTGGTGTTCGCCCTGTGGAGAACACTTGTGACTGTTCGTTCGCATGAACGTGAGAACGCTACTGCTTTGGCATTGATGTTCACCCCTTGGAGAACCCTTTCATTTTACTGGCTGTTCTCTGAACGTGCGTGCTACCATTTTGTGTCTGTTTGGTTTTTGGCGAAACGCATGGAGAAACATGTGGAGAACTACCCCGTGAATGCCTGGAAGCACCGGCGCCGTTCTAAATTCACAGCCGGACCTTTTTGCATTGGGGGAAACGACAATGAAACTAGCCACCTACCAGCGCCCCCCAACTAGAGCTTGGGCTTCCCATTGCAGTCGAGGGCTTCCAGTAGACATGTTCTGGGCTTTTACGTCCTTGTTAAAAAAGCGGACGCCCCTTGCTTGCTTTCAAGGAAGAGCTGGACAATTGCACAAACTGCTGTTGTGGGTTGCCTTTAGAAGAATCATTTCCCTTGCCAGCCGGAGTGTGTTTGGGTGTCCAAGTTTGTGTGTGTGTGTGTGCACATGTTTCCATTTTTGTTTGTTTGTCGTGACGGCGTGTGGCTTGGAAGCTTCATATCAGGAGCACTGAAGCAAAGCCGTTTCTGGGTTGCCTTTGCAGTGTTCAGTTTTCTTGCTAGAAGGAGCGCATTTGGATATCCCAATTTTCGTGTGTGTGTGCGGTGTGCGCATTTGTTCTTGCTTTTAGTTTGCCATGGGTTACCTTGACGGCCTCTGGCTTGAAAGCTTCATATGAGAAGGTGCGTTCCAATGTACCGAAGCAAGGCGGGAACCATGTCCGTTGATGCTTGGAGTTGATGGTTTTCTCTAGAACAGGTTCAGCGCGAAACATAGAAAGCTAGAAGCCCTCGTGAGTTTTAACGCAGCCTAACATGAGCACAAGCGGCAACAAGTTGCAACACGTCGCCACGCCTCGTGCAAAGTAGCTTGGCCATGAAGATGCGAACAGCGGTGATCAACTTGAGCCGTCGGCCTGAGCGACGAAAAGTGTTGCGGGCCTCGCTGCAGAAGGCGCGCATCAACGCAGTGCGATGGGTTAGAGCAGTCGACGGTGAAGAGCTACGTGCACAAGGCGGGCGTGCCAGACATATGGGCGGCGGACGCATGCGACTGGCTTGGAACAAGAAAGGCGGCGGGCGCGCGGTGTTCACAGTTCGATTGGGGAAGTCATGGTCGCGTGGCATTTGTCGGCCATGGCCAACTGCCGGAGCCATCTTGAGCCACCTATGTACTTTGAAGGCCCTTCAAAAGGAAGCTGGTCAATTTGATTTTTTCATGGTGCTGGAAGATGATGCCAAAGTGCCTCCAGATCTCAAGGACAAGATACGGAAGTTGCTGCAGCAAGTGCCAGCAGGGTGGAAGATTATTCAGTTGGGTTGTCACACTGCAGGATGCGTGGCAAGCAAGCGAGCCACAGTTCGAAAGCTGCCGTTTGGCAAGCTGCGAGTGGCGGAGCGTTGTTATCAGGCGCATTGCTATTTGCTGAGCAAGGCAGGCGTAGACTCTGTGATCCCACATTTAGAAGCGGGTGCCTTTCCAGACGGTGCTCTTGTCGCAACACAGGCCCAAGAACTTCGCGCGAAGAAGCGCACATGTTTCTGGGTACAGCCAGACCTGGTGACACAGAACACGGAATTCTGCAGTGACACTTGCACCGAGACTTCTTGGAAGAAGGCTCTTGCAGCCAAGAAGAAGGTGCGTAATGAGAATCCTCAGGGCAGCGGAAAAGTGGCCATGAAAGCTCTGAAAGCCTTGCGCTCTGCAAGCGGCGCCAGAGGTGGAGCTGCGCATGCAGGCGGTGGGACCACGGCACAGGCTTTGGAGAAAAAGAAGAAGAACGTTTTTCGTTGGGCGCGCCGGAATGGCCACTTTCCATCCAGAATGACAGCTGAGAAGGAGCTTGCAGTGTCTGGCAAGCCGTGGCGCAGGTTCAAGGCAGAGTGGGAGGCCGACAGTTAGCAGCTTGTGCAATTCACATGCAGAAGGCAAAGCCAAATGCTCGCCGTGCTTGTTTGAGCCGCACATGCAGTCACGTAAGGTGACCTTCAGACCCAAGATCTTGACATTGCCTTGAGAAGCCGTCACGACCGCCGTTGCGCAGTTTTTGTTCTGATGACATAGCTTGATCTTGCTGTTGTTTGCCAGTTTGTTTTTTTTGAAATTTGAAGGCTGCCTTGTGTTTCCCATCCATTGAAACGTACGGCTGCAGGCGAGAGTGCTCCAAAACAAGGGGAAACCCTCAAACAAATGTTTGTTCTTTTAATTTTTTTTAATGTCTTTGGCCATGCTCATCGAATCCATTTGTGGGTGGAGTCAGCAGGTGTTTTGGGCGACTCTTGTTAGTGCCTCTATTTTTACCCGTTTAAGAACCCTTTCGGTTTGCTGCGCGGTCGCCGTGAACGCGCGCGCGGCCATTTTGGCGTTGGAGCTCGGTTCATCCATTTTGGGCGTTGTTGTAAGCACGAGAAGGCTACCACTTTTGCATTGGCCCCTTGGAGAACTTTCCGGCGGTCTTTTGTTTCGAAGGCTTTCTTTTTCCCGCACCAAGTTCATACCCCGTCTGCCATCTCGGAAGGCCGGATGCCGTTGATGAGCTCTTTAGCACGGGTGAGCGGCCGCGTCCGTCTGACGGATTTTGTTCATTGCATGTGTTGGCACACATGTGAGGAAACTCGGTGTGCTTTGGGGTGGCCTAGAATTCCTTTGACGGGGCCAGAGTCTAGATGCCGGATAGTCTTTGTTTTTTGCACGGGGGTGGCCGAACAAATTGAAGGGTTTGCGTGTGCTGGCCCACAGCCAAGGATTTCTTTAATGATGACAACATGTAGCTTCGAACAACTTGCTATGTTCTGCATGCTACTGTCTTTTTGCAACTTTCATTTCGTTTGCTGACAAGCACGCATATCCTTGGCGGGTTGCTTGGAGCTTTTATGCCCACACTTGACTCACCGGAGTCTTGCTCGAAGACCGGGCGAACCTACCGGCTTACATGTGTCACGCTGCGCAGGCAAAATGTCGACCTGTTTTATGCTATCTGGGGTCTATGCTGGTGTAATAGACGTGCTTCTTTAGTTCCGGTTGGACTTAGGAGACTTGAAGCAATTTCGCAAACCAACTAGGTCCTCCAGTAGAGAGGTTAGAATAAGGGTACCCTTCTTGCTGTAGTCTATTTTAGTAGGGGAACCCTTCGCCAAAAA